>VXAL01019642.1:6125-34339 GCA_013399475.1 Chauna torquata | reverse complement strand
TTGGAAATAGCCCCCCTCCCCCGCGCCTTCCCACCTCGTCGGTGCTCGAGCCTCCCCTAAAAAAGAAGCGTGTTTGTAGCTGGGAGAGGAGGAGGAGGAGGAGAGAAAGGTGGGGGTGGGACTGATTCTCTCCTGAAGGTTTTAAGGCGAAAAGGGAGGAGACCTTGGTTTTTGCGGGGTTCCATTTTTAATTGTAATTACGCTGTAGTGGTCTGTGCTAGGCGGGTGGGGGGTGTTTTCGGGTATGTCTTAAGATACAAAAGGTGAGTTTCCAGAGAGATCAAACCGGCAGGAGGAATATTTGGAGAGAGATTCAAGAAAAAGCTATGGTGGGTCTGCTGTAATGGTGGAAACCTGATTAAGAGGAGACGGAGGGGAGACGAACAGGGTAAGGCTGCTTCCAGCGCCCCAGCCCGGGGTCGGCTGGGGCTCGCAGGTGGGGTTCGTGCTGGTCGTTCTGGGGAGGGAGGGGTGGAAAACGTTTTGTTCTTTTTGAAATCAGAGATGGGGATGTATTTAGCTTGCACGTTTGTTGTTCCCCCATCTATTACGGTGCTGCATATTTTTGTGTGCCCGTAACAGCAATAATGGAGGGTGTTTGGTACAATAGGAAAAAGGAGTTTTCTCCTTGGAAATGTTGTTAAAAAATCTTATTTCAATTCCCGGTTTATTATTGAAAAGGTTTCAGTATTAACTTCTAGGTGTTTTTTTTTTAAACACCCATGGAACAGATACTTAAGGGGTAGGATTTCTAATTCTACAGCTTTGTGTGAAATAGAGATGGAAAGTCTTATATATAGGAAAAAAAAAGACATTTTATTAAAAAAAAAACAACCAAAAAACTCTTGTCCAGAAGAAAATTGGAATGATAAAGAGGTTATTCTAAGATGCCAGTTTATCATTCCTGAAGATGAGGTGAAATTTTAACAAACGTGGTACTTCATTATTCTCTAACAAAGTCATAGGTGGGACTCATTTGAAATAAGGCATCCTTTCTAGGATGCCGAGTGCCACGTTATTATGTATTGTCCCCACAGTAGAAAATAGGAGGAAGGGACTGTGAATGTAAGGCTTAAGTGATTATTGAAACAGCTTTTGGGAATTGTTGGCTCAGCTTGGAGGGGCGACTGAAAATCGAAAAATTAAACATTTTGCTGCTATAAAATAATCTGCACCTAATCGTGGGAGCTATCCCATATTTTAAGCTGATCTGCTAAGCCCAAGGATGTGAATACAGACAATGCCGTCGATGTGTGTGTGAAATGCATGCAAGAAAACGAAGAGATCATATTAAGCTCTAAATTTATTCTAAATGTAACGCATTAGAGGGTTTTTCCCCCTTGTAGGGTTTAGGAGAGAAGGAGAAGGGGTGATAATCGTGTAGTTGTTTTGGTGGCTGCGGATTAGCCAGGGTGTGTGTTTGATTTTCTTTCTGCTGTGAATGAATGGATCTCTCTGTGCCTGGGCCCAATAGCTGCAACAAGATGGCGTTTGCAGCAAGGCAGCTCTCATTTTTCAACTCCTCCTCACCACAGCTTTGCCAAACTAGATCTTATTTCGTAATTGTATTTAGATTTACTTTCTTGTTCGGTTTGCTTGCTTCTTTTTGGGGGGTGAAGGTGGGAGGAGCATTTGGAAGATTATTGCAAGAAATTGGTGGGTTTTTCTTCATTTTTGTGAGCCTCTCCAGATAGGAACTAGGTGGGAGGAGTAAATAGTTTTATTGAAACGTTCACATCGGCTGTTACTGGATAAAGAGGTGACACGATTTTTTTACCTTGCAGTGCTTGCTTAATACCATCAAAATGTTCTTTGTTTTCTTAAGCCTGTTGCTGAAAAACAGTATTTTAAATCTAGAAGACAGGTATACAAAGGCTCTGCTGGGGCTGTGTGCAGCTGCTGGTTCTCTGCTAGCCAGGTAGTCATCAGGCCCTATGCAGTTACCTTTCTGTGACACCGAAGAGTTTCCCATCTACTTCAGAGTGCTCATGATGTGTGTGGCAGCTTTGTAAGCTGCTTTTGACCCCAAATTATTGTCATACTACAGGTAATTGGTGTTTTTTTGTTTTTTTTGGGGGGGGGGTGGAGAGTAAGAAAGGGTTTGGGGATTTTAAAACAGTTCTGTGTTTGTGAGGTATTGTATTTTAAAATAATACTGGAAGATTCTAAAACCTTTTATGTGTAGTTTTTCTTTTTTTTTTTAAATGGACTTTCAGTTGGTAACTTTTATGATATTTCACTGTAGTGGCAGGATTCTTAACTTTGGAAGCCTAAATAAAATAACTTGGTCAGTATTTGGTATACTGGACTCAGGCTTAAAATAATACAGTGCCCAGCAGGAAAAATAAGAAGTGGTTGTTATGTCTCCTGTATTCAAGTGACCTCCAAACCCTTGGTAGTATCAAGCTTTTTAGTAGTGTTTATCTATGACTTTGTGTATAATCAGCTGTTTGTTACTTTACTGTAATAGTCTAGCTATAGTTCATACAAAAGGAGGAAGAAGACCCAATTTGCTGTAGAAGCTTTTTTTGAAGAAAAAGAAAAAGTTACATTTGAAATTAGCTGAATGCGTTTTGCTCCTCTAGTATGTCAAGAACAAATTTTTAAACATGAATAGTTGTCCAATAAACTGTTAGCTCTACTTATTATTACTTTTAATGTTCTGTTGAACTTGAAACTAACTGCGTTTTTTTGGTACTATTTTGTTGGCCTTTCAGTACGGGATCAGAAGGGAGTAGGATGAAGTGGGATCCTGTATTAAGAGAAATTGCATTTATCCTTGTTTAGTCCTTGCAACTGCTAGGTCAGTACCTAGCAAGCATCCTATCATGAAATCTTCAACAACATGCAAAGTTAGAATTCCACAGTAAATCCTAGCAGAACAGTTTTTGGATCTCCTTACCTCATGGAAATCTGAAAATGTTGTGTTTAGACTTAATGAGAATTTCTCTTCATGCGTAAGTAACCAATAACATTTTGTATAATTAGGAAGTATGTAGAAATTTGTGTAGCATTGTTCTTGATCTCATCCAAGAATGAACGCTCTACAGCTATTAAAACTTTAAACTAGAGAAATTAAAACTAATATACTTAGAATAAGAAAATTCTTCAATTAATGCAATTACTTTTGGGATCCTTTAATTATAGTAGAAATACATGTCTTTTGTGTTTTCAGGATGCCTTTTCTTGAAATTAAGCAAGACGATGATGGCTGCAGTATGTAATAACTTCCTGGTGCTTTGGAGACTTCGATTTGGTCATGTGGGAAACAACTCTGTTTCTTCTTAGGAGTTGTGATTTCTCAATCACAGAGTGAAATGAGATACCAGTTCATATGGAACTAGTGTTGCTTTCGCAGATTCTTACGATGTCTATTGCTGTAGTTAGGAATGTTAAGAAAGCATTGCATTTATTTAGTTTTGTAGTATCTGTGATAGAAGATTGGAGTTCCTTGCTTTCTGTGAAAACAGCAGTAGATTTGTCTTCTGTATGTCGGCTTGGCTCATGTTTTAGGCAGTGAATTGGATTAAACTCTTACTGTCCGTGGATTTTGGCTCTCAGCATTAGTGGATTGGTAATTGATATTCTCAATTTTAATATCCAGTTTTAGCCATATGGCATACCGTATTGTTTCAAGAATTCCATTTAGCGCTAGTTTGTTATTGGGAAGTTGAAATGAGAAATCATACATTCATGTGGTTGAATTACGCTTAGGCGAATCTTCTTTGGAGTCTCTAATGCCTGTGTTCATGACAGTTTTCGGGGTATTTTTTACAGTATTTTACTGCTTATGTTGGAAAAAATATCTATAACCCTGAAGGTAACTACTGTGTGTTAGTGAAATGTTAAACGTTAAACATTTGATTGAAGATGAAATGGATTTTTTTTTTTTAAGGAGTCTCTTGATTGCTCAGAGTGCAGACTCAAAATGAAAAGAATACATTACATTCAAAATATTTTTTTTTCCTCCCCACTGATAATGTTGGAACTTGTGTTAGCCAAGGTCATGATAAAAAACAAAAATATCCCCAAGCCCCTATGTTTCTATTTAACATAGAATCTCCATTTATTATTTCTTCACAGAGTGTCTAGTATGCTAGGGATTTGTGTGCATTGATTTGTTTTTCACCAGACGGAAGTGTATGCAGAATCCATAGGTACTTGAGCCAGCTGGTAGTTCAGCAGAATGTTGAGAGGTTTTTAAAAGCATTAAGGTGCCTACTCACAGTACCTTTACTGCAGATGCCAAAATAATCAATGTAAATTACTGTGGAAGGCTTCTTAGTACAAAAATGCCGACACTCCAAAATGTGTTTTCTAGAAGAATATTGCATTTTTATTAAAGCACTGGAAGACTTTTGAGCAGCGAGGATATGGTTTCACCTTTGAATAGAATTACACATATAAATTTTTTTTGAGGGGGAGCATAAAGTTATCAGGTATTTTATTGGTCTGTTTTCTTTAACAGCTGGCCTTCCAAAATGTGTTCTTTACAATGAATATCTTGTAAAACTGTTAATTTGTTTTAAATGTTTGTATTTGTTTGTAGATTTATTAAGGTGGCATAGCATGTGTTATGATGTCAGTTTCTTGAAATATAACAAAATACTTCTGCTTATTTGGAAGACTGCAGTTGGAACCTTGAGTGTACTAGGTGGAGGGGGAAATGTTTGCCTTTCCCGGTATATTCTTAGGCACCCAGGGCTAGTCCTTCTAGGGAGTAATGACATGGGAACACTCATGCATGGCATCTGGAAACAGCTGGGACCTGGTGTAGCTATGTAGATCTTACGCTCAGTGTTAGAGGGGATGCTGTAATCAAATGTCTGCAAGGTAATTTGTAAGTGTAAGCCAAAATACATTTTTGGGGACATCATGGGAGTGTAACTTGCAGTGAGTCTTAGAAATAACTCTAAATTCTGTCAGGATTTTTATCGCAGGTGTGAACACTCAGTTGTTTAGTTCTTAAAATTTTAAAGTGGCAGAAAACAAGGACCCCCAGAGAATGTTACA
Organism: Chauna torquata; assembly: GCA_013399475.1. Lineage (NCBI taxonomy): Eukaryota > Metazoa > Chordata > Aves > Anseriformes > Anhimidae > Chauna > Chauna torquata. The sequence goes on along the minus strand of VXAL01019642.1, from coordinate 29,326 downwards.
CAAAATGTTAAATGTTACTGAAATTCTGGTTCGTTGGTGGGGGAGTCAACGACACAGGAGTAAATAAGTGCTTGAGAAAGCAGTTATGAAGCAAATGCTTCAGTTATTTAGATGTTGCCAGATTAAAGTCCTTTTGAAAACCAATGTAAGTGACTGTAGCAGGTTTACAACAGCAGTGCTTCAGGTATCATCAGAAGACCTGGTTTTGGATTAAAGAATAGCTTAGCCTCGTCAGCTGATCCATGGCAATTATCTGTCTGCACTCTTAAGGTAAATGCAAGGTTATTAAAATAAGTATCGCCCTTTTTCATGGAGGTCCAAATTAGTCCAATGTCTCAAACTTAGTGTAGGCTTAACGCATGCGTGTAGATGGTTCTTGTGGGTCAGCTAGCATTGGAAACTTGCTCATGAGCCTGAGCCCTGTTCGGCTTGTGAGCAAGCAGTATCTGTGTAGGTTAATATCAAGATATGTGAGATTTCTTACTGACTTGATGAATGTTCAGGTAAACTTGTTATAAAATTATTTTTTCTAAATATTTTTGGCTAAAGAATTGTTGAAAACAAGGTGTTTTTGTCTATTGTCAAAGAATTATGAAGAGAAGAACTATAGTTATTTTTGATTAATGGAATTGGAGGGCTAAAATCTGTCTGCCTCGCCAGTTTTGGAATCCTGATAATATATAAATGAAAATGAGTCTGAAGACTGAAAGAAAGTGATCTGACGGAGCTCAAAGGAGATGATGTATAAGATTGCTCTGTAACTGATGGTGGTAAAGACAGGCTAAATCTTCAAATTATTTTCATAGGTAGTAATTAGAACTTGAAGACAAAAAAGATTATAAAGTCAAGGGAAAGTGAATGATTAAAAATCAAATTCTCATTTTAATGAGAAATGCTATTCATTGCTATAAGTAGTTTGTGTGAAACTGCTTCATTAAAAATGTGTTTTTATTTGATTAATTAGAATTTCAGCCTGCCAAGTCACTGCAATTTCTAAAGGTTCTCTGTGTAGAAAAGAAATATCCTTTATACGTTATAAGGATTAATTGAATTCTAGATAGCTAAATACTTTTTTTCCCTGCGTGCTGCTGCATTGGTCTGAGAAACAGGAAGGTTTGCTTAAAACTTCTTGCAAGAAACACAAGAAAATTGTGTTTATCTTGTTTTTCTCAGATGAGAATATCGTTTAGCTGTCTTCTTGAAGAATGCAGTAATGTCTGCCAACTCTTGCAAAAAAGAAAATATTAATTATCCATAATTGGATGGATTAGATCATTTTTTGTAGCTTTATGTAATGCAGTACTATATTAAAAACTATGTAAACATTTTTGTCACTATTTACAGCTTTTTTTTTTGTTACACTCGCAAGGGGGAAAAATGTAAAAACAAAACACTTAGTTCTGGAAACTCTTGCATACAGTCTGTCAGGCTGGTTGTGAATATTTTGCCAATTCAGGTATCAGTGATGATTTTGCTCATCCTTACTCCAAAATCAGACTGTATTGACTGTAGGTGACTGAACAAGAAATTCTGCAAGGCTCTCTATATGACTTTCAGAAAGGCAAACGCCCACAAAGTTGACATCACTGACAGGAAAGCAGTGCCTTGCTTGTGTGGCTTGTTTTTTCTTTGGTTATGTTAGGCTTAATTAAACAGCTGGTACCATTTATTTTCTTTGCACAGAAAGAAAAAGAATTTCTGCTTAAACTATTTCAGGTGAGCTGTTAATTCTGTACATTTTTATTTTCATCCTGCTTTTCTGGCCTTTTTTGTTTATCTTGGGCTGGATTTAAGGAACCATCTTAAAAGTGTTCATTAACATGTGCTTCGTGTTCATCCTGCTATTTTAGGAAATCAGTCAATAAATGGAGGCTATCTAAAATTATTTACAAGACCCTGATGTTAATTAGTGTGGAGTTTGTTTTATTTTTGTGAAATGTTGAAACAGATTTCCAGCTCTGCTCAGACAGAAGAATTTGTAATTGTTCAATTCAAAATTGCGGTTTAACTTTAGTGGAAACTGAAATGTAAGTACCTAGTGTAATGGTGTACACTTTACCATAAGGACTTTCTCATTCTTATTGGAACATCTGTGGTAACACAGGGTATGGCTTACTAGATTTCCTTTGCTGAGGGTTACTGAGCAGGCTGCTAAACTTGCAGATGGTTTTGGAGTTTATGTGGTGAGCTTGTATCTGTCCAGATGTCATGCCTTGCGAACTCCTACCTGGGGTACTGGTGTCCTTCTGTAACTGGTGGGGGGTGATGTGGCTTTCTTCTGAAATTACAAGAATTGAACTGCCCTGCTATATTCTGTTTTAAAATCAGAATACTTTGTACTCAGTCTGCCCATTTGGGCAATTTTAGGTATTTAATAGTGTTTTACAGAAACAGGTGAGGGACGGGAGGCAGGTCAGAGCCCTGAGACTGAAAATGGACAGAAGATGATATGAATGTGCTTTTCTTGTTGATGTAGATATCTTAAAAGTTAGTGATTAATACCTTCCGTAGTGAAATTCGTAAAGGCGGGCAGCAATGCTTACTCTGTAAACAGCATTGACCATTAGTCCCCAAACTTATTTGTTAATCAGTGTGCAATACTAATATTTTCTAGTAAGATCTTTGTGGTGAAAACTAGTGCAGCGAGTCTGGTTTTGCTATATGTGTAATTAGTTCTGTTTCACTTAAGTTTATTTTAATTGTTGAGTTGGTACATCTTAGTAAACACCAAATGATTCAAGGTATGTGTTGGATACTGAACATAGCGGTGCTCGAACCTCAAAATAAAAAATACATAAACTTAAGTTTCAGTACATAAAATACCATAACTTATAGCTGCATAATAAAAAAGTTAATGTACGTTTTGTGTTCAGTGAATGAACTAGTAGTACTCGACAAAGCATGCATGTGTGCGCTTAATATGCTGAGAAGAAATCTGATTATTGCCCTCTTGAATTTCTCCTGTTTTGTTCCTAGAATTGTTTCCTCCAGCTAGCCTAACAAATGTGTTTGGGGGGTGGTGGTAATTTTTTTGTTTGTCTAGAAAAACAAAGTAGATGTGATAGTCTGCTGAAACCTTTGGTACTCAAAAAAAGATTATGCTGTACGAATTAAAGAACTCTTTGTTGGAACATATGTTTGATATTCCTGTTGCATATTCTTTGTGAAGTGGTAAAATGCTGAAGATTTAGGCAGATACACTGCTGTCTGTTTAGCAAAGGTGTCGTCTATACGAAGATCAAGAACAGTTCGCTTGGTGCTTGAAGTAATTTAACTGTGCTTCAGGTTACGAAGTCCTGGATTTCACTGCAAGTTGATAGATGCTATCTGGCTAGTGGTTTATAGATCTGTTGTGCCTGAAAACTTGTAGGTAGAATTGCGTTTCTTGCTTCTCAAAACCCAGTAATAACTAGTCTGATGTTGTGGACCAGTGGTGCATAAATATATAGTTACACACTGCATGAATTAATTTTTAAGTAGTACACATTGGAGCCATAGTCTAGATGATCTAAAAAAAAAAAAGTTAGAAATGATAAAAAAAAAAATCCGCAAACTCTAATGGTCATTGACTTCTGCCATGATTGTCTAGAGTAAAGAAAAAAGTCTGAGCATTTGAAATCAAATGGTTGAAGTGCCTGTTTTCTCTGAAAATGGGAATTTAAAGGTTGATCTGCAGTCTTAGTGAATTTCTTTCTTTTTTTTTAGGTTTGACAGTTAACTGATGAACTTCTTGCATGAAGCACAGGTTGGCCTTCTACTATTTGAAATTACTGTACATAAATGAGAACGGTATAGGAAATTGAGGTGTCATTGACCAATGGCTTTGTCATGAACTTTCTCACTTACTAGGACAAGAAATGAACCATTTTGTCATTGAAATATGATTTATTTGTAGAGAGTTCTGAGATGTGAAGCTTTTTCCCGTGAAAGCTTAGTGTTTGAAAGAACTGTACACAAATACTGAGCAAGGAGCTAAGGTAATAACAGCAATATTGTATGAAGATCATGTTTATTAAACCTCTGAATTTCATCTTGTGCCATGCTCAGTCATGCTCCTTGCCAAATGAGGAAAAAAAAATGGCACATCTCTGCTTTCAGAGAGTATCAGCTGGGTAGCAATACTAACTCACTGTTAAGGTATTTTGCTTAAGAAATACATTATCTAATGCTTTCAGCTTCAGTTTGTGCAACTGTTAGTAAGTTTTGTACAGATACAGGCTCTTACTCTAGAAGAATTGGTTGTGGCTTTTAAAACTATCCGCAGTTGATTGCCATTGTGGCAGGCTTTACTGTAGAACTTAATATGCAGTATTATACAGTTAAAAGACTGTAATACTTAAAGTGAAACGTAGAACAGAAGCACTTAACCTTGGTATAGCGTGTCTTTAGATGTTTGAGGAATCGAGGAAATGTTTTTAATGTATGAAAGCTCAAATATTATAGACACTTTGGACAGTGAAGTCAAGTTGGTTCATTCAGCTTGCAGTTAATTTCTACCTTTATTCTTGTGCCTACAAGCAATATATGAAGTTTCAGCATTTGAGGAGGTAGACCAGCTTTTCCTGCAAATAAATTAACTGGTGATATACAGGGGAGGCAGAACCTGCGTTTGGAGGCTTTAATATCTGGGTACTGTAGTTCATAGGTGTGAGTACTTGAGTATATTTGATTATTCAAAGTCTCTCATTAGTCTTGAATTTATGAAATAATATGAATTGAAGATATTCTAGATTAAGTTACGTAGTGTTTTAAAAAAAGAGTAATCAGCCTCCTATAACCAAATGGAGTATAGGAAGAAAAGGAGAAAATCTTAAAAAACACTATAAACTGAAAACAAGACGGAGTTCTTCAAAACATTTTGGAAATCTTAGGCAAGTCCTTCCATGTGAGAAGATTCCAAGTAATCTTCACGTTTGCTTGTACTCTGATGACTTCTCCCTTTCCCTTAACTCATGATGATGGAACTCATGCTAGATTAGGCTTTGGAAATTTTACTTTTTCTTTGATGCTCATGGAATTGAACATAAAGCATTAAGCTGTATCACTTAGCTAGCAGTGACTACCTACTTATCGGGATATATACGATGGGGAATTCAAGACTTAATTCACTTGGTTCTGATTTCTCAGTCTAATTTGTCCTGTAGTAGTTTTTTTGTTGCGTATCCTTGCAGTTGAGAGTTAAACTCGGAAGTGCTCACCCTGGGGAAACCAGTTATTGCTGCCCTCTGTCGCAAGAGGTGGCATGAACAGCTGCTATTCGGCTGCCTTGCAGGTTCACAATCTAGCATGTTAAGGAAACCAGGATGGCAAATAGTTTACTGCCACATGCTGTGCTGTAAAACTGATAGTTCAGCTTCTAGTTAATGAGCAGCTCAGCTCTTACAGAAGATGACGGAACTTAGAAGCAAGCTGAAGGGGAAGCTGGAGCTGGAAATGACTACAGCCATGTTGTTCACAAGTCAGTCCTTAATATTCTATGTAAGGCCTATCTTCAAAATGCTCTGTTTTATTTCTAAAGGACCAGGGTGATTGATGCATTGTCTGCTACAGTTAGTGTGTGTTCATTTTTAAAAACCACTCAAAAACATCTTTCCCGTCCCCCCAAAAAAACATGTAGTTTTGCACAACAGTGGTGTTCGGTGGCTCCAAATAAACACAAAGCAGCAATTGTATAAAGTGAGTGTGCAGAGGATCAAGGAAATAAGTGCAGAAACTTTAAAGTCACACGTTTTGCCTAGGCTTTCTGGCTTTGCTAAACAGGCTTTACTTTCCTGACTTCGCTTTGCATGTATTTTTGTCTTCTGATATGTCCAGTTTTCTTAGTTAATTCCCATCGTGGCCCCTAACACCAGGAGTACTTTACCCGTTTATTTTTTTATTATAGTATTTTCCTCTTTATTTTGATCCCCTAACCAGATTCATTGTGTCTAGAGGAATACAGTTGCAACTTAGACTAATGCCAGAAGTTTTAAGAGCGTTAATGCAGTACTGTGGAACAAGGAATGTCCAAGGGTGAAAGCAAGTATTTCCTGTTGTACCTTTGTGCTTTCTCTTGTACTGTGCCTGGGTTGTACTTGACGTTTATATTCCATATCGGCATTAAGCATTGTTGCATTGTCTGTTCCTTGAAAACTATTCTTAGTCTAATGGCTTCAAGGTCTCCTGCGCTACTCTACTTTTCAGTTCATCAACCTTGTTTTTCTTGTTGCTGTTCTCCTGTACCTGAACTGATTTTGTATCAACAGTACATATCAAAATACAGCAATTGCTGGGAGAAATCAATGAGCTACTAGAAGGTATAAATCATTGCTATCAAGCCTAATGGAACTGCTTGCACATTGACTAAAGATTGATTATGTTGATTACCAGGCTAGAGAACAAAGTATTGCTCAATCTATTTTGGGTAAAAAGATTAAGGAAGTCATGCCATATTTTAATCTCTACTGAGCGTTGTTTTATCTGCTATATGCATAAAGTACTTTTTGTTGGTTTTAAGCATAAATACTTTTTATTTTCAGTCTGATGCTGGAAAGCAGTTATCTCATGGTGTAGCATAACTGCCTTCTAATAATGCTCTGTTAATCTCTTCCTCAAGATCAGTGTGCAGTTCAAACTTCTAAATTCTTATTTCAGTGAAATAAATGTATTCTTTTTATTAATTAGAAGCTTGGATAAGATCTTTAACAGAGTTGTAAAGAAGAAATATTTTCCTTTTGGTTATGATCTCTGAGGCTGTGTACAGGCTGGATAGCAAAGGCACAGAGAGCAGGCAGTTTGTTTGACTGTCCATAAAAGACCACCATATAGCTGTAAATGGCTTGAGTAGCTCAAGAATAAGGGTTTGTTAATTAATTGGCTCTTTCTATTAATTTTAAATAGCTTGAATTTTAAGGATGTAAAAAGTAATGTTGCTAAATGTAGCATTCTGAAAGTTGGTCAGCTGTATTTTTTTAAGGGGTGTAAATAGGAAGCAGGTGATTCTCCTTTGACTTGGTTGACTCTTCACTAGCTGGCATGTGTAGAATGAAACGGATGGTTCAGCTTCTGTTGATTAAAATAGTTGAGCTGAAATTCATGGAAATAAAAAATGCAACAATAGGAAGTTTTACTCATATTCTTTGCTCATGCTCGTACAGTCTTACTGATTTTATTTGCCATTAGTATTCATTCTTTAGTTTGTTTTTTTTATTGTAAATAAGTGATCACATGGCCCATTCCCTCCCCTAATAAAATAAACACTGTAGTGAAGATCTTAATGTACCTCCTGATGTCACTGTAATGGTAATATCTGAAACAATACATGAATTTTAGCAATGTTGAGAAGATAGATGGAGGATCACGCCAGCCTATCCCAGTGGAGATATGTTGGCAAACAGAGCTGAGAGAAATATTGTTTGGGCCTTTGGAAAATGTGCTCTTCTCTTGCACTATAACCCTCAGTGAGTACCAGTTGATCCACTGGATGGATATTATTGTAATCTTAAGGATTTCGGTAACAGGAGATGGTGTAATTGCCTACCTCTGTGCTGCGTTTTGCATCTAGCCATTCAAATGCTTGTGAGCTCAGTTCGACATTATCCAGTCACATGCTGTGCTCTCCTAAGCACCTCCTGCATAGTTACTGGGGGAGAATTTGAAGAGATCATCGTGATAAATACATCAGTCTTCGTGAGGACTTACTGAACACATTTCAAGTCCCAGAAAATGAAATTAAAAAAAAAATCTTTGGAAAAGTCTTTTGGACATATCAGTTTTCCAGCAGTTTCTCATTTCATGAGAATTGGCAAGGATGACGATTCTTAGTAGGGTTGGAACTTTGTATAAGCATGGTTTTAAATAATGGATTAAAAACTTGTTTTGATACCTAGATAAATGTGTTTCAGATGATGACTTTTACTAAAAAGGGACAAGTATATGTATTTAGGTGTGAAATGTTTTTGTGTGTTTGCTGTTACAATTCTGTCACTGATTTCACTGATTTGTTACACTGGGATGATGTGTGAATTATTGGTCCTACAACAGTATTTTTTCCTTCCTAGCTTTTAGGAGAAAATGTACTGTTTATAACTAGCATTTTGAACTATCCTAAACCTGGCACCTATGGATTAAACTGAGCTAGGTGAGAGATTACAGATTTTCTGAAAAATATACTACCCTGATGCTGTGGCATTACTTCAGGTCTGCTGGAGAAGAAACAGAGGATTTCTTACTTTATTTATTTATTTTGCATTGTTTTGTTCAACTTCTCTGCAAACATGTTACTGGTAACGCTTTATGCACTGGGAGTCTTACTATATCTGAATAATTTGTGTTGTAGTTTTACTTCTTTTTTCCTTTGTTGCCTTCTTAACTCTTCTAAATCCACACTATGAAATTGTTTTCATTATTAGCAGCTTTCCAAATAACTCCTGCTTTGCAGTTCTTTCTCCTCTTAAGTAAAGGTCTTAAGCATTCCTGATGCTAAGGGGCTCATGTCAAAAGTTGTATTTCCTCAAATACAGGTAGCTCATGAATAGCTGTGTGTTAGGATCCAGTAGTACTTGGTTAGCTATTAACACCTTTGTAACTGCTTCTCTACTCATGGCAATAGTTCTAAATGGCAAGAAATCCAGTGTGTCAGTGGCGTTACTATTAAACTAGGACTGAGATATCCCTGGTCTGTGTTCTCTGCTGTGTTTAGGTAAACAGGCTCTGGTCAGTTTACAAATGAAGTAAAAATGCCCCAGAAAACCCTGGAGGTTAGTGATAAGAGTTGAAGGAAACAATGAAAGATGATAGTTGAAGTTAGAAACAGCTGTTCAGTTTCTGTAAGGCTCTGCAGATAGAAGCCTCTAGTAATAAATGCTTAGTCATGTCAGTGTTGGTTAATTAATAGTAATATATTCTCCATCAGTGCTGACCTGGTTTTCTTCTTCAGTTTGAAGAGAGATGTGTAGTATATGTGACTGAACAAAATTGCTTGGGTTTGGATAAAGGGATACTTTATTATGTGACAGTTTTCGGTAACTTATTTTTGTAATAGATGTAGCTAGAAACTTACGCGCAAACAGGTTCTAAGTTTTCTTGACTTACTATCTTTTTTTTTAATTGTAAGATCAGGAGGGAAGACAGCCACAAACTCGCTGGTCAGTTTGATAAAGTCAGTGCAGTTTATTGATAGATGTGTTGCTCTTCAGAAGGAATAATTGCATATAGATAACTTTGAACAGAAGAATTAAAACTGGAGTGTTATCTTTTGACATTCTTAATTTAAAAAAAAAAGTTTGTTGGAAACTGATACTAAATATCAGTAATTTTTGTTCTTAAAATAAATTAGCTTCCTATGCCAGCTATTTACCTAGAGGTGTTAGAATACTTTTTAGTGTGAATTTCTTTAAGAGCAAGGCAGAAAAGATGTAATTAGAAAGTCTCTTGACTTGGATTGCTAAAGTTACAATACTTATTAATATTACTGAACTACTTTAAAGCTCTCATGAGACCACTTCTTGGAAAAGTGTGATCGCAGTAATCAGTTTTTATTTTTTACATAAATTCTCCGCTATACCTAGAATTAAGATATTTAATAATGCAGATAGCTTGCAGATGAATTTAGAAAGGATTAATGAAGTGACCTGTTACAGTCCAGATTTTTTTTCTTCAATATTGCATCAGTATGGTTTTTTTTTTTAAATGTAGGTCATGGGATTAGCATCAGGAGATGTGAGTATTTTGGCAACAGGGATGCTGTCTTCCAAGAAGACAGCTTGAGTTTGTTCACTGTTAGTGGCAGAAGGAGGTGGGCCGCTTCACTACAGAGCTGTGTGTTACAAGCATGTGTCCCCGCCATGATCTTAAATGCTGTTCTCTGCTGATCTGTATAATATTTTGCGAGAATGGCAAACTATCCTAAAGGCTTATTTTCCAACACTTTTTAAAGATAGGAAATGATGAGTCCTCAGGTCACAGAAAATCTGGGTATGCAAGCAAAAGCCGATGGATTATGCAAAGCAGATGTAGCTGGAGTTGGGTGCTCTTTCAGTAGATGTTCTATGCTGCTTTACTGCATGGTAACAGCCTCTGACACATTGAGGATTTTGCACATAGAAGTTAGCTTTTTTGAGTGATTCTTATTTTGTAACACATTTGGAGGAGACAAATGTAATGTTTCTCTGAGACGATTTTAATTTGGGTCTTTGAATGCGAAACTGTCTTAATGAATTTGCGCTTTGCAAGGCATGACAAGGTTTCCGTATTAGTTAACAACTGGTTCCTACCCTGAATTTTCTGAACTAAAAGCTTAACTATTTTTTGCTGAGTACTGGAAGCTACTTATGGTGTTTTTTTATTATTATTGTTACATACCGAAGTGCCAAAACTGCTGCCCTCACTACTTAGTTGAAGGCAGTTTGATGGAAGGCCACGTTAACTGGTCAGAAACTGTTTCATGTAGACCTCTTATGGCTGGATTTTCCTGTTGTATATGCTGTTTTGTGTGAATAAAGTTACAGGATGAAGAAATGGAGCCAGAACTTTGGTAAGACCCTAGGGCTGACCTCTAATCTTTACCCAGTGATCTTTCCAGTGTTTTATGCAGCTATAAGAAAAAAATTTTCCTAACGCTAAGTCTTCTAGACATGTCAGCAGTGTAGGAGAAGTGCTCAAATTTCTACAGGAGGAAAGTGTCTCCAGATTTCTGGAGACTGGTGAGGAAAAAAATAAAGAAGTGTCAATTTGTAATCTTACAGATGATAACTCTCTTAGTAGGGCTGTGACCTTATATTTTTAAGTCATGAGTGGACTTCACGTTTTCCTCTGAACATTGTGCATGGGAAACAAGTGATGCATTTCACCAGAAAAACTTGTTCTCAGACAGAGCAAATGCTTGCTTTACCAGGTATTTTGCAAAATTTCGATGCACAAAATCTGCTAAATGTTAATGTCAGTGACCCTTGTAGAAAGCTGCCTAGTTAAAAGGGAACTTGTGTTTCAAGAATTGAGCTATATGTGATAATGATGCATTTGTGAGATCAGTTAGTTCAGCTACAGATATCTTTAGTTTATATGTGATTATTATTTTGTACTCTGCAGGCTGTAGTGAAAATGGAGATTTGTTAGCTCTTTAACCAGCTAATGTAACTGTTGCATAAAGAGCATTAATACTTATCCAGTGGTGTTCATTTGCTTGGTATGTACTTCACCCTAATATATGGAAAAAAGTCTACTGAGCACAATAACTGCTTCAGCTGGAAACGTAATTCTTTAACGAAAGCAGAAACCAGTACCTCCCACAGAAATGGTCCAGCCGTGCTAGCCTTTGACTATGGAAATGTTTTCAGTAAGTTTTCCATGGAAGTTCAGAATCTGGCGTTGTCCTTGTTCGGGTCATCTGTTTTGCAGCCCTGTTAATAAGGTGTACTTCTATGAGATGTTCTTCAAAGCTGCCCTTGTAGGAGGTAACAGCAAAGGCTAGGCTTTCTGGAATATGGATTTGTTCTCAACAAAATTCTGAATTAAAATCAGCTCTCGGGGGAGCAATATACATGCAGATATCAGAATATCCTTCAAGTTTCCAGCTGATAAAACTGGTTATGTTGAAAGTTAGTACTCATCCATCAAACAGGATATATTTTTTTGTGTGTACAGAATGGCATTGAAACATAGCTTTAAATTTCAGACTTTTAATTACTGTTTTGTGCTGGTGTAACTGGAATTTTATGTTGTTGGCAGTGACTTGGAAAGGTTGTATAATCTCTTGGGTTTTAAGATACTGTTCTGTGATAATATTCAGCTATGTAGACTGTAAGAAATAATTTTAATAAAGGGAAGGAACTTGCAATTCTCAGTTTTACTGATGTTATCTCTAACATGTTGCTTGATGTGTTAGTGTGGTGATAAGTGTTGGGTACCTGAAACGAAGCATCTGCATCCTAAATTAGCGAACATCTCCCAACATACAGCTGTCCTTGCTTGGGTATAGGATGTGTCCCTTTCGGGTGTGTGTATGTTGATAAAGATATACTAGACCAGCAAAGTAACTTCATTTGAAATTGTTGTTTTACCTTAATAGTAACACCGATGCTTGCTAGTAGTTTTTGTTGCAGTTGTTGTTTTTTCCTTTAGTGAAATCATCGCTAGCTGAGTGCCTTGGATAAACCAACCTTATGTACCAGTCTTGCAGGAGGACGCATTGTGCAAGAACTTTTTAAGACTGAAGGGTGTAATGGTTGTGGAAACTGGTTTTTACTAGTGTTGACTGAGATCTGTTTTAAGCTACATTGATAAAACCACTCAAAATGCATGTCTATACGGAAGACTGCACACATACTGATAAAATCCCTCCTGAGCCGCCTTCAGGCTGAACATCATGGAAGAGATGCTCCAGTCCCTTCATCATCTCTGTGGCCCTTTGCTGGACACTCTCCAGTAGCTCCAGCTCTCGCTTGTTCTGGGGCCCCGGAACGGGACACAGCACTGCCGGTGTGGCCTCACCAGTGCGGAGCAGAGGGCGAGGATCAGCTCCCTCCGCCTGCTGGCAGTGCTCTTCCCAGCGCAGCACTGGGTGCGTTGGCCTCCTTTGCCACGGGGGAGCATTGCTGGCTTGTAGTCAGGTGCAGGCAGCCAGGACCCTCAGAATATGAAGTGGCGTGCCTGTCTTGGGGACTGGTTTGGGATGGGATGCAGCCTGCTGATCTCCCTGCTAAAGAGGAATTGGTGTCCCCTTGTTCACTGTCAACCCTTTGAATTCTTGTTCAGTTATTAGGCCATACGCTTAAGAAACGGCTTTCCAAGAGCTTGAGTGTTCTGGGGTCATCCTGCTTGTATCCTTTCTTCTAGGTGTTGGGACTTTGCTGCAATCTATTCTTTGTAGGCAACAAAGATCTACAAAATAGCAAAAAGGCACCAGGTATTTGAACTTGAGATTTTTCATATGTAGTTCATGAATTATTTTTCCCCGTTTATTTTTGTTTGAAAAGCTCATTGACAATACTAATGGAAAGCCCTAACCCTGGATTTCTGTTAGTAAAGTGCTACTGTAGTGATTTCTATGGAGTAGATAGTACCTGCAGATAGTATCTGTAATACATCTATTTTGTCAGTGCCTATAGAATTTACTGAAACTATTAACCTGCAAATAATGTATTTTGAAATAAAGAGCTGAAAAGACTTGCACAGTGGAAAGGTGTAGCAAAGTGTGGAGTGGCCTTTCAAGTGGCACGTGGCTTAAAGTAAAGACTATTAAATAGATACTTAGAAAAGTGCTCTCTGTTTTGAATTGCTGCATAGCAAACATTAATGTTATGGAGAAGGAATGTTGTAACATCAGATGTTACGGAAGTGGAATGGCTTCCATTTGAATGCGGAGTGCCAGTTTTGAAATTACTCTAGGCTTATCTGTAGTGTTAAAAGCTCCAGAAAAAACATTTTGCCACCTTGAAAAGTCATTTTTAATTTCTGAATGAAAAAAATGTATTAAAAAAAAAAAGCTGAAGACAGCTTTTGAGGTTCAGCAGTCTTGGTGCATTTTTGTGCTTTAACGTTTATGGAGATAAAACTTTAAAGACGTGTGTCTGCTCCATAATGCAGCTTGCTTTCCATGTGGCTGGCTGTTGCTGTTCAAAAAGCTCAAACCTGAAAGTGCTGGTCTGGACTTCTTAAGGCCAAGGAGGTTAATTTGCATCTCAATGTTAATACTGGATGGAGTAGCAAATACTTGATAATGATTGTTAAATGTGTCAACTCTAGTGAGGTGTGAGGGTTTTTTCTTTCTTGGCTTCAGCTAGTATCACTTACTGCTGATCAAACCCAAATATTGGCCCTTGGCATTTAGCTGCATGCCTGAAGTAATCTTAGGCAGGGGTGCAGGTGGGAATTAACATCCAGAATATTTTTTTATAGTCTCATTGAATCCATAGGTAGAGGAGAGAACCCTTTTTAAAGAGGGTTAAAATGAATGTATTCCTTTTAGCAAGTTGCTTAATTTTGAAAGGATGTTCAGATTTGCTGTGATGTTTTATTTTGGAGAGTTGTTCGGATGTGTTGTGAGGTTTAAGTAAAACAGTTTTAAATGCTTTTCACTGCTCTTCAAAATCCCTTTTCTTTCATCCTTCCCTCTTTTCTTTCCTGCTTTCCCCAACCTCTGCGGGGAAAAAAAGCAGTAGTCTCTTCTGCAGAAGTTTTCTTCACATGAAGACTTGTAATCTGGTGGGCGTTGGAGTTGAGAGAAAGCTTTAGGCTAAGTTGTCACCTCAATGTAGCTACTTCAATACATTTAAATTAAAAAGAATATTAGATTAGTGAGTCTAATCAGCAGTTAGTGAGCCCTTCTAGTAGGGAAGCTTTATCCTGAAGTGCTGGTGCTTTTGCCTTTTGAGAGTTGCTGCAATTTTTTTCCTTTTAGTGGAGCCTGCTGTGCCTTGGTACTTGGTGCGGAAGGCTGTGGGCACGGGCCGCTGGTTGCACCAGCCGTGGGGCTGGCTGACCTCCCGGTGCTTTGGTGCAGTGGTTTCACCACTTGAACCGTGCTTAAAGTATTCTGTGGTACTTTGTTCTCTCCTGTTTTAGAAACCCCAGCTCTTGATGTTAAGAATCTCAAGCTCTCAGCTAAGCAGGGTTATAAGGGCTGATTAAGGCAGAGTGAATGAAGTACAAAAGTACAAGGTGTTTTTTTGTTTATTGGTTTTTTTTCTTTTTTTGCTCAGCCAGTACTGTGGTGTGATGGATGAGGTGGCCTGTAATTTTCATGTTGCTTTTACTAGGCTACATTTTATCTAAAAATGGAAAGTTGTGGCAATTCACATCTTTTTCTTAAGTGGTTTGTCTACTTTTGCTCTTAAATGAGCTCCGTCTGTAATGTAGAATTGAAGATATCTCAGTGCCAGGCTTGCCTTCTGCAGGCGTCGCAGGATGCTTTCAGCATGCCTGTGAAACGAAAACTGAACCTGATTTGAAAAAATAAACTGAACTTTTTGCTCTTCTTGCAGGCTGGTTAAAGTAGCCTTTTTGTTTTGTTTTTGTCTTTCTTTTTTGCAGAAAGCATATGAAATCTGCAACACCTCTCCTGCATTAATGAGGGTGCAGCACAGGACAATAATGGTGTGTGTTTTGGCCTTTGTTATTGTGTATTCTTTGTGCTCTTAGTGCTCCAGTGTAATTTTACTTGTTGACATTTCAGGTAATTCTTTCAGAATTTCACTAGATTTCATGATGTCTGCAGTGTGGATAAATTTTTCTGTCACGAGTTCTGAAAGTTGAATATAGTTGATCTTTTTTTCAGGTGCTAAAATGGTCATGGCAGATGTGTTTGTTTCCCTAGGGGTGTGGGGAGGGGGAAGAAATCTGGCCTCTAAGCGTGAGTTACTGTTTTATGTCTGAAAGCGTGTTGTTCTGGCAGTAACAAGCAAAACTGCTTACACTGTGATGGTTTCATAATCACAGTACTAGACTGTTCATCTATAAATGGGCTTGGATGAGGATGACCCATATCCTAAGTAGCTTAACCTCCATACTGAACACTGAAGTAGTTTGTAAATTTTCCAGCTAATAGTGAACTGTAAAATCAGATACTTGCATTGCATGTAAACAGTTCAGTTTAAAGTATATCAAGTCGTAGACTGGCTTTCTGATTTAAGGTTACTTTGCTTCACTACGTTCTTGCTTTATGCTTAGAATATTCTAATATTACCATCTTCCAAATTGAAGTGTGAGTTACTTAATGTGTCAATTTGTACTTTTTCACTTTTTAATATCTTCAGTGATTAGAAGTTGTAGCTCTTCTAGAAGGAAGAGTGTTGTGCTCTCACTTGAGCTCATTAGTAGGAGGTTTATGTAACTTCTTTTGATAAAATAGATATCTTGATATTTAACTGTGCTTAGAAAGCAAGCATACCTTAGGAATGGTATTGAGCAGAAATAATTTCAGTGCTTTGAAAATGCAGATTTCCTGGGGGCGCTTTGTAGAGCAGAGAAAATTCCAGTCCTGTATGAGTGAGACAGTGTTCTGTTACAACCCTAAACACTGTAATAGTATGGAATTCTGTATCCCTAGGGGAGAGAAGAACTGATAATATGAGGATTGCAAGAGTTTCCTTAAAAAAGAGCATTAAAAACTTCTTGAGATGAGCAAGTCTTTTGGTTATGTTAGTATTATTACTGAAGCAGTGCCCCTCTCCTTCATGAA
Source organism: Chauna torquata (assembly GCA_013399475.1). Lineage (NCBI taxonomy): Eukaryota > Metazoa > Chordata > Aves > Anseriformes > Anhimidae > Chauna > Chauna torquata. Next base: position 13,170 of record VXAL01019642.1, on the reverse strand, counting down.
GACAAGCTGGCTGTTCACGTTAAGTAACAAAAAATATCTGTGGCTTGATAGTATTTGAATTTCTGCTAAATTTGTTAAGAAATTGATGTTATTTCTTAATAATTGGACTCATTCTAGTGTTTTTCTTTTCAGAATTTACATGTTTGACAGCAGAAGTTGGCTTTCTACTGTAGTGAGAGAAAATGTAAGTAGAAGAATAAGGTAGTTCCTTTTTTCTAGTGCTTGAGAAACTTGTACTATTTTTAAAAAGTGGCTAACCAATTTTTTAGCTGTTTCTTAGTCTGTGCAAGTCGAAAGTACCCGTTTTCTACTTAGTATGTGTATTCTTATGTCAACAGGAAGGATTTTAAAATGGTCAGGAAACTTGCTAAATAATAGATGTTAGTGCCTGCTTACCTTCAGAAATGGAACTGGCAAAGCAGAGGGAGACCGTAGATGAAACTGTTTCATCTCAGTGGGGCAGGGAACTGTAATAAATAAGATGCTTAGAACAGTTATTCTCTCATGAATGAAAAATTACTTATCAGCCATGTTTGACAAAACAAGGCCAAATTTCTTGTGAGCAGAGTGGTTCTTTGTCAGGCTGTTCTTTTCAGTCTTTCAGTATTATTTAAGTAGAACCTAAAAGTTTCGGAGTTTATATTCTGTGTAATTGTAATTGTTACTAATATTCCTGGAGAAGAGAAACCTTCATTACCTTCTAGCCTATAACTTAAAATGCTTCTGCGTCTTCGGAAGCCCATTAATCTTTGAGCATTACTAGTTAGTTGTGTTGTGTTGAAAGTGTTTTTTCAGTTAATTTTTTACTTTCCATTACTAGATATTTAGCTATTTTTCAGAAAGCAAACACCAAGCTAGCCCCCAGGTTCTTTCTTTCTCTAAACCCATCTCCTGAGGATTTCTGTAATTACTTACCTTGGTCAACCCTAGATATCTTCTGAGTTCTTTTTTGGAAGTGCAGAAACTGGAACTGGACTTAGTGTTCCAGGTGTAGACAAATCATCATTGCTTTACCTGGTGGCATTATGACATTGCCAATATTTTCTGTCCTGTTTTCTATATAACCTTTTGTTCTGTTTTAAGCAGTGCAGTGTATTAAGCCAGTGTCTTTGAGCTATTTGGTGCATCTTATGTTTTTGTTCCTTGAAATAAAGATTGTATTACGGAAGCTTGTGTGATCCCATCTATTTCCTGTGTTGTGTTTCTGCATCTTTTCTGTGATCTATAACCTCTAAAGTTCGTTTTTTTCTTTTTTGTTGTGATCACTACATCTGGATATGTGCGTGCTTCAGGATTAGAAGGCACCCCTGAATTTTTGCCTTCTGTTTTGGAACATGTAAATGGGAGAGGGAACACCACAAATTTGTCCCACAGGCAATTCTGATCTTATTTACTGGATTTTCTATCGAATAGGAGTCAAATGGGAATCAATATGTGCTTTGCTGAGGTAACAAAAAAAAAAGCCCAGCTTTTCAAAGTCAATATGATGTCAAAACGCTGGAACTAACAGTAGATTGTATATAATTCCTTTGTCATTGTGAAAAGGTACAAGCTGCTGTGCATGTTACTAATAGGATTTATAGTATCTGATAGATTAGCACAGCTTCTTTTAATCAGATGACCTGCTATGAGACTGTCGGGTAGGCATAACATGAAGTCATTATTAAAGCTGTAAAGTTTTGGCTCTGTTTTTGCAAATGATCCATGGTTTGTTGGTGTGTGCTTCCCCCCCCCTCCCCCCCGCTGCTTCAAAAATACTAGAGAGTTGTGTATTAGCAGGAAAGATACTGAGGGAACAAATATCAGACAGCCTATTCGTTTGGAAGCAAGATGATTTAGCAAACCTTCTTATGGAATGACTGTACTTGGGTAATACTTCAACAGTATAATTTACTTTGTGTTACCAGACTTTGCATGAGCAGTGGCTTGATGGGATTACTTTACTTGTTTGGTAGTAGTAATGTGTTGTAAAAATATCTTGTAGCACACAAAGTTTGGCTGTCAAGGGATAGACATTTCTAAATATTTGGCTTAACTGTGACTTGAAAAAGTCAGTGTTCTCTTTTAATCTGTGGAGGTTATTCACAGGACAGGCTATTTAGGAGAGGATGGAATGTTCCATCTTTTCTATAGGAATGGTGTCAGAAAATGAAATAAATGAACTCTTTAGTAAGGTTTGTCTCCTTGCTCTTATCAAGTAGTTTTAGAGACTAATCATACCTAACTAACTCAAGGGTATGTTTGGATGAGTTGTGTTGTAATTCAGTAGAGGTAAGCATTAGTCTACATACAAAAGTGATGGTATTAATGATATCTCAGTCCCAGTAACTGGGCTTCGTTTGTATAAACAGGTTGAGCTCTGGAAAGGTATTAAAGCTGCAGCAGTGAAATGAGCGGATTTGAGTTCTTCCTTAGCCCTTTAAATGTTGTCCTGTCACTGTTTTCCAAGTGGTGAGTTTTATCTTTAAATTAGAGTTGTTATACTGGGATCCTAAGTATATCTCCATTTGTAGGAAGTATTTGGAAGTTTTATAGATTTCATAAAGCTTTCTATTCGTTTATTCAGAGATCCTGTGCAGAATCTTCAATTGTTCAATGTGTAATTGACTGCATGTCTCGTGTGGTGTAGAGAAAAACGAAAATGGAAGTTGTTACTTTGAGATGAGTGACATGATAAATCCTTTTGACATAATTGAATTGCAAAGTTTTATCATACACGGAGAGTAACAAGTTAGCTGTAGACAACACTTGGTTTTCTTAGGTGGGAAGCAGGGAAATGAAGTGACTCTTCTATGGGTAACTTGTAATAAGAGATTAGAGACTTGGGTCATTTGCAGTAGTGAAGAATAGTAAACTACCTTGCAAGTACACATATTATTGTCCCTAGCAAGAAGAGAATTATCTACAAGGTACACTTGTCAACAAGATTAGGGGGAATTATTAGGCTTAGAGCAGAGACACTTAAGCACTTCAGCCTGTGGAAAGGTCTTGAGTGAGTTCAGCAAAGTGAATGTGTTATTCCTGAGAAGTCTGCCTTCAAGAACACAGTAACGTATTCAAAGGAAAGCGAGGTAAGCATGAGCTTGACTGCTGCCTATTTCTTCACAGCTTTGGTGATAATTTAGAAAAAGGAACGTGGAACTTGAGTAGTGACTTCTTGCATGAGGCGGGCTTGACTTAGAAATTAAGTAACTTCCTTCAAAACAGCAGAAATAGAAGCATCATCCTTATCAAACTTAGTTTCTCCTGCCAACCTTCTTTTAAAATGCAGTTAAATGCCTTTAGAACATGCCAAAGAACAAAAGTGGTATCCAATTGTACTTGTTTCTGAGGAGCCTAGATCATATATTGAAATTTCTGCTGCTTCAGTCTGCAGTACAAATAAATCTGTATAAAAGTTTCTTGTGAATCAAGAGTGCCAGTAGATGAAAATATTTAAAATATATTCCCATACAATTTCCTGGCCTTACCTGTTTTTGCTCTTCTAAGGGTTGGCAGTTTTTTCTTTCTTTTTTTCCCCCTTTTTAATGCTGTATACTAGTAATCTCTGCTGATTTACAGTACAGCTGAGAAGTTCAGATGAGGATGAAGACCTTTTTTCCCCACAGGTCTTATATTTTTGACATAAATTTAATTGCATAAAACTTAATGTAAAAGAAATAGGGGAATAGCCAGGTGATCGGCTGGTTGACTCGTGAATTTTACCGTCTGCTTCAGAATACTCCTATATTTTGATGCCCTTGGCTTCATTAGGATTTTTGTTTCCGGAGTGTTAGTGAGTTCAATCAAGTTGGCAGAAATTAGAACTTCCTGTTGATGCTGAAGCAACAAAGACTACAAAGGGAATGTGGAAATCTGGTTTAAACAATTCCTATTGATGCTGTGTCAGAAAAGCAGTTCAGAGTTCGGAGTTGCTTGGAATGCTTAAGTGCTAACTTGGAACACCAAATGTAAAAGTGTATTTAACGTCACGTTATGTACTTGCCTGTGGATGTATGGTATTACAGGTTGGGAAGACGTTCAGGGTTGTAGGCATTTAGCTACTGATTGTCATGCAGAAATACTGAAGCATGAGTCGTAGCAAGTGACTGAAAGTCAAGGTCCGCGTGTATATATGTTTGGCTAAATGCATTCACGAAGTGACTAAAGGCTGGGTTCTGTTTGTGGTTTTAATTCTTATGGGTTCTGAAGGAGGTTGGGCTCTTCTTCCCTTCCATAAAGTGGGAAGAAAATGGAGGCAGAGTGCAGGGGCAGAGTACTGTCTTTAATTCCGTGTGAGAGTTGGGAATAGAGCCTGTCTTCTATAACAAGGCTGTGTAGAGTTACTGTATTAGACGTTTAAAAATGTAACAGTATTTTTTTGTGTGTGAAGAAAGGCATATATCTGCTTAAGTTAGGGTGATACCCTATCAACTGCAGAAGGTGACTGACTTTCTTTCAGCTTCTTACATATCTGCATCAGTGTTGCCACTTCTGTGTTACCACTGGTCAGAAAACACTTGGCGCTGCTGGGCTGCTACCTCTCGCTCTGTCATTTGCAGTAGCACCCTTCAGTGCGTTCTATATTAAGCGATAAGGCACAAGCATGAAATAAGTTTATATGATTTAGTTTGAACTCCTGTGCATACGTGGATGATCCTGAATGAACCTACAAGGTTTGGTTTCTGTGAAGTGAACTTTCTCGATGTGACTTTTTTCCTAGGATTACTGTTCATCTCCTTAGGCCTCTTCCTATTCCATGCAAAGTTTTGTTTTATTTAAATGCAAGAGAATTCTATCACATAGCGGACAAGTTCTGGTAAAAATAAAATGGAACTATTTTAAGCTGTATGTTAACAGGAGAACATATCTGCTTTGACTGACACTAGATTATTCACCCTATTATATTTTTAAATAAAGCTGCATGTAAATCTTCAGCATAATTACCTGTAACTCTGCAGCTGGAATTCTGTGTCCTAAATCTTTATCTTAATCCTGTCATTGAGTTGCCGTGACCTTGAGTGGAACATTTAAGTTTTGGATCGTAATTTCTTTTTAGGAAATACGGATGACGCCTTCTTTAAATTCTTTGTACTCTATCTGGAGAGGTTGGTATTTGCTTAGTGGGAATTGGGCTATATATTAACTTAGAGAATGGCAGAAATAAAATCTGATATTAAAAAGCTAAAAGATCTGAGAATTTGATGCAATTTATTTTTAAGAACAGTCTTTAGAGTTTTCTTAATTCCTATGATGGGAGTAGTGCATACTATTTCACAATGTGGCTGGACTGCCCAGGAGCTGTAGACAGTGATGATTGTGTACTTAAAAACTGCAAGGAGACCCAACTGCAGAGTGTTTTATCTTAAAACGTAGAATGAACAAAACATCTTGAGAAACAGAAGAACATTCAAAAGAAAAAGGTGGTTAGAGGATAATAAAACACTCTTGACAGGTTTTGTCTTAACTGGATTTTGTACTAAGCTGAACAAGCAATCTTAAAAGGGCTTAAAGATGACCCTGGAACCGCAAGAGCGAAAGAGACCTAGTTTCACAATAAAGTGAAGGGCTTTGNACCTTGAGTGGAACATTTAAGTTTTGGATCGTAATTTCTTTTTAGGAAATACGGATGACGCCTTCTTTAAATTCTTTGTACTCTATCTGGAGAGGTTGGTATTTGCTTAGTGGGAATTGGGCTATATATTAACTTAGAGAATGGCAGAAATAAAATCTGATATTAAAAAGCTAAAAGATCTGAGAATTTGATGCAATTTATTTTTAAGAACAGTCTTTAGAGTTTCTTAATTCCTATGATGGGAGTAGTGCATACTATTTCACAATGTGGCTGGACTGCCCAGGAGCTGTAGACAGTGATGATTGTGTACTTANTAACTGGATTTTGTACTAAGCTGAACAAGCAATCTTAAAAGGGCTTAAAGATGACCCTGGAACCGCAAGAGCGAAAGAGACCTAGTTTCACAATAAAGTGAAGGGCTTTGAAGTTGTATGAATGGAGGTTTTGAGACAAACTAACTGAAATTGCTTCTCTAAAATATTTTGGGTTCAGAGAAGAGTGTAAACTTGTAAATGATGATATGTTATGACAAGGTAAGACATTTAAATTCCTCAAGGTCCTCAATTTGGTATACTAGCTACCACAAAGAGAGTTTGGAGTTATATCTGGCTATGTGGGATAGCACTATGTAGGGAATGTCAAAGCTTTAATAACACTTGAAACTTTTTTCTTAGTGATGTTTGCTCTACTGCTTTAATTTGCCTTAACAATATGTTCTCCATTACTCTGGTTAAGTAAAAATTTGGAAATTATCCTAGTCTTTCCCCTTGGGGAGGTCTGCCTAAGAGCTTTAGAAAAAAAACCCAAACCCTCATGCTTGCAGAGATAACTAAGCTGATTAAATCTTAACAGAATAATATGTGAAGCTGCTAGCAAAGCATTTGCATTATTTAGTAGTAAAGGGTCAGTTGTGGCTAATAAAATGTTCTCAAATAACTGGTAGCATGGTTTTCATAAACTCTAGGTGCTCTGTCTATTGTAGTATTTGAAAATGGAGCTAATATCTTTTTCTGCAGTAAAGGGCAAACTTCATTAGCACATTTCTTCAGCATCTTATATTGATGTCAAGTATACAGAGTTTTTAAATAAAAAAAAGTTTAGGTATAGCTGAATTTTAGGTATAGAATGCTAGGGAAAATGCCAACCTTTTGCCAGTGTGAAAATGCCACTATCTTTCTGGAACAGACTTTGGAACGTAAGTTGTATGTTTAATGGAAGATACCTGTATGCTTATTGTATTGGAAAACGGTTCGGTAGTTGAGGAACTACATTCAGAATAAGGGGTGTGTGTGTGTGTGTGTGTCAGTGATAACTGTTTTATTGAGGCTCTGTTTTTGGCTGTGGGGTACAGTGACAGAGTGATATGTTAGTGGGTAATTTGGGACATAGTGATACTAGGAGAATCAGGTATCGGAGGGGAGAAATCAGTGTTGGCAGCAGTTGCTGAAACTCCTTCCCTCAACCCAACATTCAAAAAAATATTTATATTTT
>VXAL01019640.1:463611-527823 GCA_013399475.1 Chauna torquata | reverse complement strand
GTTCTCGCGCCCGCGCCGCTGCGGCGAGGAAGGGGCTGCGGGGGCCGTGCCCGGGGTGGGGTCGGTGCTGGAGGAGAGGAGAGCAGGGCCCCGCGATGCTCGGAAGACGCCGCGCACCAGTTGCTCCGAGCGGTCCATTCATCACGGAGCGTCTTGGCTGGCGCGCTGCGCGGCTGTCCTTGTCCCTCCTCCGGCAGACACGCGGAGCTGCGCTGTCTCAGGCTTAAAAATAGAGGAGGCGCCTGAACACACACCCTAATATCTGGGATAGCGTCTCGTAGCTCTGTGCTTACAGGGTTATGATTTTTTTTTTTCACCCCCCTCCGCTCCTCATCTCGATTTTTACGTCAGTCGTGTGACAGCGAGGTGCCTCGCCTGACAAAATTCAAGTGACAGCAGCACGGGCTGAGCCGGCGCCCGCACCCACGCGGCTCCCTCGTGTCCCCACAGCCCACCTTTGCACCCCCGGCTCCCTCCAGCCGCTGTTTGCAGATATGAATGAGTTTGTTTACTCTCCGACGACCTCGTGATGTCTTTGCACAGACATGACCTGAAGTCGTTATTGCTTTTGGGCTTCTCTGTTTCCATGGCGACTGTCTCGGGGTTGGCTACTTTCCCAAGGTCACCATGGCAACTATCAGAAGGGAATCATGCTTGGGATGCTTCGGCTGGATTTTTCATGAATGATTAGGATGTGTGACACGATGCAGACGTGGAAATGGGGAGGGTTCGGGCCGGGCTGGGTAGGGGGAGAGCGGGAGCGGACTCCCGCCAGACAGGCGCGGTGCCGCCGGCTGCGCAGCCCTCGAAGCGGCGCGTCGGGGGGGACCGACGCGGTGCGGGAGCCCTCCCCGCCGGGGGAGCGACGGGCGGAGGCTGTGATGGTGGCACGGCTGCGGTCGCCTCTCTCGGGGTAGGTACCTGCTGCACCGCGGCGCTGCCGGGCTGCTGCCCGACCCTCCGTGGGGCGAAGGTTTTGGGTGGGTCGTCGCCGAAACGCTGATGGGGGTAGTCCCCGGCTAAGGTGAGAGTGAAGGGCAGCGTCTCGACAGAGGATGCTGTCGGTGGACATGCCTGCGCGTCGCCAGACGTCGTCAGGCAGGTCAGCTCGCGCAGCCCGGGGCTGCGAGCATCGTCAGGCAGCGGTCTCGGTGTGCGAGGAGAGGTGAACTCCTGCCTTGCTTTGTCATCGGGGGGCTTTTGTTTCTGGCGCTTGGGTTTTCCAGTAGCGTCGCCTTTGGGTGGGGACGGCGCTGGAAGCAGGTGACAAACCAGGCAGCTTATTTCTGGGTTGCTGATTCAATGTCAAGCCGGGTTAATAATCATCAAAATAAGAATGGAGTTGTTGTCTTGTGGCTTTTCAGCGCCTTTTATGAGCGGAGGTGACTCTTCAGTCAGTCCCTAATAGGGCGTCCTGAGCGTCTGGGCTCCCTGCGGAGGGAGGCGAGCGAGCGGAGGGGCCTGGGCGGCTGCGCCCGGCGCTCCCCCGGAGAAGAGGTGGCAGCGCGCGGCTGCTGGCATCCCTCTTGTTTACAGGCAGGGGCAGGCGTCCTTCCCTTGCTCCTTGCCTCATCGTGGTGTCCTTAATGCTAAAGACCTCATATTTTGCTTTTAAGAAGCTACATGCTTGTCAATACGGATTTCTTTCTTGTGCCCATGCAGGGCAGGCTGATCTCTGAATCCTTCCCCGGGTTTAGAACAGTTGTGTGGTGGTCTTTCTTTCAGTGGTGTTTTGGACTGTGTATTGGGTATCTTTTCTTTTAACCTACCTTCATGTCTGAGATTTGTGTAACCTGAAAATCTTGTTGTTTTTTTTTTCCAGTTGCAATTTCTGAGCAGTTTTGTCCAGAAGACTGTGCTCAGGTTATGACGACTAATCCCAAACCGAACAAGGCATTAAAGGTAGGGAAGGCCACGCGGGTGGCACTGGGTGGCAGGGGAGGCCGTGGCAAAACCGTGCTCCTTGCGGTGACTGTCGTACATGACTCTTTTTTTTTTCTTTCTGAGAGGCTCTTACAAATGGGTGCTGATATAATTTCCAGTTATCTACAGGAAAGACCTCTAAGGGAGGTAGGGTAGAGGAATACTGGTCATACCTAGAAAGAAGTGTGAAGTCTCTGGGATTGCACGAGGGCTAGAGCATCCCCGTTGCTATCCAAGAGGCCTTTGACTACAGCAGGTATTGGCAGCACCGAGCGCTCCCGGGCCTGACAGTGCAGTACTTTTGCTCTCAGGGCTGAGTTGCGCTGGGGAAAGGAAGCTTCCACCTGTTTTCTTGCAGATCCATGAGACAGTAAATGTCTCGGATACACCTGCTGTGTGGTGGACCAAGCATGTGTTGTTCATGCTCTGCTGCAGTTTTTCTGGGGTCCTGGCTCTTCATTCCAGGTGTCAGCAGTCTCCGAAGAGACAAAAGAATGATGTCTTAAAGGTTCTGAAAATAGTTGTGGCAGCAAACCTTCTCGAGAGAAAGGCACAAGCCCTTGGTGTCTCTCTAGTGTAATTCAGAGTCAGGAAAACCAAATCAGGCTGTGGTCCTCGAAGCCAAGCACGCTTGGTTTTGGTCAGTACTCAGATGAGCAGTCTTCAACTAAAAGCCACAAAATGCTGAATTAAACCCTGCACGCAAGTGGCTATTCTGCTTTTGAGACTACTGCACTGGTGTCCCGGCGTAATGCTGATGAAGGGTGTCACCTTTAGGGTTCGACCTGAATTCTGGGTCCTGACAAAGGAACGCAGACAGCTTCGGTCTCCTTTAATTTCCTTAAACTTACTGCTCAGTTCAAAGTGGGCGTGTAAGGCTCGCTGCTTTCCCTGCCTCGAGGGGGTGACCCAAACCCAGACGAGAGCAGTGCTCAGACTCCTGCCACGTTTTACCCAGCCACGGCTGTGTCTTAGTGGAGCACGAGCTCTGTGAAGCGCTCCGGGACGCGTCCCAGGTAGGGGTGTTACGTGCCGAGGGGCAGCTTCTCTTTGCTGTGCGGAACGGCCGCGCGCACAGGGCCGCTGCTACCCCTGTGCTGTTGGTGTTTGCAGGTAAAGGAGGAGTCAGGAGAGAATGCCCCCGTGCTGAGTGATGATGAACTCGTGTCAATGTCCGTACGGGAGCTGAACCAGCACCTGAGGGGTCTCACCAAAGAGGAGGTCATCCGTCTGAAGCAGCGGAGGCGCACGCTGAAGAACCGGGGCTACGCTGCCAGCTGCCGCATCAAGCGCGTGACTCAGAAAGAGGAGCTCGAGAGGCAGCGGGTTGAGTTGCAGCAAGAGGTGGAGAAGCTGGCCAGAGAAAACAGCAGCATGAAGCTAGAGCTGGACGCCTTGCGCTCCAAGTACGAAGCACTCCAGACCTTTGCTCGTACTGTGGCGCGAGGGCCTATTACCCCGACCAAAGTTGCCACCACCAGTGTCATCACCATTGTGAAATCAGCCGAAATCTCATCCAGTTCTGTGCCATTTTCAGCAGCGTCCTAGTGCCCTCGGTGGGGGAACTAGCAGCCTTTCAGAGGGGAGGGGAAAAGGCTCTTATGCGTTGTTCCGGAGTCCTTGGTCACATCAAGAATTGGCATCTTAACAATTCTCTTCCGAAAGTGCACAAAAAAAAAAAAAGAAAAAAGAAAAAAGAAAAAAAAACCTACAAAGGGAACTTAACTGGCTGCTTCTCTCTGGACTCGGTGGCTCCATCAACCTCTTGTGTCCAGGATTTGAGCTCTGTATGCAGTACAAGTTGCAAGACCTGCTTCCTCCTTCCCCCTGCCTCCCCAAAACCCCTCTCAGCCGTGGGCAGCTTTCCAGCTGGGAGAAGATACCTGAGGAGCCTCCGGAGTCTTCGTGAATGATGCTCAAGAGCCAGGAAACAGATGGACCGTAGAAATCATCATGTGAGATGAATGTATGGAAAAGCGTTTCCTTTAGTGGCATCCTACTCCCTGTCAGAAGGGTCTCCCCTACCCTCCCCACTTCCATCTGCTATTCCAAGGGCAGGGAAATAGGCATTTTGGTTTGGATTTCATCCTGCTACGAGTGGATGGGAGTGGGAGGATGATGGAGACTAATGCTTGGGTGTGACCGCACCCATTAGGAATAACCTTTTGTTTTCAATCCATGCTGTTAAAATATGGAAAAATATATATTTTACATATTTTAATATGCCCCACTACCTGTGTGGCCTATAAAAATTACATTGCAGCCTCCTTTATTCCAAGCCCAAGTTTCCTGATAGCTCCTTCCCTAAGGTGTGCCTGTGAATTGGGTATATTTATGCAGTGTATTTCTTCCAAATGATCCGCAGTCTTGAAATAGCGGCTTTTTTTTTCTGGATTCCCTGAAGCTTAAGGGAAGGAGGCACAGTAAATGCTGTGAAGAGCTGTGTGATGGGGAGAAGGGGAGACGAGGAGGAAAAATGCTGGAAGTATTACCAGGTGGAGGCAGAACTGACTGCGAGACGCTGGTACTGTTCTGCTGGGATCAGCACTATGAGAAGGGGTTTGTGCGGAGTATTTCAGAAAGATGTTTTTAAAGCACTGAAGTGTAACTAGAGGGCAATAGCACACGGACAGAAGGAGAGAAGTTAGAGCCTCCTCTTCGACGGAAGCGTTGGTAGGTAAGCAGCGAACATCCCAGCTGCAGGGCTGGGCTCACTGGTCCTTGATGGCCAGAGAAGGGCTACGGAGAGGTTGGACGGGAGCTGCACGAGTCTTTTCCTCTCTGTCGCGTGCCAGGCGCTGAAGTCAGGATCCAAAGAGTACAGTGTACAACCCTCAGTGTTCAGACAACCTGTGTGAATGTGACCCTGAAACTTGACGCTTCCTCCTGGGAGTGTGTGAGTTACCCCAGGAGATGCACGGAGGGCAGGATGAAAATTGTGTACAGGGGATGGAAGAGTTGGGACCGAGAAGTCGTGCGTATGGCTCTGAGCAGTGGTTTGGGAGAGGGATTTCAAAGTCGGCAATGGGCAGGAAGCGGGAAGCCGAGAGGAGGGATTCTGCTGTCGCGCAGCAGCACTGAAAAGACATGTTTCCAGGTCACTGTAAAAATAGCTATGTTGGTGTTTGTGTGTTTTGTTGTTTTTTCATTTTCTTTTTGAAATAGGAAGGAAAAGGGACTGTGAGTTTTGCAGGGCAGAGACTTGTGGAATGGGCAATGCCTGTTGTCACGCAGGTGAGAAGAGAATGAGATTGCTGAAGGTTAAGATGAGGAGAAGAGCTTAGAGGATTTGGGCTCCGGAGTAGAAACCAGAGGTCATGGAGCATTCACCAGTGTTTTGGACTGAAAGAGAAGTAACTGAGTGCCACCGTTGGTGCGAAGGGGGCAGTAGGCTGGCATCCACCACCCGGTATAATTTGTTGTTCGGGGCTTTGTCTTGAATGGCAGTAAGTTTGTAGAGTTTCACCGAAGCCCTGTTTGTCTTTGGAAGAAGTTGTTAGCTTGCTTTTTTTTTTTTTTCCACCTTGTCATTGGAGTCTCTGGATTTCCCAAGAGGGTCCTTTGTGAAATAGGTTAATGAAAAGAGAAGCCTCAGACTTGGTTCTCGTTCAGTCCTCAACATCTACGTTCGTGACCTTACTGAGCCAGGAAGGGTGCAAGTGAAACGCTTCCTGAAGGCTGGTTACCCCTGCCAGATCCGTGTGTTACGGAGGGGAGCAGGGAGTTTCCTTCAAGTGATTTTCCAACACGTGGAGTTTGGATGACACTTAGCGTTACCTCATTTCTCCTCCACTCCCTCCCTATCTCCTAACAGGCAGATCGATGTCCTGTGTATCAGTACCAGTTATTGACTCCCACAGCAGAAGCTGAGGAAGAGAAAGATGTTACTGTCATTTCCTGGTCCTCTCATGTTCTCCAGCTCACAAACGTTGGAAACTTTCCCAGACCTTACAGGTGCCTCCGAAAACAGGCAAAATGGAGACTCCTGGCACTGGTGGGGCTTTAAATGAAAACTTTAATGAAAAAGGCCAGTTGACTTGAAAATGCCCAAATGCTTCCAGTCTTTAAAACAGCTCCAGAGCTCCATAACATTCCTGGCTAGATAGGAACACCCTCTGGCTGCCCTTGACGCCCTGCCGGGGAAATCAGACCAGTTGCACGGAGGGGGATGGACGTTGAACTTTGTTCCATGGGGTCTTCTTGCTGTTGGAATGAGTTGAGAAACATATCTTTATGTGGCACTTCCCTTGCGGCCAAGTATTTCTTTTTTCCAGTTCTTGGAAGGGTGCCAAAGGCTTGTCCAAGTGATTGCTAGTTTAGTGCTGGTAGGCACTTAAATCTCTGGTCACTCGATGAAGAACAAGAGGCCTGGGTGTTGTTAAAGCTGTTGATACCATAGCCATGGTAGGTAATCCATATTGGATATCCATAAGGACCACGTGGAAATATTTAAAGAGAGAGAAATATATATATAAATACATAATTATATACATTTTATCGTACAGATTTTTCGTAAAAAAAAAAAAAAAATAATTTTTTTTCCAAGTTTGATACTGTAAATCTTTATTAAAAGAAATTGCCAGTCCAGGGCTCCCTGGGTGGTGACCTGGAGGGGAATGAAATGTCCTGGCTAAACTTCCACAGGGGGATCAGAATTGCAAGGTAACGTGGAGGGAGGAATGACCCGAAAGCTGTTGACCATGCTGGAGACCCAGCTCCTCCACCCTCCGCCCCGGAGGGCCCTCCAGCTCGGGGTTGTCATATTGCATTCCTCTGGGGTTCGGTTTGTTTCTGTTTGTTATTTTTTTGTTTTGTTTTCTCTCCGTCCTGCACTTGCAAGCCTGACACCCAGGGCAAGCACGGCGTGGGGAGCTGGCTGCCGCTGCAGAGTCACCAGGGCGCTCCCCACCGCAGTACCTCTCGCTCGTCTCTTTGCTGCAGTAGTTTGGATGCCGGGGCTCCCTTCTCTGCCCCCCTTCATTTGCCAGGGAGCAGGGGCTCTGAGTTTGAGTGCTGGGATCCTCAGCCCTGGGCCTGGTCTTTCTTGCCCCTCCGCAGCGCGACGTGGCTACCGCGGGATGCTGGAAGCAGCCCGAAGCATCTGCCCGGGTACCGCGGCGCCGGGAGGGACATCTCTGGTCTCGTAGGCGTCTTTGCTGTGCTCTCCCTTGGGAGTGGGGAAATCTTTCCCTCCAGGGCACCTCCAGACCCCCCTCGAAGCAAGTCAGCATCTCGGCTCTTGCCCAACTCTACTGTCTGCCGGAGGAGACCGCGGAGCCCTGGGTGACACCGCGGCTCCGGGGAGGGATGGGCGCTGGCGGGCGAGCTGCAGCAGGGCTGGGCGCGATGCCACGGGCGCGCGGCGCGGTCGGGCTACAGGACGGCTCAGACCTGGGGAGGAGGAGGAGAAGGTGGCATTTTTTTTCTCTCTCGAATCATTTAAACTTCATTGTCATGATCGTTTTTATTTAAAAAAAAAAAAAAAGAAAACAAACAAAGAAAAACAAAACAAAAACAAAAAATTTTTGTAACGTGGATTTGTTTTCCTTCGTCTGTATTTCAGTCTGCTGGGGTGTTTCCGTAGATGGTGGATACTTGCTTTCATTTTTTTAATGATAGAAGTCTTCTGTTTTAAGTTGTTTTTTTATCACCAGCTCATTCTATCCTCTGTGGTTACTCAGTAATTTCATTTCAATATTTATTTTTGTGCTGCTTTTTTATTATAAAATAAATTATTGATATACCAAGCAATGTGGATTCCTGTTTGTAAGACGAGTAGCCCTGTGTATGTGTCCATTACTTTCTCTTGACAGCCACAACGTAATTTATTGCTGTAAATTTAGCTGCAGTGACTGGTTTTTTTTGTACCTTTCCAATAAAGCATTTTCTGGTTTCAGACTTGCCCTGGTGTATGGTCAGCGTTTTGGAGCTTGAATTGATCTTCAGGGGCGTGTTTTCCTCGCTCGTCGCCTGTGCAGCGCGCAGCTAGCTGTCGGCTGCGGTGCTGCGGGTGAGCGATGTGTTTTCGGGAGGCAGGCTGGGCTAAGGCGAGCGTGACGGCTGCGCAGCCTCTTGCAAGTGTCTGAGCTAGCCTGGCGCGCGCGGAGCCGGCTCGCCCATCTCCTCGCTCCCTGGCGCGCAAGCGACGGTTCTTGTCCAAGCTGCTTGTCCGGCAGAGCTCACGCTTAGACGACACGTATCCGTTTGTCCACACCAGAGCGCGTCTCTGTGGGGTGTCAGTGGCCGTTACGAGGGTGACTTCCCAGAGCGCGTGGGGACTGATGCCCGGAGGTACCTGCCCGCGGTCGCGATGCTGGGAGCGCGCTGTGTGACTTGGCTTGAAGACCTCGTGACGTGAAACAGGTCGCGGTGGTGGAGAGAGCCGCTCCCCTCCCGTTGGGGTTGTGAAACATCCCTTCAGTGCTTCCTATGCAACTACTCGTGAGTAAACAGCTTTAACCCCTTAAATCAGTATTTCATCTTTCTGATTTTCCCTATTCATTCCTCTAGGCTTTAAAGCAATGGTGCTTCTGCCAGAGTTCCTGGGAGCCACATTGCTTTAGTCCTGTGCCACGAGCGGTCCCGTCTTTTAGGGGACAGCCAAAGGGGGAAACTCATGGTCTGCTCCGGGCCAAAGCCGTATGTTGGAGGTGGGTGGGTGTGGTGGCCGAGGATGGAGTTAAAGCAGTGTTACGTTGGGGCAAAGTGGAGAGCAGCAGGACTGGAGAGGCTGTGTGTGTCAGCAGGTAATGGATGGTCATTAGGTGCCAGAGGTGGGGCTGGCCAGGCTTGGCCGAGCCTGGGGGTGGTTGCAGTCGCTGGTGAGTGAGTTGGAAGAAATCACCATCATCTGCCTCAGGTTCTGCCTGCGGAGAAGACAGCAAGGAGCCAGGGATGGCGGAGAGGGAGGTGGGACGCTGCGTCTGCATCAGAGGGATGGAGGAACAGGAGCTGAGGTGGAAAAGGGCATCAGGACTCAGCCAGGTGGAAGTTCTTGGGTGAAAGGAGACTCAACCTTCACCGTGCTTAGGGGAGGAGAAAGTCCTAGAGCTGGGGGGGGAGTCTCAGTGTGCAGGGCTGACCCCGCGTGAGTCCCGCTAGCAGATGTGGGTCTGGCAACCTGCTGCCTGCAAAGGGCTGGCACCGGCTGGTCCCGGGGCCGTGCTGGTAGGTGCTAGCGCCCAAAAAAAGACACGTTTCTGCGTTGCGGTGCACGGTGAGGTGAGCACGCTTTGGGAGCGTGGTCAGCCCCAGCTGTTGTGGGTGCTGAGGGCAGGATGTGCCCTGAGAGGGCCAGTACCACAGCCCAGCCTTGTCCGTGGAGAGCAGCTGTGCCAACCACCAGAGCCTGCTGCGGGCAGCGAGAAAAGCCTGCTCCTGCTGGCGTGGCCCCAGGCACAGCCGCGCGCGTGCGGGTCGCCCCGCGCCTGCCTCCAGCTTTCACCATGCTCTTGCTAAGGAGGGGCGGCACCTTGGCAGGGCGGCAGCACCGCGTCTGCCGGAGGACGTGTTCCACCTAGGTCACCTTTGGTATTTCAGCTCTCCGTGGATGCGTTTTGACTTTGCTGCGGTTTGAGGGCAGAGGCAGAGCCCAGGCTGAGCCGTGAGCCTCTCTCCCCTCTTGGAGGCTCAGGAGGACCGGGAGGCCAAGCCTGCTGGAGGAGGACGCGTTGCCTGCTGCTGCACGGCGCGGCAGCCAGCTGGGGTCCAGCCCAGCACGGCTCCTTCGGGCTGGCATCGCACTGCTGACTCAGATGAGTCACAGCTGGTTTTTTATTTTTTTTCCTCCATGTTTTGCTTGCAAGAAAGACCTGTTTTACATATAATACAGTAATCAGGGCTTGACATAAATAGGCAATTGTTACCGTCTGCAGTGGGAATTGCACCTGCTGGCAAGAGCAATGAATGCAGCCCATTATGCGCTGGAGTCGATCATTTGTGCAATGAAGTACAACTACACTTCTTGCTGTGTTCTTGTGCAAGTCTGTATCTCAGCGGCTGCGAGCACGCTGGCAGATGCCCCATTGTCACCTCTGCAATCTGTCCTCACCCCGGGAGGCGAAGCAACCTCTGTTCCCGCAGCTGCGGCAGGCTCCATCCCAGAGGGGCAGAGAAGACCAAGATGTTCGCTGACAGTCCTGCTTCGGTGATAGCTGCGCGACAAAGCCAAGCAGCCTTGTTGAAGCTGCTCTTCGTGGGCAGCAGGGTCCCGCTCCCAGTGCCTGGACGGGCCAAGCACGTGGCCCTTGTTTACAGACCTGGTGACACAAAACGTGGCAGCGGTCTCACCGGCTCGGCAGGTACGAGCAGCGGAGCTCTAGAGCAGAGGACTTGCAAGACTGGCTCAGCCATAGCCTGCTCACGTTGACTCTTAGGCTTCCAGCATGATAAGATTTCTCTGATAATAAAAAATAGATTTTGTGTTGTTGCTGCTGGAGTCTGGGCTTGGCTCGGCTGAAGAGGACCCAGCAGCTCTGAAGTGCTGCATCCGCAGCTTGGGAGAGACTTGGAAGAGGTGCAGTGCAAGCAGGGGGCACACACCGCTTGTGCAGTGAAAAAGATGAGCACAAGCCCTGTGGAACTGCCAGAGCGGAGGATGCTGCGTGTGCAGGTATTTCTGCTGGGCCAGCACCAAGGGGCAGGGAGGATGCGGCGCTTAAGAGCATCAGCATTAGAGCAGGAACGGGCAGAGTGTGGGCTTTGCTCGCTGACCTAAGTGAAAACACTTGTTCAATCCATGGTAGAAATTGCTGTTTATTAGAAAAAAAATCATAAATAAAATAATCTCATCTTGCAATTTACACTTTGCAGCTAAAGAGCAGGGGAAAAAAAAAAAAAAAAACATTCGGAGCTATAAAATGGCTATAAGCCTTACCCATAGGTTTGTTTGCCATGCAACTGCAAATCGAAGGCTCCAGACTTGCCCCTGTACTTCCACTACCCAGCTCCCACCCCACTCAACAGCCGGCTGGTGCCCAAATAAGTTCCCAGGGATCACCTGATTAACAGCAGGGGAACAGAAACTGGAAAAAATAAAATCAGAGAGGAAGTTTAACAGAGGGATGCGCACTCTCCAACGTGGATACAGAGAAAACTCGCCCAGCAAGCACTCCTGCCCCGAGCGCATCCCTGCCACCGCCACCCCGGCCAAAACGGCCCCGCCTGCCTTCCCGCAGCTCGGACAAGGGTGCAATGAGTTTGTCGGATCTGTGGCGGTCCGGGAAATGGCTCACACAGCCCTCGTGCCGCTGAGCTCCCCGGGTCCTCCAGCATCCACTATCTGGTCCTGCGAGCCCAGCGCGCCTGGCCGCAGCACTTGTTTCCTGCAAGCAGGGGTAGGGATGCGGAATAGAGAGGGGTTAGGAGGAACAGACAGTTCCCGGTCAGTGCATTCCTACCACCACCAGTCACAGTCTGGTTCCCTAATAATGGCTCTGATAAGGAAGCTGGAATCCCTTTTAACTTCTGATCCGCTCAGAGATAAGTCAGTTTAGACATAAACAAGCGCCTCTGTCACCAGCAGCTCTCAGAAACACAGCTGCGAGACCTCGCGGTGAGGTCCCAGTGAGGTCCTGCCGCCGCTCCCGGGGGACTTGCTCAGGCAGCTGCATGCCCATCTGGAGGGAGAGGAGGATGAGTTACTCTTCCTCCCCGGTAAAGGTCTCCTGCACAACTCTGTAGGCTTTTTGGGGGGAAGGAGAGAAGAAAATGTGTAAAAATAAGGCATGAAGTCTTTCAGACATTACTGCGTTTTGAGGTGAAGTGAAGTCACCTTCCTGCTCTGCTTTTCTCCACACGGCCCTTGAGATCATTTTTTACACAAATCAGGAGAAACTAGAGCAGAACTGTGCTGAGAAAAGCATTTCTCTCAGGCCTCGGTGCTGTTCGCAGGCAAGAGGAGGGCGAGGGCAGCCAGTCCGCCTGACAGCTCGCTGGGGACCCCCGCCGGGTACGGGCGTGGGGCTGGCACCCAAACACTGGCAGCGAAGCGCAGAGCGCAGCGCATGGCTGCTCGGTCACGGAGCAAAGAGCCCAGTCCCTAACACCAGCAGAGACAGGGTGGCAGGAGCTGGCACTGTTTGATTTAACCTTTCCCTGGGTTATTGCATCTTCTCTTCAAGGGACTGGCTTTTTCAGTAGAGTTCCTGGCTTCCCTGGTCTCCCTCTCCTCCTCTCAGCACTCTGATTAGACCAGGTTGTCTCAGCCTCAAGACAGTCACCCCTTCCATGGGTTTAAGCCTCTCCAGTGTCACTGTCCCCTCTGAGATCTACAGCTCCTCGTCCGACAGGATCAGCACTCTCTTCTCGATGTTTTTGCTCTTTCTGCTGCTCGCTCCCTCCGCCTTGGAGGCCACGTGCCCGTTCTCGCCCGGCGCTTTGCGCTCTGCCTCCTGCATGGACTGCTGGGTGTACTGCTGGTACGTGGGCGAGAAGTTGTGGATCGCATCCTGCACGATGTCCTGGGGGCTCATGGTCTCCTTCAGCCCGCTCGAGATGCTCTGCATCGGGGCAAGGTTTGCTGAAAAACAGGGAGAGCGATCGATGGGACATCAGATGGGCAGCAGCCTGAGTGCTCCGAGGCTGCAGTGACACTTTTCCTTAGAAATTCAAGATCATGGCCTTGTGGGTCACGTCTCACTGTGGGACAGGGAGCTTATGGTGGTGAGTACCGAGGGGCAGGAGGGCAACCTCAACTCCCTATTTCAAAGAGGATGGATCCTCTCCAGCAGTGCGTGCCATAATACCCCAATCCCCTAATTCTGCCCATCCACACCAAGGTGTCTCTTCCTATTTCAAAGTATCACAAGGTATGAGGGAGAAGGAACTCATGGAGCAGAGGAGAAGGAAACTCCTTTACTGGTTTTTACCATCCCATTGCTAGTGCTATAAGGGGTTGTCCTTTCCTTATTCACCGACAAAAGAAGGAAGAAGAGAGGAAGAGTTACCTGTTGCGTTTTCTTTCTTCTCTCTGTACACCTGGCAGGTAAAGGCGTAGCGCAGGGCAATGGAAGCAAAGAGCATCTCAATGCAGATGATGAAGTTCTGGTAGCCAGCAGCCACTGTCCCAGCTCCCACCTCCTTCCCGTCTATGATCTGAACTTCGGGGATCACCCCACATTTCTCCAGGATTGCCAGCAGCGTCCCTGTGCAGGGGAAAGGAGAGGGATCAGCTCTGGTCCCACACCCCTGGGCTGCATGGTGCTAGGAGAGGAGAAGGGGGGTGGGACCCACCTTGCCAGAAGGAGAGGAAGATGACTGCCTTGATGGTGATGAACTTGAGGACCGGCTCAAATGGACGCAGCAGGTCCATGGTGGCAAAGTAGAAGAGGAAGAGGGCGTAAAGTGCCAGGCTGACAGAGAAGTTGTAGATGATGGTGATGTAGAGGTAGCCACTTTGGACACTGCAGGGAGAGAGCAAGCTGATGAAGCGAGTGCAACCAGAGGCAAAGAGGGAAGAAGGGGAGCAGGGGGGCTGGGGTGGGAGACGTGCGTGGCTTTGCCATGGGGGACAGCCCAGCCCAGGCAGGGAAGAACAAGGGAAATGGGGGAGCAGGGGCTGCGGTCGCTTTTCCTCTCTTGGCGCGGCCTTTTGTATTACAGCCCTCGGGTGTTTGGTCCCAATCTCATCTGGGGACAGTGAGTCTCCGTTCCCGGGCACTTTGGGCTCCTTGTGGCCTTGCTACCTGGGGAGGGCTGGCAGGTCACCCCGTCCCCTGTGATGCAGCAGGGACCCATCCTGTCCCCTTTTGCCCGGAGAGGCCAGTGCCCTCCTCCCCAGCCCCCCCCAGCATCCTCACTTGAAGTCCCCGTCGTGGTACTTCCCGAACGCCTGCAAGATGATGGTGACGATCGCCATGAGGGGTTTCACGATGCAGAACTGCAGCGTGGCCTGCACGGAGGAGAGACACCACGCACCTGGGCAGCGGGGACATCCTGCCCCCCGGCCCCGCAGCCAACCCCCCTGCTCCCGGGACAGGGGAGCGAGCGCTTCTCCATCGCTGCAGTGACCAGCGCTGCGGGCTGGGATCTGAACCAGTAGACAGGATGGAGCAGGGCCGTGCCCCCCGAGCGCTCACAAAAAGCAGCGTAGCCATTCCGAGGCAGGGGACAGGGTGGCTCAGGGACAGATCGGTGCCAGGATTCGGCCCGCAGCGCAGCCCCGGGGAGTCAGGGAGCCGTCCAGCTAACCTGGGACTGGACAGAGATAAAAATCTCAGCTCTGCAGTGGGAGGAGACCCTGACTCAGCAGTGAGTCAGAGGCAAGGACAGCGAGCACCACGTTCTGCTGCTGGCTGGCCAGGTGCCGGCAGAGCTGTTCCCTCAGAGGAAAAAAAATGAGCATCTCAAAGGGTAAGATTTCCCTTCGTGTAAGGAACCCACTGTGACGCAGCCTGGAGAGCCCTCGTCCCTCACTGCAGAGGGGAGCGGAGCCGATGCTCCTCGCCGGGTACCCACCTGCTTGCAGAAGCGCAGGAACCCAATGGAGTAGGACATGCCCTGAAGGCAGCAGGTCCCGTAGAAGCAGCTGGACCTGGAGGCAGAAGCCGAGGAGATGCTGTTGGGGCAGCTGGATGAGGAAAGTGGGTAGAGGGCTGAGGAGCTGGTGGCATGCCACCACTTACGCAATGGGCTTCCCTCGGATCTCCGTCATGATGGTGCTCTCCCCACCGAGGTACTCGAAGCACAGGCTCAGGAAGCTGTAAATCACGAAAGCTGGCAAGGCAAGGACAGGCACGATCAGCAGGGCTGGTGGAGATCCGGGGGTTCTTACATTTCACATCCCTTCCTGCTCAGATGTCTTCTCATCCACCCCGGCACAGCACCAGGGTTTGGGACACTGGTCCAGGTGGGTGGGAGGCCACCAGCAGGTCAAGTCCATCTGAGTCAGACGCACCGTGCCACGTGTACAGGGTAAATGTGTTTTGTTGCAGACACAGCAGCTCCGCTGTGCACACACAGCCCCTGTGTGCAGAGCACGCGGTGGCACTTGGATGTCCCAGCAGTGCCCGCGGAGCTGGCCCTTGTGCACACCCAGACAAGGCCAGCAGGAGTGCAATGGCTGGAGACCTTTATGGAAGGACCTCAAAAATGGCAAGGGGCAGCACAAGCTGCTGGTGGCCAGCAAGGAGCAGACTGAACAGTTTTCTTGGACAACCCCACCACTTCTTTTTTTTCATACTCTCTTGCTCCAAACCTGAACTATTACCCATGCCCCCAACCCCTCTGTTCCCTGGAGGGAGACGACAAGGTGAGAGGGCAACCTCAACTCTCACAACCTCTGCTCCCCCTGCACCTCAAAACATCCCAACTCCCCAATTTCTCAGCTAAGTGTACCCTCCTCTTTAGAAAAACTGCATTTCTACCTCAAAGGCAGCCAGAAAATCTCTTCCCTGAAAGCATGACCAGACGCTGGACTCCCTCTGAGCCTGCAGGTGGCCCATGGGCCACCTCTTTCCCTGCTGCTGATGGAGAAGGAAGGAGGAAACCTCCACATGGAGGAAGGGAGAGCTGGAAGTGAAAACGATGGAGATCTGGCACTGTGTGCAATCCAGGACGCTCCGGAGACACAGGTCAGAGGGAGGAGAGTCCTGCTTTGCCGTTAGCATCCCTGCCAAGGTGGCCGCCCTGCGCTCACCTTCATAGCAATCGCGCACTGAGTCGAAGTAGACGTAGTACTGGTGGCTGCCGAGGAGGAGGAGGCTGAGCCAGGAGTCGAAGGCGTAGATGGGCACGATGAAGAGGATGCGGATGATGTAGCGCTGCTCCTTGGGGATGGTGTAGTTCCTCAGGTGCACGTAGATCTGCAGAGGAGAGCACGCCCGTTGTGCTGAGCTGTGGCTAGGACTGATGAGTCCGAGCTGAACTTGGCGCTCAGAGGCAGCGGCTCACCCCGGGGCAGCCCCAGCAGCACGGATCTACGCAGCATCCCAAAACGTGCCCGCTGGCGGGGTGCTGCAGGGGCGCGTGCCCCAAAGGCACGGGCCTGGGGTGCTGGATGAGACGCGCCGTGGAGCTCCCCGCTGGGTGCTGCCTGTGGGTGCTGCTGTTGCCCTGCGCCTCTCCCAGCTCCGGCAGCCGCGTGGGCAAAGTCCACCCTCCTGACGTGGAGATATCCCCTCCACCAGCCACAGGAGGAAATACCCACCTGGGGCGAATGATTTGCAGCGAGCTTGGTGGCAATCGATAGCTTTGCCCCAGCATTAACCCAGAGCCGTGACTCCGTCCCGCCCGTACCTGGTGGAAGGTGATGATGAGTGCCGACCACACGAAGATGCCGGAGATGACCTGTGCCGCTGTCGTGGTCAGGAAGAGCTGCTGGCCATCCTGGGAGTCGTTGTGGGCCATGAGCGGGGCGAGGGCTGGGGAAGGGGTGGCCGAGGCCAGCCTGGCCGTCCCGGGCCCCGGGGAGCCGGGTGTCGCGGGAGAGGGCAAGGCACGGGTGGCATTACTCATCTGCAGGAGGGAGAGGCACGGGGAGTGGCGTAGGATGGAGGTAAGCTGGTGAGGGGGAAGGTCCCAGAAGGTTTCCCAGCCTACGCAGCATGGACAAACCTACTGTGAGTTTTTCTCCTCCCCAGGCCTTTTCCAGTGTGTCCCTCACCCTAGCCAGCCATGGTCAGGGCTGCTTCCTCCAGCGGGACAATGCAAATGTCCTTCAAGAGCAGACCCTCGTGTCTCCAAGGAGGTGTCTGTGGTCCCCATGTCCCCCAAAATGCATGCTTCTCCCTCCCAGCCTCGCTCCTCCTGGTTTTCTCAGGGCTCACCATCCCTCATGAAAGGGAAAGATCTGCCCGCACTCGTGCTCTGGGGAGCTCACATTTTCAGCTCAGGACCCTTTTCCACCAGGCACCAGAGACTTAAGGGTTAAAATCACCCCCATCCATGATCAAAACCAGCCCCTTATCAACAAGCCGTCAGGACACTGACGTCCCTACAGACAGCGCGTGCACATCATCATCTCCTTGGGAGTCCAGAGAACACCAAGATCCTTGTGGTGTTGTTCCCCACCCCAAATTTGGCTCCTTCCTTCGTGAGAGACCTGCTAGGGGCAAACCCCAGGGTTTATCGAGAAGCTGGAGGTTTGGCATCACCCAGGGCGTTCAGCCAAGGAGCAAGCCCCAGTCATTCCAGGACCTTGGGGGTCCTGGTGTGCC
The DNA here is from genome assembly GCA_013399475.1 of Chauna torquata. Classification (NCBI taxonomy): domain Eukaryota; kingdom Metazoa; phylum Chordata; class Aves; order Anseriformes; family Anhimidae; genus Chauna; species Chauna torquata. The sequence continues at coordinate 510,745 of VXAL01019640.1, read as the reverse complement.
AGCCCAGGCAGCAGCACTGGGTTTTGGGGATGCTGGAGCACTCCTGCATCTCCACAGCACCCTCGCGAGCAGGTCTGCCCTCCTCGAAGCCGCTCGCCCCGAGCATTCCCAGCACAGAGAGTGGCTGGGACGTACCAGGCACTGTGTGCCCTGCAGCTCCTGACAGCAAGGACCAGCCTAATAATATGCTCTTATTTATAGGGCAGCTTCGTATCTCAAGGCCAACAGACGCACAAACTGCCATGTTTGGCCTCTCTCAGCTAATCTATGGAAAACTGCTTTTTCCCCAAGTATAACAATAGTGGTTTAAAAAACAACAGTGAGCAGTGCTCTAGCAATATAGATGCTCCTCAGCACATTGTTAATAAACAAAGGTTTTAGCTCCTGGGTAACTATCACCCGGAGGAGAACCTGTAAGGATGGACTGGAGAGAGGCAAGAAAACATCTTCCATAGATAAGTGTGGTAAGGAATGACCTCGGTCCAGTTAAACACAGAAAACAACCCAAAGCCGGAGCACGCCTGGCGGCTCCCTCTCCCCAAACCCCAGCCTCGCAGGAGAGGAAACTCAGCCGGTGTGAGATCAACAGCCCTAAAAATACCTCCCCCTCCCGCCGCCTGTAAGCGGAGATGCCTGGGGCAGGCTGGCGAGGTCCCAGGGGCTCGCCCCGGCGTACCTGCGGCGGGGAAGCTGCCGGTGGGCTTACGGAGGTGGCAGGAGCCGGAGTTTTTCCTCCGTGCAGCCGTCGTGACCCTGCCCCGGCCAGCAGGAAGCAGGATCCCGGGGAGGGATCTGTTCTTTGGACAGACCGGACCTGCCTTGTAAACATTAACAGGAGGCCAGGGATAGCTGGCGGCGCGGGGAGGAGGGAGACAGCCGAGCTGGGCCCGCTTGCCAGCAGCCCCCCGCGCTTTTTGGGGATGCCCTGCGTCAGGTTTGGCAGTGCTTGCCCTCTGCCCAAGCTTCGTGCTAGGGAAGGGCACGATCCTGCTCGCTTCCTGGGACGCGGCAGAGAGCTGCGTTAATCGCTAGACCCATTTATTCTGTTTTCAGCCCGGCGCCATGCCACGGATGCTTGGCCCAAGCCATCCTGGCTCCTATTAACTTTCACAGCCCGGCTGCGGAGCAAGCACCGCGGCACCAGCAGCCGGTCCTGGCAGGCTCTCCTGCATTGTAAAACTCATAACACGTCGGAGCTAGTCATTAAAAACAAAAGCCTCGGTGCCACTTGGAGACAGAGCTCCCAGCTCCAGAGGTAATCAGATCCCGGCCGTGCAAGGTAGCCGGGCAATTCAATGCAGCGAAGGGCCCGTTTGCTTCCAAAACAAAGGCAGCGAGGAGGTGTGAGGGTAATTCTAGCTCCAAAACGCAGCTCAGCAGGACGGCACTCGTGCCACTTCCAATCGGGCTGTTTTCAGCCGCGGCGCAGATACCTGCCCTGCACAGACTGCCTGTTCCGCTCCGTCCCTGCGATATTGGAGATGCCAAGTGGGTGCTGAGCTGAAAAACCGGGGCAGTGACACCGTTACTCGGGCAGGCCGCCTGCAGAATCACTTTGTCCGGGATTCCCCTCGCACGGCAGGCTGCTGGATCCCTCCCCAGCTGCCTGCAGCCGGGACGCCTTGCAAAGCACGAACCCCACCTTGGCGGCAGTCCCGCGGGGCAGGGACGGCCAGGAAGGAAGCAGAAGCCCCCGCAGCCCCCATCGGTGCCCCCCAGCCACTCTGCGCCCCAGGGCTGGCTGTGCCCCTGCTCCTGGTGAGGGGGCAGATCGCTGACCCCCACCCAGGGGACAGGAGCAGCCAGGCTGGGTCCGCCAGCGCAAGGCACACCTTTCCTCCTGATTGCTTTCAGATAAAGCCCGGGCACGGGGTTGTTTACCTGAGCAGCCTCTCTATACCACCCCACACCCACCAGGAGGAAACACCTATAGCACGTGCCTATAAATAAGGCAGAGCAGCACCGAGCCCTCCGTAAAGCCCATCTGGAGGGGCGGGTGGCGCACAGGCTCCTGCTGCGGGCTCTGCCCTGCCGCCGGCTCCCACAGGTGCTCGGGGCCGATGGCTGGGGCAACCTCTGCTCTGCTGGGGGGGCCCCACCAGGCCACCGTGCCCCCCTCCTGATCCCAGGGCCCCACTCACCCTGCGGGGCTCCTCCGGGAGCTGGCCTTGGCTGCCTCCCGCCGTGCACCTGCCTCCGCATCCCCTGCGCCCTCCTCCGCCGCAGACTCCTCCTCCGGGCACCTTCCCAGCCGGGCACCTTCCCAGCCGGGCACCGCCGCCTCGCCAGCCCCGCGCGCCTCGCTGCACCCCGGGGGCTCAGCCCCGGCCCTCTGCCCCCTCCCTGGGCCCCACGGTAGCTGGAGCAGCAGGTAGGGCTTTGCCTCCTGTGGAAAAGCTGCCAAACGTACCTTTCCAGTCCGCCCCGCTTGGCACCCACGCCCGGAAAGCAAACACGGCTGGAAGGCTCCGGAGCTGCTGCCCCGCATGCGGCACGCACCCCACGGCTGTGGGTGAGCGCCGTGCCGCTTGCCTGGGCGGCAAAGACAGTTCTTGCAATTGGGAGTTAATCCTTCCGGAGGATAACGATGACTAAAAGGCAGACATCTGGTTGTACCAGCAGCCAGGCTCGTGTGGCTGTTTTTTGGGGCAGGCCTCCCCCCGACTTACTGGAGAGCAGAGAGCAAAGTTGAAGGACCAACTGCTTGTGGTGTGATTTACCGCATGTAAAAAGGCAGCAAGATAAGTCTGTTGTGACTGAGCATCAAACGGGAGAGAGTGCCATGTCCTTTCTTTACCTGCCACCGCGCGCAAACCTGGTAGAAAAGAGAACCAGGAAATTACAGTGGTTAATCCGTGGTCGGCTTTCAGGTAGCAACACTCAGAGTCTTCAGGGCACAGTGGTGGGTGGTGTGCTGCCATATCACCACAGTGGAAGATGTGATTTACATTCAATTTGCAGATTAATGTATGCTTTCCAGAAGTTGCTCGAGCTACAGACACCATAGGAGCACCAGGAATCACGAAATACACTGAGTTTTGTAATGGGAAAGAATCTGTACTAGCAAACCAGGATCAACATTAACAAATTCCACATGCCTCTCTCAGCCCTCCTAGAGCAATGAAAAAAAAAAAAACTGTAAAAGAGGAAAAATTTGGAGTTCTGACAGATGCAAATCTTTGATTCTTGGAAGCACAGTTCGGAAAATTATTTTTAGATGATATTTCTTGTCAAGGGCAGCTGCAAGCCTGCAGCTTGTGAATGTACTTTTTAAAAAAAGTTTCATTTCTCATTATCCTTTAAATACTGTAAATAACCCTTACTTCAGAGGGAGTCCTTTCGAAATGCATTTTCTGCTTTTCTACTTCTAGGGGATTTTTTAGCAACAGAAATGATCCAGCAACTGGACTTGTTGGGGAACATGCAGGCTCAGTGCTGATTCTGCTGATATCAATGGGTCTCAACACAGCACAGGTCTTCCCTGCCAAGAATCTAAATGCAAGACCTGGCCTCTGTCTGCTCAGTCAAGTTCATAAGTGACACAAGTATGCCATAGCTTACTTAAAAATTTAGTACTTGGTGTTACTTGTTCAAAGAAGAGGTAAAAACAAACATGTTTTCCAAGCAAATAGCAAAAGTTGGGCTATTAAGCATTGCATTAACTCACGACTTCACCTAACAACGCTTTTTCTTCAGTGGCTTGGCAGAGACACTGCTGTGTAACCTCCAAAAGCCCTTCTGACCCCATGTGTCCTCTGGCAGGTGCTGTAGGAGAACAGCAGCTTGTTGCAGGTGGTCCAGAACTATGCATGTGCTGCCTCTCCAAAGTGCTGGTACCATATAACAGGTAAACAGCCGATATTTTCTCTTTTTTTCACCACTAATTTGGGTTCCTCTATGCCAAACTGACATCAACTTTCACAAAATCTGAACAGTATAATTATCTACCTCTCTTTAAAATTTGTCTGAAAGTAGAGAGCGGATTCAGAATACATCAGGAAGGGACTGACAGAAGGATAAAAGCAGTCATATAGGAGTCATTTCCTTAAAAAAACAGGCAAGAAAATCTTTCCTATTATGCAATTGCTGTTGATTTGTTACCGAGGCTTGTATTTCAATTGAAGTGATTTTCACAGAGTAAAAAAGAAAACACGTAAAATTAGATTCATCAATGTTTCTTTTATTCACTCTGCACAGGGTGTTCCCCTTTGCGGTAGAGTGTAGCTACAGAGCTTGGCATGTATCACTCCTCAGGACACAAATGCAGAGCCGTGATGTTTCCCAATATACATCCCACCCAAAGTGATAAAAATAAAAGTTCTCTTGTACGTCAAGACAATTGTTGTCGTCTCATCACTAACTATATGGACTGCAAACCTGTCACAGTAACAAAACCCACAAACGTTCTACACAGTAGAGAAAAAATTCATCAAATTCCTCAGTACGTCCAAAACCAGCACAAAGACATTCCATCATTTTCATTTTTTGTCCTTTTAAAAAAGTGGTGATGAGTCATGGACTCAAGATCATTTCCTTGAATCCAGATGGTACAACTTCACCACACTTGGCAACTTCGAATCACTTCCCGTAGAGCTTGTATTCCTTCCATGGTCTTGTCCTTTAAAGCCATGGCGAGAAGAACAGGTTTGTTCCCAGCTTCCTGAGACACGAACGCCACCAAGTTTTTGGCACAAACATGGACGAGGGGCTGAAAAGCAAAGGTATACAGATGTGCACTCTTACAGCTGGGAGGGCCCTCCCACATGAGTTAGGAGAGGAAAAATCGTGCAATGACTTGTTCATGGAGCAAGTCAAGAACCTGTCTATACTGGACTTAGACTGAGGATTAGTTTGCTGAACGATTCCAACATGATTGGAAACAGACACGCAGCTTGGCTGGTCAGCAAAGGCAAGCCATGGTATGGGACATTTTAGAAAGCACTTTCTCAACTATCTTAAAATGGAAGAGTTTGGACCTGTGAGTGTCAGCCACCCAGCCCACCCTGAAAGCTGCACTTGAATCAAGTTTTGCACCAGTTTCGAAAATTTGGAAAGCCAGTGCAGAGAGTCTTTCCCTCCACTATCCCTCTCACCCAAACTGTCACCAAATACAAAATTATATGAAATGCCATGGATCAAAACATCTCTACTCCCATCATACCTAGATTTCTGAATAAGTTTCTGAGTACCATATTATCCTAAAACCTTGTTGCTGAACAGAGTAAGCTGGGCTGACAAACTCCGGAAGAGAGCTGTCTTCTTTTTGCAATTCTTAGAGATCTCAGAGTGGTGTTATAGACACACTGTTTGCATGCCATGTGTAAAAGATGTTTCTGATTTTAATAGAATAATGAAAAACAGAAATAAATGGTGAGGCTGAAGCAGAGAAGAAAAGGGATATAATCTTAATGAGGTTCCTTTAACATGAACATCCAGCTTGCCTAGGTTTTATTGACACCCATAATTATGTATTTATTAGAAGGGTAAGCTTGGTTGATTTTAGCTACCAGTGTGGGTTGGAAGTGTGTACCATCCCAAATGGGGATGTTGATGGCAACAAGCATGAAGTCAGCAAACTAAAAAGCCTTTTCTTAAAGTTTAGATTAAGTTGGTAAAATGATTTAAAAATACTATGTAACAAAGTAAACAAAGGCACTTCCCACCTCTAAAATAAAACAAAAACAGCTTAGAGGTGGTGCTGTTCAGAATTAGCAGACATCACACCAGGCAAAACAAAGGTTCTCCCATCCAGGAAAGGCAGGCTATTACTGAAGAATGAGAACTCCATAAAGAGAAGCTGCACGCAGAATTGGGAATCTGTGTTGCTAGAGTTTTTCTAGTTAAGGTTAGTAAGTAATATTTGACAGCTCCAACCCTGATGGAAAGCCTCATAATCTTGTAGCTCTATAACTTTTTCTTTTAATGCTTGACTAGTTGACGCTTTGCGAAATACGTTTCCTTCTGCTTTCTCTCCAGCTTTGTGAAATAGTCGATAAAAACTCATTTTGTTGAAGCAAAACAAATTAAACTTTATCAAGGACAGGTGATGGCAGGCACACTTGGGAGAGGGCAACTAAAGTCCATTACGGGGCTGAGGGGAGGAGAACAGAGACTTGAAAAGGAAAACTCAATGGAACAAAAACCCAGAAGAGGTTATCGAAGGCCATACATTTGATCTTGCAACCCTTAAATCAACATGAGCTGTATCAAACCTTCCATAAACACAGCAAAAGAACCCATATCCTGTAGGATACAAAATAACAGACCCCCAAACCACTCAGTTAAACTAAAGAATAGATGAATGTGCATATTTTTCTGATGAAGCCCTCTTCCCTCGGAACAGATTTTTACATTAATTTTACTACTATGCAAACACTGCTTAACTACTGTGATTCATCAACTCCCTGGCAACTCTTGCAGCCCCACCTACTACATTTTCCCCTTTGCCTTGGTGCCAGTGTGCTGTGCATCTGTTCTTACCTCATCCTTGCCCAGTAGCACTTTCGTGGTGAGCAAAGGCCTGCCAATGTTGTCACCTATAGTGTTGGGGTCCACATAGACAAGTGTCCCCATCTTGCCATACTGTGTTACCACCACAAGAATGGAGTTGGAGAATGCTGTGCACACCACCTCCGTGGGGACCCCATGTACCACTTCCTCTCGCTGTTTTGACGTCACGATGGGATTTGATGCCATTGCTGCGAAAAACAAATAACATTAGATTAAAAACACGGACCAGAGGCTATAAAAAGCCCAAATCCCTTCATTCATTTGGTATGCCAAGGTTAAGTTGATTTCAAAGCATAAAAGCACCCAAAGGTGTAGGCGAAGCGGTGCGTCTGTACAGGAACAGTTGTCAACATCCAGCGTCTGCACGTACCTGACTCACAGGTGAAATTCAAGTGCCCCCAAACGGACAAGCTGCTGCTTAAAGGCTTCCACTCTACTCACAGCTTAATGACGATGGCACCTGTAACCACTGACTGCAGCACGAAGCAGAACCCCTCCCTCGCAGCCTCCTGCTTGCTGGCATTGAGGGACAAACCCAAATCCTGCTTTCCACCCCAGACCTCTCAGGCCTCAGCACTGTGGGTCAGGCAAGCAGGAGCAAAAGATACCACCACTACCACTAACCCAACCGTGCGGGTTTTTAGGACGGGGCCCCCCCACATCGCAGCCCTCAGGGAAGGGGCCAGGCCGCGGCCAGCACGGAGCGGCCTGCAGGGAGCGGGGCTGCGTGGGGCGCCCGCCCCCGCGGGGCCCCTGCTGCGGGAGGCGCCCGCGATCCCCTCACCCTGCCCCGGAACCAGCCTGAGGGGAGGCCCCCCCCCAACGCCGCCGCCCCTACCCGNGGGCCTCCCCGCCCAGCCGCCGCGCCCAGGGAGGCGCCATCCGCAGCGCCCCCCGCTCCCCTCATGGGCAGCGCCCGCGGCCGGGCCCATGCGACCCCGGTCTCCCGGCCCGGCCCGGCCCGGTCCGGTCTCCTCGGTCGTTTTCTGTTCGCTTTACGCTGGCACTGCGCGGCCTGCTGCTGTGCGGCGGGACGGGGCGGACCTGGTGGCTCACCACTGGCTGCTAAATTTAAATACTTTTTTTCTTTTCTTTCTTTCCTTTCCTTTCCTTTCCTTTTTTTTTTTTTTTATTTTCCCTCAGTTTCCACGCGGAATGTGACCGCGCCTCGCAGCCTGGTGGTGGTGTGTGGCGCTGGGCGGTTGGGGCCTGCACGCACCCACGGTTTCAGCCAGGCACCCCAGCAGCACAGGCGTTCTGTCACGACACTGTGGCTTTTGGGCTGTCCATTGGCTCATGGCCACCTTCATTTGGGTCCTGTTGTCCCCTGGCACAGCTGGGCTGGGCTCAGTGCTGATGAGAAAAACTGCTGTGTGTTCGGCACTGAAATACCCTTCCACCTGTGCCCCCGTTGCTCTTGTTTCTTGAGCAAAGCGTACGGCTTGAGCAAGTAGCTGCTACCGACCTGTGCTATAATGGGAGATAAGGACACGTATGTGAAGAGTGCAAAAAGAAATGTTTGTATGCCTTGAGCAATTCATACAAGCACTAATTTCTGTTACATCCATGCAGTTATTTCAGTGCTAATTATGATTTTTTTCCTTTCTTCCTTTGAACTGCTAGTGCTTATGAGTAATAGTTTTGGCTGAGTTATGCAAAGCTCTGGAAACTGGAATTTCTCAGAGGTTTGCAACTTACTGGACTTCTGCGCTTGATGTGTACAATGCATCTAAAATAAACTCCAGACCTTCATTTCTATTTGTTAGCTGTTCTTTACCATTCTTTGTACCAGACAAAATGTGCCAGCCGTGGCTGCAGCAAAAGCAGCCTGAATTCTGGTTACCTCTTCAGATGATCAGTCTTCAGGACCTCATGATATTTTTGTTTTGTGTTAAAAGTTTAAGCAAAACTTTTAACTACAGTTCTAGGAAGAGCACGCAACTGTGTGCTGAGAATGCTTTAAAGCACCATTAGAGAGCAGCAGAGGTCCATGGAAAAAACCACTGATAGAACAGGTTATTGTGGTTAATGCAAATGGAGAGGCTTGATACCTTTTTGGTACTCTGCACAATCTGGCAAATAGTCTGTTTTCCAGCACTGTGAAAAACCAGCATTCCTCTTTCTTGCTTACCACAATCACTTGAGGCTTTGCCTGTTTGACAGAGATAATAGCAGCTGTTGTCAGTAAAGCCTCCTGACTGATAAAGAAGTTAATTCCTGCTGTACCTTCTCTGGAGAATAATTTTACTTCAGGAAACAAAAAGGACCAGATTCTTCCTGCCATCCTTGCCAGCCTCCGTTTTATTTTTTACATGACAGGAGGACAAAGAGAGTCCACTCTAGTTCAGACTTACATGGAAACAACTCTGTCACCCATACTTCACTGTTGTCATTAGTTTGGGAGCAAAGAGTTATTTTTAACAGTTTCATTTAATTGGAAACCACATTTTGGCATGGATCTGAGGTAGGATATAGCAAACACATGAAGCAAACAGCAAGAGGTAAAGGCCCTGAATTTTCATCACCAAAAATAAATACAATAAAAAAAAAAGAGATTGCTACTAAGGAGAAGGCTCCTATTGTCCGTCTGACTCAGGCAGGACAAGGAGATTTGAGAATGTACACTGTGGCAGATAATGGGACCTTTCCTGTGGGGTCTGCCTGCCTGCCACCTGCTTCCCATCATGTTCTGGCTGAAAAAGACATGTATCTATACTTACACTCTGGTTATCTATAGCACTTTTCATCCAAAGATCCCTAATCACATTGCAAACATTATTACATTTAGCTTCATAAACTCTCTTTTGACATAAGAGGTTATTAATATACCCCATTTTACGGTCTGAGGGAAATAAAGAATTGAGAGAGACAGCAGTTCAGAAGCCATCGCGTGCTTGGCCGGAGATTGTACAGGATTCCAGGATCTCTTCTTCCATTCCCATGCACTTACTGCTGAAGAAACATAAGTCATGCATGTCACTATCTCAATTACCCGCGAAAATCAATGACTGTGCAGCCCAATACTTTGACAAGAAAAACTACCCATAATATTGCAGTTTTATACCTTTATTATTATTTATTTGAGCAGTTTCTTACTACTCTTCTTTTTAAAATGCTTAACTGCCTGTGTGTAGACTGGAAGCAGTCTGCTTTTTATAATAATTTTTGCATTTATCTGAAGTGATTTTATAGAGCAAACGCGTGAGATCCACAGAGCATTAGAAATGTTTCCCACTTCTCTTGAAAACTAGACACACAGTGTTTCAGGACATCCATTAATAATCCCTGCTCTTGGGAGTGCCTAGCTATCAAAGTGCTGGGTTGGTTTATTAGTTTACAGGTTATTACTTCCCTAGTTTAGATTTCTCTCTTGTATCTTTTATGATGCAGAATATAGACTGTGAGCTGGAACCTCAGGTGCAGCTGGGCTCTAGTCTGCGCATCCAAGGAGAGAGGAAAGGAATTAGTTTGCTCCCTGATGCAGGAGCTGCTTGGGAATTATTCTGACCCTTGTTATAAATCAGGTACGTGAAGCAGAGCTACCGTTAAGGACACTCTGGCTAGGCAATATCAGAGTGCCCCACTTCACCGTATTAGCATCACTGCAAGGTCAGGGCGATGTGTGTGGTGTGGGGTTGCTGTGCCTGCACATCAGTGCTCCCTCCTTGGGGCAGTTGTGTCAAAGGGGTAAGAGGGATGGCAGAAATCCACCTCCTGGCGTTTCCAAGCACTTCCCACTGCATTGAAATGGAGTCTGACAGAGGCTGTGTCCAGAAAATGCCACTGAATTGAGAGCCTAGGGGAAGTGGGTGGAGGAGCACGTTTGGGGCTGCTCTCAAAGACCGTCTTGAGTCCCAGAAGCCTTGTCTCCCTGGCTGGCTCTCTGCAGTCAGTGGGGAGAGGCTTTGTCACGGCTTGATGCAAAGCAGAAACACACCTTTGAACCTGGCTATCTACAGCTAGGAGTCAAGCCTGCTGGGGCTGAAGTTGTCTGTTGTATCTATCTCCTGGTTTCTAAGATCCCAGTCAGGCTTACACCTGACATAGGTATGTGCCTGGTAAACGTGACCAAAACTGAACAGCTTCTGCACATGAACAGAAACAGGACAGCAGGTTTGCAGGGAACCATGAGGTTAAAGTCTGAGTTCAGACATGTCCAGGATTAAGTGACAGCTGAACAGCACTTTCAGAGTTAAAGCACTGAGGCTCTCATTTTCTGTGTTCATATTTTGAGGGAAGGTGAGGGCATTATGGCTCTTCTGTGCCTTGGTCCCTCTTTTGTGCTCCCTAGGATAATGAATAGTATCATTTCTTATTCTAAGAGACCAGTCTGGGAGATTTGCTTTGTCCTTAAGTTGTCTACACAGCTCTCATTGTGTCGGACATCTCCTATTTCATTTATTTGTTGCATGAGTAAGAGGAAGGCTAAGCCAATCAATCAGCCATTGCAGAACCCTTCTAAGCTATTTACCTGTTGATTAAAGTTTTTTTTTTTTCAGTGCAGAATTCAGCCTGAAACAGTCTTCTAACAGTCTTCAAACAAAAAGTAAACATAAAGCTCAAAACCAAATTGTTCCTTCTCTGTGTCTGCAGTCAGCTGCACATCTGAAATGCTGGATGTGGTTGCATGCCTGAGACTGTCAGGTCATCCCATTGTCTTGTTTCCTTGCATTTGCAACTTAGTAAGAGAACAATATTGTTCTGTTTTCTGTGTAAATAGTAACTTTTTGTTATTGTTTGTTGTCTGTGTAAATAGTAACTTTTCATTATGAGCACTAGCATATTTTCCTGCAAAAGCTCAGTGTGCAGGGTAGGATTTAAAAACATGGCAGTAAGCCAGCACTCTCTGGCTGGGCCTAGAAACATCTAGGTAGCAATTTGACTAAAGCTCTTTGTAATTTTTTTTTTTTTTCAGCTTTAGCAAGCTATTAATAGAGTACTCCAGCCCCTGTAGGACTTTGTTATGCTGTGTCATTTGTGTTTCCTGAGCTGCTGTGTAGACTGGGGAAGGAGGACTTGAGATCCATGAGACTGGGATAAGAAATGGGCTCCCTTGGGGCTGGGGGAGAGTTTAAGAAAGGGGCTGCTTCTGAGAGTGTAGAACCTGGCATAAGTGAGGCAAGTCACACCTACAGAAGGACTTTGCTGAAAACAGTTTCCTGGGTGCTTGATCTCAAACAGCAGTAGTTTTCTTATAGTCAGTGCCTTGAAAACCAGAGGATCTTACATTTCTTTGCAAAAATTATCCAGAAATGGATAATTGGCAGCAACTGAAATGAAAATGACGTTCTTGAAATGTGTGAAATACATCTCCAGAATAGCTCCAGTCTACCTAAAGAGCTCCAGCTGTCTAAAAGACTCAGGATTGCATCATACAGTCAACGTGGTGGTGTCTAACAATAATTTTATCCCCAGTATTTTTCATGAGATAACAGCTGCCTGTACTGGGTCCTGTAACCGGGGGGTACAGAGCAGATCGAGTCGTCATGCTGTAAGATTGAGTTTGAGTACTGTTTACATGATTTTCATTTGTCAAATAACAGCCCTACATTGATCAAGACCATGACAGCGCCTGTGGATGGTATCATCCATCAACAGATCCACCCTGTGAGCAGCAGAAACTTTGCATTACTAGAATGGCTGAAGAAATTGTTTCCATGGTTCAATGAAGACAGCAGTAATTGCCCAAAAGCTCAGTATAGTTTATGCAGGAGTTTTTCAGTTGCTCTTGGTGATCTGTCAGATGAAAGACAGCATGCAAATGGAGTGGATAGTAAAAATAATAGTAGCATAGCTTCTAAGAACAAAATTCATACCACTCATTGTTTCTAAGAAGTGCGAAGACAAAATAACAACATGACTCTTGCAGAGGCAACAAGAGAATATCAGAGTACGGTTATAATGCTAATAGTATAGTCAGTTGTATAAATCACTTAATTGTGACAGCAAATTAATAGTGCTGTTGTCTAGAATTTGCCCATAGTTAAAATGATGTGTCTTGACGGTACAAATGCTTTGTGCACTGCCAGTAATACATTAGCTCCTCTTTCAAGTGAGGAAACAATTAAAAACTTGGTTGAAAAGGGCATATTTTCTCGGTGTCCGCTGAACCCTCAAACTCTGGAAATAATAAAGTGTTTCTAATAGTTATTCATTATTACACAGTTGAAAGAGGAAAAATCCATTGTCTCATTATGTTCAAGACAGTTGCGAAATTGCATTGGGAATATTTGAAAATATAAGAGGCATATAACCAAATGGTTTCAACTTTGACAATGCATCATCATTTGCAGCTCATAATGCTACTGTTAACTTTGGGAGATATCAGTCAGTGCACACAGTGGAAAATGAGAATAAATATTTACTTTTAGTTCATATACTGCATAAATAACTGCAAAGTACGCAGTAGATTTGATTTTGAGGGTCGTGTAACAAAAGTTTCAGAATTACAGGAGGTAATCATTTTGCAGAACTTAAATATGTGGAAACATTGAGGCATCTCCCAGTGAAGTGGGTAGCTTTGTGCCTTGGTAATGCAAAAAATTCAAAATGATTTCTGGGTATTAGGAAGTACTCTTGGATATTAGGTGAAGATGGCCCCATCTAATTTTTAAGTTCTTCTCAGATTTTGGAGACAGGGATGGTAGAAATGCGTGGTGTCTGAATGCTTCCTCTTTCATAGTGCATTAAAATTTTTAGTCATCTAATCAAAGTTAAAATACTTAGTGCACAAAACATTATTTATGCTGTAGATCGCAATAAAAAAAATGAATAACACATTTTTTGGTCATAAATGTCAGATCTGCACAAAGACATACCATGACAAGGCAAAAGAATGTACGCAGACGCCCTTCAGTGGGATGCATAAGCTCTCAGATCCCAGCCTCCACCTACTGACAGTAACCTGGTTCAGTCTCTGACAGTGTGCGATTGTAAGAAACTGGAAGCCGTACTGAGGGACATATCTATGACAAAACATTGGAAATAGATCAATGAGGAATATTACAATTTGAAAGATTTTGTGAGGCATGTGCATGTGTTGCACAAATTTGTATTTAGAAGTTCTTCAAATCCTTGTTATCTCCATTTCATAACGCTTCTAGAATTCACTGTGTCCATTCCTGTCCCTAGAGAGTGACAGAACATTCTCTCTTGTAAGCAGATCTGAGATTTCAGAAACCTGCAAAATGTTAAGTCCGTTAAAGCTGAAGTTTAAATTAAAGTTCATTTTAACTGACCACATAAGGAATTTTATGAATCAACATTAAAAAAAAAAAAAAAGTATTGAAATTGTTTGTTATTACCATTCTAAGTAATGAAGTTTGTAGTAATTGAATTGTGCCTTTCATATACAGTGTAAACATACTCTGAGGAGAAAAATACAGTTACACACTGAGGAAAATGTCATTAAAGTATTGTCCCTTATTTCACAGGTGCTTATCTATTTCTGCCCAAGAAACATAATCATCAAGAAAAGGGGATATGCTATGAACTTTTAAAGTTTCATCCTGGAAATGAGGTCTGAATATTCCATAAGGAAATCAATGTCATTTTCCTACTTTCTCTTCCGTGTCTGCAAGAAACACTTGGCATAAGTCTTTCTCTGCTCTGCACTTACTTACTTCTTCTGTTTCTCCAGGGGACTCCAGGCTGTTGCTCATGTTGTTGCTCGTAACTTCGTGTGAGTCTGCTTTCCTATCTCTTCCAAGAGCATTTTGGAAGCAGTTTGCCCTGAAACCCTGAGATCAGAGAACACTGGGGGATTAGGTTTAAACTTGTTAAACTGAATTAACACTCCTACCACATGATTCTGGCCTGTGCCAGTCCTTCTAATCTCGTTCCGAGTTTAGGATAATTTGTTTAGTAGTGCTGATCGGTTGGAGGTTAATTCAATTGGACTTCAGTTATTTATTCATGCCCGGATTTGCTAAGTGTCACAGCAGATACATGAGGTCTCTGTTACAGTTATGAGATGGCTTCATTAGTGTGACAGAGAGTCCATCTGGATGACTTCTTTCCCTCACTGCACTAACTGGCTGTCAGGGCTCTCTTCAGTGGAAAAAAATCAGTACGTAACGCCTCCCTTTCATTTGTGTCGTGAGTGTATTGATTACAACTTAAAAAACTCTTCTCTGTACTGATTGCTGGGATTGCCAGTAATCTTTCTCAGGGATTTAAGTCATATTCCAGCTCTATATTTTGAACTGATACCAGAATTTAAAAGTACAAATGTGTTTTAAAAGCCATTTGTTACTAGTAAATTGTTTCATGCAGTATTTTGGTCCTAGGGAATTCCTACTCACTTCAATGTCCGCTTTCTCCATCAGTGTAATCCTGCCAGCTGTGGGGTGGAACATGGTCAGTCTTCTACACTGTCCAGAATTAACTACCCAGAAAAAGGAGACAAAAAGGAAGAAGAAAATTGCATCCTGCTGAAACCTCTGGAGGAATCTAGGTTGGCAGAATGTTGTTACTCAAACTGGATTGTGGCCAGGACATCAGGATTAATGTTTGCACAAAATGCCACTTGCTTGCAAGTGTTCGGATAACCTTGGATGAAAGTCTTATCTGAAAAGAGGCTCTTCTAACAGAATAGGGCTCCCTGATATTGGCTGGGACTTTGGTTCAGGCTTGACTCAGAGAAATTTTGCTATTTGCTTCAGCAGTTTTTGAATGGGGAAGCTCTTGAATGGTAACAGATCTCCCCTTCACAGCCTGCAGCACAGCAGATAATTTCCCAGAGAGGATTCCATGCCATGGACTGATGTCTCATTTTAGACATGTTGTGATTAGATGTTTCCTGATATATCATGCAAACATTACAAATGGGAGCCTGAAGGGATGCTTGCTGGGGAAAGGTCCTAGAGATTAGCAGCCAGGAAAATGTTCGATACCAAGAAGGCACTGGGCCAAGCCAAGCTTCTGCGGTCAAGTAAAGGTGGAACAGCTACTTGTGTCATGGAGTTTCTCCCGAGCAAGTGAGACCCAAATTTGCCTTAGTTTGTTTTCCTCTCTGGATATCTCTACTGTCAGTCCTCTAATACATGTTGTGGGTTGGGCAGGCAGAACCAGGTGGTGTCCACTGAAAGCTTTGATGATTAAGAGCAGCATTAATCAATATTTTTCTCTTGCCCCCCCTCCTTTTTTTTTTTCAATTAAATTAAAATCTGTGCTGAGGAACAACCATTAACTTTAAAGGAGTGAGAAACGTTCCCACGTTTGGCCTGCTTCAGGAAATCCTGTCACAGTTACATACCGTGAAATACGGTTTCCAACAGAACAATGTTCCCAAAACCAGCTGGGACCCGCGTTACAACTCAGCATTCTTTGCAGAAGTTTATTTGTTGTTGACTTGGAAGCCAACTTAGAGCTTTTGAGCGGAGATTTCTACTTATCTACACAACAATGCAACATGGCTCCCACACATCAGCTCCCACGGGGAAGCTGGAGAGAGCAGGGCTAAGAGAAAAATGTGTCTGTACCCATCTTTGTCACCAGACAAGTGGCCTGCTGGGGGCTTTGGCGTTTCTTGCACTGGTTGTGGGGCTCACACTCCTGCATGGGCAAGGGAAAGGCATCCAGGGACCATGCCTTGAGAGCCTGCTGTAAATTCTGGAGGGGGCTGTATCTGCCAAAAGGCAGTGCATGTTCCCGAGAGACAGGATCCCTGGCTGGAGGAGAGAAAGTAGTGTGCAATGCCGTCTGTACGTGTGCTTTCCTGATACTGCAGCCCCTTCTTTCCAATAAGGCAGGAGCTCCAAGCAAATTGAACAACCCTAACAGGGCTGTGTGTCAGCTGCGTGTGCGGTTAAGCTGTATGTGATCACAGGACTTGCTTTGCCATTTGTTTTTGAGGACAAAACCCATCACTGCTGTTGTGTTGGGTGAATCCAGCCTGTTTTGTAAGCGGAGCTGCTTTTCACCGTACCTGAACCCCACTGAAGTTTTGCTTCTTCTTCCATGGGAGCCGCTGATTGTCTCCTCTCCCCAGCCCAGCCTTCCCATTCATCTCCTGCAGCAGCTCCGACTTGTATATAAGCCAAGATATGGATCCCCGAAGAATTCGCTTCATTTAATATTCCTCTTTCCTGCCTTCATTATTTTTCATTTATAGGTTAACCAGCACCTGAGATGCTCAGTGCTTTCCCTAACTTTACTTTGACTAGATAAACTTTTAAATTAAACATTTTCATTCCCCCCTCCTTCTGTTGGAGGGCTACTGTATAATTCCATATTTTAAAAAACAGCAAACGGAGAAGTAATCACAGATGCATTTTGCTGAGGAGTGATAGATGGCCTGACATAAAGGATTGAACATACAATTCCACAGATATCCCTGCATCTGACAAAACAGGCCAAGCTTGTTCTTTATGTAGCTCCACCAGGGATGAACAAGACCCAGGGGCTGTAAGGAAGGCCACGTGCTGACATTTTGTTTCATCGAGTCCCTGGAACATTGAATATGCTCTTGATATGCAAGAGTAGTCTGAAATCTGCAATCAGCTCCATGAGTGTAATTGAATCTGAGTCAGGAGAAGTGACACCTGCATGATGAAGAAGGGCATTCATTATGCTCTGTTCAGGTCTGTACCATCCTGCTTGTGTGGACGGAGTTCAGCATGTACTATCCGAGCAGAGAGATCACACAGTCATGCTCCAGCTATCATTTCCTATATATATTTCTCCTACGTGCCGGCCATCTCAATGCCATGCTGACGACTGCGTAAGCACACACCATCCTATCTAAATATCTGCTCTATACATGTGCATCAGCTAGCAGATGCACGTTGGACTTATGAATATGAATGGGCCAAAATATGTAATGCAACCTTCATGTCAGGCTCACCCTCCCTCATGTGCCTGTGCTTCTGATAAATCACTGCTCTCTTGGGGACATCTGTGTCAGTTAAGACCAGTCCCCTGTCATTGCAGGCAAGCATGACACACTTGTGAAGTCTGCAAGGGTCTATGATGTTGTGCATCTCACACACCTGCTCCCTCTGCGGCCAACAATAATCACAAGATCTTTGTACAAAAGACTGAATGTCTCAAAGACAGTACAGGAAGAGAGGAGAGTCCATACATATCACCACTGCCTTAAGGGGAAATACAAAAGGGGAAAATGCCTGGATGGTCTTCTCGTGATGTCACCAGGAGTGGTCCTTTTGGCGATGGTGCAGTGAAGAGCTTTTCAGAAAAAAAAGTTGTCAAAGCAATTTTTGTTGGAAATGCTATTTTGGCACATCAAGCCATATTGTTTTGATCACTCCCTTTTCCAAAGTGACTTTTAGCTTACAGTGCTCTGCTTTGATGATTTTTCAAACAAAGCTGCAGTCATTTCGCTTCATGTCAATTTTTCATCCACGTTTTATCTTACATGGGAAAATAGCAAAAGAAAACATTTGATTGACCCAGACTACCCATGGGATATGATGGCTTTGTGAAAACTTTCAAAATATTGCTTCTTTTTCCCTGTTTGGAAGGAAATCGTAGGACCTCTCAACTGCTGGAGAAGGGAGAACCCACTCTCATGAGGGCATCTGGTACACAGGCCAAAATTGAGGTGCTAAACCAAGGCTGGCACTGAATTGCCTTCTTTTACATCTGAACGCAGACGGGTCTCTTGTTCAGCTGCACAGTGGTCTGGTGTCCTGGCCATGCTACCATGTGAGCCAGCAGCACTGTCCCTGGGGGAAGCTGGGCTCAGTGCTTGGCAGGCAGGTCTCGGGGTCCACCTGCTGACCACTTTATGTCCCCTGAGATGCAACACAGGGCTCCTTGGCGGGGATCACTGTGGGGGGAGCACATGGTGGCATTTAGCCTTCAGGGAACCTGGCACTTCTTCGCGTTAGCCCTCAGGGAGGGCACTCGGGTGCCCTTGACAGGTGGCCTAAATGGGGAAAGCAGCACATCTTGGCCAGGAGCCAGAATAAAAAGCAGCTTTGGCAGGTAGCCTTTGTGCAAGGCAAGCACTTCCTTTTCTAAAGGGAAGCATGGTGAGGTGACAGGTAGAAGGGACAGACCGACTCCAGACCCTTGGGCCTTGCACTCAAGGTTGGAGCTCCATGTTCCCTTCATATGTCAGATGGGAAACACCTACCATTTCTCCGTGCTTTGAGGGAGTCTTCCCAAAATCCGTTCCATATAATGTATAGATATATATACACATAGATAAAATCAGCTGCTGAAAGCAAGAGAAAGAGATATTGCAAAAGTCAGCTGGACCCTCCAGGGAGAGGATTGCAAAATATGTATCCAATAAAGCTTTTCTGATGATACCCATAAATACAGAGCTGAAGTGCTGGCCCTGCTGTCCTCTCCAGTGCCATTCCACCAGAACTGTGTTGCTCACATCCTGAGTCATCCCCAAGGAGAGCAATAGATGTTATACACTTGAAATGGTTTAATTTCTAACTGGCCCAAGCACAGTTCATCCCTCCTTCATCAGGGAAGAGGAAGATGGAGAATTTTAATATCTTCTGGTGAGATCATGGGACCTCTGAGTCCCTAGCCTTATTCAATGCAGCCAGTGCATTTTGCCAGTTCCATGCAACAAACTGCAGGTACAGGAGAAGCTGGGCTCCCAGATTGCACTGCACAGAGAGGAGACTGACAATGCTTGCGTAGGAAGTTGAACCTTCCTGGTTGCTCTGCCTGAGCTGCAGGACCTTAAGATCTCTGTTTTCAGCTGTGGGAGACCCTGGTTAGCTCTTAATTTTATAGCAAGGTACTCATGGCTTTATTTCCAGAGGCAAATAATTCTCACTTCAAGAAACAGGTCTGTAAATGTGTTCAGTGAGGATCTAACACTTCATTTGTCCTGGAAGACCTGAGGTTGCTACATCCATTCCTCGCCTAGGGCCAGCCTACGTGTTTTGTAGGTAAGCTGAGGTGGGGAGCACCCAGGCTCTGCTGTCCCCTCCAAACCAGTTGTCCCAGCACACAGGGAGGGGTTGGCTCCCTGGAACCTGCCCTTGCCACACACCAGTGCCTTGGGCGCAAATTGCCCTGGGGATGAGATAAGTGTCTTATAGGAGATTATTGGAACAGATCTGGCCACCTCTGCAGTGGAGTCCAAAGGCAAGAAAAATCTATAGGACAGCCTACTGCTGTGCGGTGACTTTGCTTTGAATATAAACAAGAAATACATTTGCAGAGAGTGTGGAATCCACAAGCACAAAGGAAATAAAATGAGAAAATCAGATGGCTGAATTAGTAACTCATTAGAGGCCAGTAGGGACTGTGGTGATATGAACTATATCATATTGTCAATTTGTATTGTACATTTGGAACAACAAGCATCGTGTTGGTTTGAAATTAAGAACAACCTGGAGGGGGCAAATAAGCTACCAGTGTACGACATAGTTAAGAGAGAGAGAGAATTTGTACTTGGCATTAATCAATACTCGTATGCGTCTTCTAATTGAGTCAACCCAGCTTTCCTCCGGGACGTGACAGTGACAACTGAACTCCTCTTCCTGTCTGATGGATTTGATTGCACTGCAGCTGTAAGTAGAGAGTGCACCAAAAACGGCTTTGGCTTGTCCTCAGCGCCTGGGCAGCAACCTGGCTTGGTCGAGAGCATCGATCAGGCAGGCAGGACGTGGGCGCTGGTGCTGTCATGCCTGGGACAGTCTGAGGGCACAGCCAAGGATAGGACCTGAGGACCTTTCCCAGAGGAGAGCCCACTGTCCCCAGCATTCAACTCCCTTGCAAGCATGCAAAGCAAGCATTTTCTGAAGAATCAAATGACCAATTCTGGTGGCTTTCTCAGCAATTTGCCCCTTGTCCTGTCTCCTAAAATAGTCTTTAAAAAATACCTTGGTGCCAGAGGCACCAAGTGGTTGGTTGATTAGCGTAACCCAGTGCTCAGGGATCAACAGCTGAAGTGTGTATTGTTCCTTTTCAGTCTGATGTCCTTGCTTATGTGCACAAGTTTGCAACAGTTCTTGGATTCATGACGGGGAAAAAATTGATTGTGAGGACTGGGGGTTTTCATCTGGCACGTGTCTGAGGCAGACCCTCAGGTCACTTCTCCGGATCTTGGCATTTCCTAACTTGTATTTCTTCCTCTGTCCTTTTGGTATGGCTGGAGGTGCATCCCGATCAAGATGAAAGGCTTTCCTTTTCCCCCTTCAAATTGCTACTCATGTTGTCGACTCAAGCTCCTCACTTGGTTTGTACTGGGGGATGATTCAAAACCCTGACCTATTCATATTTCACATCATGTGCACGTTAATTGGTACTTTACATCTCAGGGACTTCCTAAGGAGGCACTGATTTGGTCTCTTAACAATCTTATTACAAACCCATATTTTCCCCCTTCCTTTTCCCTTTTGGTTCTAGAGAACATTCTTTTTTTTTTTTTTTTTTTTCAGGACATGAATCCATTGCCTGAGTTTTCTGAAATCTCTGCTCTGGGACACTGTGAAATCTTATCTCTGAGGCAGAGCAGAAAAGGAAAAGTAGTACATGGAGGGAACTGTGACTCATCCAGAAATTGAACTGATGAAGCAGAAGCTGCTATTATGAAGACCCAGAGGTGTTCAAAAACCTACTGGTGGAAAGGCAAAAGCTTGGGCTTTTCAGCCTTGAAAGGCTTCTGCATATTGGAGCTGGATGAGGGTCGTGCTCTGCTGAGCTCTCTGCTTGCCTGCTAAGTCCCCTCCATGCCAGCAGCAGTGCAGCAGAGCTGAGAGCTCGACTGAAGGCAGTATGCAGCGAATTTAAGCCTGATCAATAGAAGATCTGTTAAAACTTGAAATGGTGCTGCCTTCTTCCCCGTAACAGAAACTTTAATGATTTTTTTTTTTTTTCTGGAGGGGCTGAATCTGAGTGAAGGAAAATGAGGAGAAAACGTGCTTGATTTTTGTATTTCAATGAAGAAGCTGAAGGAGGCACCTATGTGTCTGTCATCATGAAAAGCTCCTTGTTTTGATGGAGCCTTAACAGATTTTTCAAAAGACTCTTTGAATGCCTCTCCCAGCTCTATTGGAAACAGTTATGTTTTGAAGCTGGCACCTTGCCATGTCTATTTATGTTCAATATTGCCTTCAAAAATAGCATCACTTAAATCTTCTCCCAATTATTCAGAGCAGTGTTAATACATAGGACGATGAGCTGGACTTGCCTCCTCTGTGCTAGGGAAGAGGCTTCACGGGAACCCAGACCAGCTCCTCTCCTAAGGATGGCTAAAAGTCCTGAATTCCCCTCGCCACGCAGCTGACATTTTTGACACCTCAGAAGGCGGGAAGCCCTGCACACTAACAGGAGAGGAAAGTTTCCAGCTCTCGTGCTGT
This sequence comes from Chauna torquata, assembly GCA_013399475.1. Classification (NCBI taxonomy): domain Eukaryota; kingdom Metazoa; phylum Chordata; class Aves; order Anseriformes; family Anhimidae; genus Chauna; species Chauna torquata. The sequence continues at coordinate 488,936 of VXAL01019640.1, read as the reverse complement.
TAAGCCCCTTGACTGGAGACTGCCCAGCACCCCAAGGTTACCTGCTCCGGAGCCCCTGTTAGTTCTCCGGGTCTAACCTGACTTGCTCTTACTGCAGTTTCAACAGCGACAGCTTGTCCTGTCTGCCGCAGCTGTGGAGGACAGACTGTTCCCTTCCTCCTGAAGGTTATCTTTTAAAGGCCTTAAGGACTTAGCAGTTAAGCTGAGGGAGAGACAAGGCTAACTAACATCCCTCCTCCGGCATTTCTTAGGCTGAGTAAGGCGAGAACCCATTCCTCGTGTGGTACAGGGCTGCCTGACTCCACGCCGTTTCATAACAGCACCATTGCCCTGTGTCTGCTGCTACCCCAGCTCCTTTCGGGAAGAGAGGCCGTTCCTCCATTCATTCTCACCCTGGGTTTGAGCAGTCCGTGCCTCCTGCTGAAATGCAGTACCTTGCTGTTGTCCCCAGTTTGCATTTCACCTCTGGATTTGGGGCTATTTCATCCAACTTGTCTAAATTATTTTGAATTCTAGCCTTGTCCCCAAAACGTCCTTGCCATCCCTCCCTGATCACTCTTGTCTGCATGCATAATAAACCTACTCCTTCATCCATCACCCGTGTCTTCAGTGCAAACACAAGACGGAGCAGGAGCCAGGGACCGCAACCCAGCCATCCATACAGCCTGAGATCCGCTGGGAACAGGAGCTCCCCAGGGAACTGCCGTCCCGTTGGGTGCGTGCCAGGGGCCACAGCCCTTTCACCACATCCTCTTTAACCAGGGAGCCCCGAAACAAAGGGGCAGAGCTCGTAACCCCAGGGTTACAGTTGTGATGCAGCACCCATTACAGCACGTGGCTGAGAAGGCGGCAAGGTGACGGGATGGTCCTTTCCTGGGCAGACCACCCCTCTCTTGTGATCACACGGCTGCAGGATGAGAAAGATGCCCAGTCATGTCCTGACTCCTGACAAATCCATTATCAGAGGCCATTTTTTCCTCCAAAATATCCTGAACTCAGTGAGTGCTGCAGCGTTATCTCTTCCAGTGCCAAATTCTCCTTAATGAGGTTTATCCAGCTTTTCCAGCATGGCTTAACGTTGTCCGTCCTGTCCGGCCAGAAAGGATCCTTTATTTTGCTAACATAATTAATAGCAATAAGCTGTCCATGGTGTGCAGTGATAATAGTATTGATGCTGTAATGCCCCACAGACAGAGCTTGGGATTTAGAGAAAGTTTCATTCTGTGTGCAGTGTTAGCAATTTCCCCAGCTCCCTTCCTGAACAACTTCTCTATTTCACTTCCTATGCTGGAATTATGCCTCCCGCTGTTTACATTAAAAATGCATTATACATGTGTTGAAAACATTGAGTTCTATGTTGCTGGCAAGGAAGGAAGCTGTTATGTTTAAGAAGCACTCTCTTATATTATTATCACTTTTGTTTAATTCAGTAGGATTATTTTCTCTAATTCCAAAGCTGGGAGACGACTCCTGTAAATATTCTTCCCACTAACCAATTTCTTTATCATCCAAACCCATGTATAAGCTGACTTGGTTATGAACTGCCACATCAGCCAGTTAAAATGCTGATTTCCCTCTGTTAGCTTTCTCCTGTGCTTTGGATCAAAAATGTACAAGGAAAAGGTAACGTCAATTTAGAGAGCTCTAAATGGCTTGCTGCAGCACAGGGGAGCTAGGATTTATGCCAGCAACAGAGCAGTGCCAGGCTGGGGAGGTGCTGAGGTTTCTTAACTTTCCCAAAAGAGCCACGTGACCTCGGAAAATGTGGGATTGAGCATCTCTGTACCTGTGGGGACTGGATGTTTGAATGGACCGTACCATCCTCAGTTCTATACCTAAGTCTAGGAGGGATTTTCTATGGAAAAGAAATGAAAAGAAAAAGAAAAGAGAAGAAGGGAAGGGAAAAGGGAAGGGAAGGGGAAAAGAAAGGAGGAAAGAGAAGAGGAAGAGACGAGGAGNCGAAAAGAGACAAAGAAAGGGTGAGAAAGAGAGAGAAAAGCCCCTGCGGCAGGTGAAGCGCCATTTAGCAGTAGTGTTTGTAGGCCCAGGAGCTGTTTTGCATTGTACAGCACAGAAGAGATCACAGGGGAATCACATCCGGCTTGGGTCATGGCAATAAGGCATCAGAGCGGGACATTGCAGGACCAAAGATTAAGGAAATTAAATCTGTGGAGGAAGCTAGAGGAGGTGCAGGCTAAGATGTAAGGCTGTAAGGAGCATTGCCTAAAGGAAGGACGGAAATTATTTTCTTTAATTAGTGACTGACAAAGCTGTACCTGGTGGGCATGAGCTGGAAGAGTAAAAAATCAATTTCCATAACCAAAAAACTACTTTTTAGCATTCAGACAGACAGGGGTCTGGGGCCTGCAGTGGGACTGGACAGCAGATCGCTCGGTGTGCTCAGCTCTCGGGCGCGGGCAGGAGGGCTTGCGGCGGGCGATCAGCGGAGGCTGTCGGTACGATTTGTGTTCGTTCCCGCAGCGCTTCGCGAAGTGATGGAGGGTTGAGCGCCGGCGTTAGGAAGCAAGCATCTCAGGGGGAAGGAGTGTCAGCTGTTCAATGGCAGCTGGCAGCAGTGCGTTGGGAAGCCCAGCGGAGCCGTGTGTCTGCACAGGTGAGCCGGGAGAAGAATGCCAAATATCCCGAATATTGGAGGCTGGCCAGGGAGCCTGGTCCCTTCCTCCTGGGGCAGCGGCAGGGCGCAGGGTGACTCCTCGCAGCCCAGACCTCTGGTTTCTCTCATCCCAGACCCAGCATGCCCAGCAGCACAGAGGCAATTAGAGACCAGCACGGGTCGCTGGTGGTCCCTCTGCCTTCAGGAATGCAATAACATGTTTGTTAGATCTCCTTAAGCATTCACCAGGCCAACACTCTATCCTAGAGGGAAATAACCTTGGGCTGAACAGTTTGATTGTCTAGTGCTAACATAACAGGAGAAAGCCTATTAAATGTTATGCTGGAAGTCTCCTTTGGGTCTGCAATAACTTTTCTCTTTTTTTTTCTGTCATTTTTCCCTTCCCTTTTTCTTTCTTTTTTTTTCTTTTTTTTCCTTTTTCTTTTTTTCCCCCTTTTCTCCCTTCCCTTTCCCTTCCCCACAGACCAGAAATGAGCAACTGCAATGAACTGAAGGCAGGGAAAACAATGTCTGTATGAAATGAGATTGCAAAACAGCTGGCAGCATTGCCTGCGGCCATGCACCCGCTTACTGCTGGGGTCAGACCTGCGTTTTCTCTCCCTGCTCTTGCACCACGCTGCACGCTCACTACGGCTGGCTCTGCCTCATGTCTCCCTCAGAAAAATCCCCTACCAAATATCTGAGAAGTTTTTCCTGCACTGCACAACAATTTCTTTCTTCTGCTTCTCGCTGGAGAAACCTCCAGAGCAGAGCTGGTCCTGGACCACCTCCTGCTTTCCATGCACCGGCAGCTGGGCAAGAAGAACCGAATGAGACCACCAGCTCCCGGGCCTGGGCAGCATCTGGCCGAGGATCTACGAAGACGAAGATGTCCCACCCAGTCGATGCGTTGGCCGAGGTAATGCCTGGTCCAGCTGTGGCTGGTCCCTGATCCTGCAGTTGGCCTCTTGCTCCAAGCACTTGCTATTAATTTAAGAGCAGAAAAGGAGAAGCCTGTTCATTCATCACCTGGGTGAAACACCCCGGGGAGCAGCCCCACACTGACGGAGGCCCTTCCCCAGTGAGCTGGAGAGAGGCAGGTCGAAAGTTGTTAAACCATGGACTTGCCCTGCTGCCTGCAGCTGCAGGAAGCCCATTCCCCTGCAGTCGTGACCGGGTGCAGGGCACCTGCAGCGACCCTCACAGAGATCACGGGCCATCGCGGCAGCCGGGGCACTGAGCCGTGAAGGGGCGCGGGTACTTGCAGGCTGTGGTAGGCACCGCTGCAGTTGGCACTGGGGCCGTGCAGTGGATCATGCAATAGGGTGGTGACCTTACTTTTAGGGCGGCTTTTTTAAGAGGTGGTTGCTTAAATTAATTAATCTTGTGGACTCCTAAATGTTCATGGGTCTTTGCACATCTTCCAGGGCAGTGAGAGATGCCTGTTGACCCTCTGCAATTAGTATGCCTGGCTTAATTGACTTTACCACTCTTCCAGGCTCCTGTGAGATGAATGGCTCCATCTGCTAATCCAGGGCAAAGGCAGCTCTTCCTGAGAAGCAGTTGCATCTGAGATGAGAAGCAGACACGGGCAAACGTCTTGCTCTCATGACAGATCCTGCAAGGGGAACTTCACGGCCACCGCCTGGGAAGGGCTGAGGGGCTCCTGAGACCATGCCAGGGCCGTGACCTGCACCCACCTCCGTCCCCAGTCACCCCGCTGACTCCAGCAGTGGTGCAGGACACCAGAGCCCTCGTGGTGAGTGCAGCCCCGTGGGATGCTCGTCCCCAGCTGGCAGCGCTGGCAGCCCTGTCTCTCCCAGCTCAGCCCATCTCGCAAGCTGCCGGGGCAGAGGCATCCGCGCTTGCTGCTCCGCTTGCGTAACTGCATTCTTCACGTCTCGGTGACTTGCTCAGGATCTGGCTAGGTGCACGTGAGCTGAGCTGCATTTGCTGCTGGAGCCTTGAGGGGAACCAGGGACATCCATGCATGTAAATCCATCAGCTCCGGAGTGAAACCTCCCCCTGACCCAGTAATCATTGGCAGGGGTGAGCGGAGAAACCACTCGTGACAGGCTTTGCCAACCCAGCTTTCTGCAAGGGACCATTCAGAGACCTTAAAGATCCAACAGCTGGGCTGTGGCTTCAAATAAATTATCCTCCTGCACTTGCTGTCATCAGGGGATGTGGCAAAGCCACTGTGCCTGAATCCCAGACGACAAGTCTCTTGTTCCGTCCCGTGCAAATCCTGCCCATACACTGTTCCTCAGATCCCCAAATGGTGCTGTCGCAGCCCCTGGCTTGGGCGAAAGGGACAAAAGCTCCCTGTGTGTTGCCAAAGGCCCTGAGAAGCTGCTTGGGTGTTTTGGCTGGCTTTGTGCCTGCGTGGGAGGTTGCCCCCGCAGGAGGCTTCCCAGCCACCGCTTCCGCAAAGGCCACGCGCACAGCCTGGCTGGGACCGATGGAGGGGATGTGCGGCTGGGAGGAGACCCTGGATCCAAACCACCCCGTGACACCCAGCAGACACGCTGCCCGCCGTGCAAAGGTGCTCCTGCCACGCTGAGGTCGCTGGAGTCGGGGTGTTCTCCAGGCATTCGTCTCCTTCCCCGTCGTGTACGTTCCCAGGGACCCATTGCAGGGCAATCACCGAGCAAGCCCTGGGGCACGGCGCTCAGTGTCACCCCGTGGTGAGGCACACCAGCAGCCCACCGAGCTGGCCTGGGCTGGCATCCTGCAGCCCACGTACACCGCACGTCCAGCCATGGGCAGAGGGAAGTGGGGCTGAGCTCCCGGCAAGTCCCAGCCTCACACACAACTCTGAGGGATGCTCCAAGAGCGCTCCCTGGGGGGATGTGTGGCACGTCTCATGCTTTAGCTTGGTTTCTGAGCCACCAGAACAGAAAGATGGCCCCCATCCTGGTGTCCCAGTGGCCCCCCTGGGCACAGAACATGATCAGCCTGACCAAATGTCTTTTGTCGGTCAGTGGCACAAGCTTTGTGTGAGCATACAGTGCCCACACAGCCTGACTTGCTTCTGTAGGCATGCTTTTGCCATCCGTGCTCCTCCAGCAAGCCTGGGGTGTGCCTGGGCAGCCAGAAGAAACAGAGCTCTTGGCTCTCATCCCTCATCCCTCTCCCTCCCTGAAACCAAGAGACTTTCAGCTTCAAAGGAAGCAGGCTTGGGGCTTGCTGGGGAGGATTCATGGGGAGCAAGTCCTGGGAGCAGATTCTCTGGCTGCTGGAGGAGGCACAGGGCTAATCCTAGTGCTGTTACTTCCAGGTGTGAGAGAAGCTTTGAGTGTACTGCACAAATTCCTTCTGTTCCAGCCTGTCCCACTTTACCACCCTTGAATTGCGCCAGGATGGGCACTGCTCCTGGGGGATGCTCGGGCGTGATTCCCCTTGAGGACTAAGCTAACCAGCCACTGGATGTCATTATTGCTCCAAACAAATACATCGAAGAATCTGTTTCAGATCTCCAAAAAACACGACTTTTTCAGTGTTCAGTAGGGAAAGCTTGAAATGTGCTTCCTGAGGACACAAAGCTGCTCACCTCTCGCCTCCCCCAGCGCACCTCCGCATGCCCAGGACGGGGTGCCTGGGCTTGGGCACCAGGAGGACGCCATCCCGTGTGACCTCCCTGCCCTTCCCGAGGGCTCCTGTGCTACCTCCTTGTCCGCAGGGATGACGTCGTGGCTGTTCCTGCAGCGACAGAGCGATGCTGCAGTGGCAGGACGGAGCAGGAGGGCGATGTGCCCCCAGCACTGCCCCATGGCTGCCCCTGGACTGGCCCTGGGCTGGAGAGGAGAGCCGGCGAGTCCCAGGGATTTGGGCTGGTTTCTGACCCAATAAACGGAGGGGGAAGAATTTGGGCCAGGTCACTCCCTTTCCTCTCCCCTCACCTTTCAGCTGGGGACAGCAGCTGTCAGAAACGTTTCCTGCCTTCTCACTGCTTCGCTTCTAAAGCGAGGTCTGGTCTTCAAAGAAAACCAAAACCACAGCAGAATGTTTAATTTGCAAAAGGGCAACACCGTCCCCCTGCCTCCCTCCCCCAGGGATTTTCATTTCAGGTTTGCCAAATTCAGCCTGATTTCACCAACAATTTTGCTTCTCGGATTGCCCATTTGCTGGCTGGTTTGATATTTACTGAAGCCACTGTGCCCGGTGCAATGGGAGAGCTGGTAGAGGCAGGGGACCACGGTGCAGCCCGACCCTCCTCTCCCCGAGCTGCTCGCAGGCTCTGTCCCAGCGCTCCCCGACATGGCTGTGCCACCGCAGCCTCCGTGAGCTCCACCTGTCACGTGGGGACGGGCTCTTCCGAATGTACTGGTGAGTCTCGGGCATCCTGCTTGCTGCACATATGCTCAGGACTTTTTGGGGGAGCGGGGAGCAATGCGGAGGAGCACCTGGTGCTGGCAGTGGGGAGGAGAGCAGACGATCCCTTGGGAAATGCTGGGCAGAGCTCCCATACAGCCTCACTTATCGGTATTTTTTCATCTTTACACTCCTGCTTCTAACTTAGCCCATTCTGGTTAAATCCCATTCATCGGCTTTTCGTGTTCCAGCACAGCCATAAAAGCAGGCGGGGAAACACCAGCTGCTGAGAGCCTGATGTAAAGAACTAATCCTGGAACGGCAGAGCCGGATGCACGCGGGCTGAGCTGCGTCTCTAGCACCACCTCGGGTCCCACAAACAGCTCCGGTCAGCACCAGCAGCTTCCCGCTGCAAACACATTCATTTCACACCATTGCAAGGAGCCACAGCCCAAGGCAAAAGAAAATATCGTTCTGCTCAGCCTTGCTTTTCGGCTCCTGCAAAGAAGAGCTGGGGATAGGCCTTGGGTGCGCATCAGCAGCAGGGAAGCCGTTCCGCGGCGCTGGTAACAGCACTCAGCATATGCCTGCACTCCCTGCTTGTTTTGACTTGTGTGGGAATTTTTGCAATCAAAATGATACAACAATCCCAATCTATGTCGATCGCTTTAGGCAGGTGTAATTCAAGCTCTGGCTGCAGACGGTTCTCATTTAATTAACAAGGAAAGAGCCAAAATTCTGCGTAAGACTGAGGAAGGCAAAGAGAAGAGCCTAAGGGGGACTTGTGATGATTGCGGGCGGAGCATGCCAGCAGACTTACTCAGAGCTTAGCTGTTCGTACGATGGGTAAGGCCGACACTTATTCCCTGCGTCACAGGCAGAGACGTGCTCGCCAAGCTGTGGTAGGCAACACAGTTATCCGCTTATTTCAGTCCAAATCATGGGGAATGACTTGAGGACAACACAGAGGGAAGCCCTGCCCAAATCTCCTCCTGGTGTTGTTACCAGCTCTAGGAATTCACAGGCTCTTAGCCCTCTTATCGCTGCTCTCGCAGTTTTGCCGCCCAAGCAGCACTTGCTCTCAGCCCTCCCTGGCCAAGCTCAACCCGGGTGTGAACGGCCGCAGCTCTCTTTGGGCCATGAAGCAGTATTGGCCCTTGGGTGGGGCAGAATTTGGCCCCGTCACGCTCCCTTTGCAGCTGCTGGCTTGCCAACAGTAATATTTCTTTGCAGTTGGCTGTGTCCTCTGTGTGCCTCCACTTTCCTTGCTTCCAGTCCAGATTTCAATTTTCTAAATCTAAAGTGAAATGGGTAGGTCCTGTTCCTGCAGCAGGGGAAGCGGTGCGCAGTGAAGGAAGCGCTACAGTCCTGCGTATCGTGGGCAAACTGACCGTGTTTTGAAACTTTTCGATAGCTCATGTCCTGGTGTTGTAAGGCTTCACCTTCTGCAGCTGCTGCCATGAGAGGCTCTCCCTCTTCCCGGTCTTGAAGGAAAGAGGCCTCAGCATGCTGCTGTGGTCTGTGTGTCCAGAGCTCACCTCCGTGGAAGGGAAACTGAGGCACGCACCTGGAAAATACCGTGTGTGAGATCACTGGATGGAGGTGAGGTTAGAGCTCAGTTCTGAGCTCTTCCAGCCGTTATGAAATAACTAAACAAGAGGGGAAAAAAAATCTGCAAATATACAGGTAAGCCAGGTTGCCTGGAGAGATGTGTGAAGAGTTTTGTGTCCCTGCTCCAGTGAACGCGGCACCATCCCTCCACTCGCAACAACCGTGCCAGCGCGTGCCCCAGAGCGCGCGTCATGCAGAGCCTAGTCCAGCTCCGTGGAGCCACCCTTGGTGTCCCACCTGCTGTGTCGCCTGCCGGTTTGAGGCTCCAGAGCCACCAGGACGGCAGGGCCTCGCAGTCCTTTAATTTAGTTCTGTCTCAGCAAATGGCTGAGAAGCTAAGAACCAAATTTTGGAGAGAAGGGAGATGAAAATCCAAATGAAATTGTTGGCTTCCTGCAGTGCTGACTCTGAGCTGTTTGATATTCTCTCTTTTTTAAGGTTTGCTTGTTTTAAAGCAACATTAATTGGAAAGATGCTGGAGTGTCAAATAGAAACCACTCCCTGAATAACCTTGCTAATGAGCATGTTATTAAAGCAGGGTTAGGAGCTCCCTAGAGGGCTCTCGCTGGATAGGATTAAATTAAAAAAAAAATCATCTAAACTAGAGAGAAAATCTCTGTTAGTCTGCAGTGATGAATATAGAGAAGTCCAATGAAAAACGGCTTTGAAAGGTTTAAGCGTATGTCTTCCTATCTGGGACTAGCCTCTATCCCTCAGGGCTCGCTCAGGCAGGGAAGAAGGTTTTAATGAAGCAGAGGGTGGAGAAGCTGCAGCTCAGAGCCCGGCAAGCGCATTCTCCAGGCGGTCATGTCTCCGTGTCCGTAGTGCTTGCCTGCACAGGCTGGGAAGGACAGTCCCCGGTGCCACCAGGATGGGGAGTGTCTCTGTCCATGCAAGGCGGCTTGTGGGGGGCAAGGGCCAGCAGAGATGGGGCTGTGGAGACCAGGAGGCAGGAGCATGCCTGTGCCTGGCCACCTCGATCCTTTGGGGTGCTGAGCAGTGGCTCCCTATTTGTCTCCCTCTTCCGCAGGTCTGGAGGCATCTCTGGGAGCAAGGAGACAGCAGCAGTTCTGGGGCAAATGGGGCTGTGGGATGGGGTCAGGCAGCCACCCTCTGCTGATGGCAGCGTGGGCTTCGGCATGGGGCAGGGATGCTGGTCCCCACCTCACCCCTGTGGGGATGCTGATCCCCATCTCACTTCTGTGGGAGGCTGGTCCCCATCTCGTCTCTGCATCTTGGCAGCTGTGAGCACTGGTTGCTGTAGCAGCTTTGTGGGGGGATGCAGAAGGAGAGGTTTCGTGGTCCCTGGTCCCCTCCCTCCTGCTGCAAAGGATGTGGGAGGATTTAGGGCAGGAAAGCAGTTCTCATACCATCTGAAGACAGGCATGAAATCCTTTAGCAAAGCTTCCCTGCAGGCGGTGATGACTTCCAGAGAAACCCCAGCCTTTCTGCGGCTTGCCCTTGCTTCCCTCCCAGAGAGGATGGGGAGCAGGGCGGGAAGGTCAGCCCTGCCCCGGCCACCCCGGGCCGGCTGCGGGGCTGTTCCTGCACCGGCAGCCGAGGAGCTTAACAGCTTCAGGCCGCCCTTTGCTTGCATTACTGTGGATCATATTTCCAGGGCAAGCTTGGCTGCCTGGCCTGCCCCTGCCCAGATATTTGGACTTTGCAGGCATGAGCATCATTTTAGAGAGGATTTTGTCCGTGTGCAGAAGGAGGTGCATTGCCTGCCTTTGCAAAGCGCTGTCTGACAGGCTGATGCAAAACATGCCAGCACCAAGCTGTGACTCTGAACAAAGAGGGAAAACACGGTGTTTTTATTTTCTCTGCTGCTGCAGTGAGTTGGATTTTTTTGTTTTGGTTTGGTTTGGTTTTTGCTGCTTTCTCTTTGCCTGAGACAGGTATTTGAATGCTCTGTCCTCCCCAAACTCTTCCCTGGGCTGTCGCCAGCAATCAGGCAGAGTGACAGCTCTGAAACTCTCCAAGTTAACAAGTTCAAGTGCTGATGATTAACTAGATTCACAAAGTTGATTGGAAAAAAATAGGGATATAAATAAATATTCCTGGAGATATTCCACCCCCTGTAGTCATGAACTTTGAATAATTGGAGGGAATTATGCTGAGTACTAATCAAAAGTTTTTTTTTTCTTTTTTAATTTGCTAATTACTGCTGGGTTTCATCAGTGTCAGACTCTAATCATCTCAAGACATGTTAATTGACCCTTGGGAGTTGTTTATCTGATGCCGAAAGTTTTAGATGGGGTCATACAAAGAAATGCAATCACTGAGGTTACTTCTTGCCTGCTTCACCTGCCACTCAGCCGGAGGGAAGAGTTAAGGAGACTTTGGGCCGCGTGGAGATGGGCGCTGCTCTTCTCATCGGTGAACTCCAGAGCAGCTCCTCGCAGCTGCTGCTGCTGCTCCCTCAGCTGGGGACCTTCTCTTTCTTGTCCCAGGCACTCCTCTATCCTCTCTGCAGGTGTTGTTTTTGTTACATACGCAGATACTAACCTCGGCGATCCACATCCGGTGGGCACTAATAGTGACATCGCTCCGGGATGTGGCAGTGCTGTAATGCTTCTCCTTTCCGTGGTAAAATCTGCTGGGAAATGTCTGTGGCTCTCCAGGAGTGGCTGAGGGTCCTGCTGTGGACTGCAGGCATCATTGGTGGTGGTGTCTGCAGAGAGGAAAGTTTCGGGGTGTTTCCTAAGTGAAATCAGATTCAGAGCCTTAAACCCAGACACCACTTCCACCTCCTGACAAGGCAGTGACCAGCAGCAGGTGGGATGGCAGACGAGGCTCCGTCCCTCGGAGCGGCTACGTGGTCCCCTCCTCCCCTGCAGAGACACGCACCGTGCAGGTGGGTCATCTTTGCCAGACGTGTGTGTGCAGCCCAGCCTCTTCCTTAAACCATGCCGTCTTTTTCCATTATTGCCCCAAAACTCACTGCCTGGGCAGTTTCTCAGTCTGGCTGCCTCACCTATCTAGTGTCCTGTTCATTAAACCAGAGGAGACGGGAATTAGTGGGATAAGAGGTGGTGCAGGCTGCAGCAGGAGAGCACTGAGCAAAGGGCTAATGGTTCACCAAGATTCTCAGAGACAGGTTTCAGGAATGACAAGGTTTTCATCATATAATGTTTTAATTAACGATCTTGGTATAAAAATTAGTCTAATGCTAATGAAGTGCTCTGGAGATGCAATCCTGGGAAGTATCCTCAATACAGAGGCATGTAATATCATACCAGAAGACCTGGGTGATCTTGACATGAGCAGAACTGATTAAATCTAAGAGAGCAAGCAGAGCAAGGTCGTACACATAAGGACAGATAACGTGAATTTGTGCTACCAGCTGGGAAATGAGCAGCAGCTGAGGAAAAATGTCTGAATGACCTAGTTAATGACGGGTGACTACCACTGCGGAGACGCAGCCCGGCCCATGGGACAGCTCTGTCAAGTCCATCACGGCGTCACGGCAAGAAGTGGATGTGGTTCAGTGTAGGAGGCGGAGGAGTGCTCCGGGTGGAGTGTTACCCCTGTGGCACGGAGCGGTGAAGCCCCCACGTTGGTGCCTCCGAGGGCGCGGTGTGATGGGGCAGCGGCCGGCTGCTGGAAGTGCTCAGCGAGGTGCTCTGTTGGAACTCTATTATTGAAGTCCCAGCACGGGTGAGATGGTTTTGCCTCGAAGGGCTGATCCGGCTCTTTGGTGTTCCCCTGCGGAAATAACAGAGCTGGTACAAAGCACCTCTGATGGCTCCAGCTGCATCCGTGCTGCGCATATCTGTGGGAGGAGGAGCTCTCAGGCAGGATCGTGTTTCTGAAAGAAAAGAAATGCTGTTTCTGATTTACAAAGGCTTGCTGGTGATGGTAGGAGGTTCAGGAGCAGGGCCAAGCAGCCTCTTGAAAGCTCCCAAAAGTGCCTTTAAAATGCATGATTGTGAAGGACAGAGGTCTGCCTTGGAAAATGAATGGGATTTTCAGAAAGGTGCCGTGAGGAGAGGGTTTGGAGACATTTGGAAGCTGGAGAGGAGACCGCAACATCTCCCAGTGTTCCTGGTACCAGCCCAAACCTTCGTGGTGGAGCAGCACACGCTGGGGCTGAGCTTTGCGCATCCACTGGAGCCACCACTTCCCAGTGACAGTGATGGAAGGACCCACGTTCTCATTCCCAACTGATAATATTTCACCACCTCTCTCTTGTCCCCATTTTCATTTTGATTCCAGGGTAATTTGTATCAGTTTAAGAAACGTGGCCATTCTTTCATTGCAGAAAAACACAAACCCAACCGCGACATCTAGGTGTTATTGGCTTAGGGCATATATAAGTGTGTGTTTTTATTTGATTATCTTCATTATTCTAATTTTCTCCTTCCCATCTTCTTTTCCCTCTTTATTACATTGTTGCGTGTTGGAGGCCCTTGGAATAAGAATAAACTTTCTAGGCAATATTTCTTAATAAAAAACATCATTTATTATTCTTTCTCCTTAGCAGTAAATGCCAAGCTGCTTCTCTCATTTGTTATAAGCCTAGTTTAACATCTTTGCTGGCAAGGCTGGGACACACGCACGAATAAGAAGACACGTGTGCTCCCATGCCGGCTGCACCCGGCCATGGGTGTGCTAACAGCGGTCAGGTCTCAGCCACCGGCAGCGTGCCACGTGTGACGGTGTGGTGAGTCCTCACTGCAACACAGGACACTAGATGTGGAAGGGATTGTGCTGCTGGATCCTGCACCCCTTCTTATCACCAAACAGCTGCTTGCTTAATCCAGGCTCAGATCCTTCCCCTCCCATTCACTTAAACAGTTCATTGGAAAGAAGAGGTAGAGATGTCTCTGGAAGACACCTGAGCAGTTGTTTACTGTATTGCTGTTCCAAGGAAAAGCCTTTTCAGATAAATACACAAAAATAACTAATGACATTAATATAAACACATACTTTAACTGCTGTTTAAAGCTGTCACTGGGTTAAAAAAAAAAAAAGAATGGTGTTGCATCCCAAACGCACAGTAATTATGTGGCGAATCTCTTTATTACAGGGTGTCAGTCAGGGGATGATGTAGCTGCAAGTGAAATCGCTTTGCGGCTCCACTGATATTCCCAGCACGGAGCGCCGAGCTCTCCCCTCCCCGCAATGCTTCTGGAGGTCCGCGCGTGAGTGCCCAGTGCATCCGGTTGAGAAGCGGCTGTAGGGAGGAGAATTGGGCACAGCACCTGCGGCTGGCTCTTAAGGAAATGGTTCTGCAAAGTGTGTTTGCCTTCCTGTATCGAAGGAAAACACACAAATACTTGTCCTAATTATGTGCATTGCTAGGTGATGCTCACTGCATCCTCAGACTTGGATGTCCAGGTGGTTCATGCAGATGCTGGCCCTGCCTTTGGACAGCCGTATGCAACAGCTGTCTTCGTGCATGTTCCTGGATTTCAGCCCCACACATCCCAGCAAAGCCATGGTGATGCTCCCAGGGAGGACCAGCGGGGAGGTTGGGGTGGCCCAGGTTAATTCTGCAGAGCTAGGGTCTCTGGAGGGGTGGATTGCTTGAGTTTGGGGCTTAGAGGCTGCAGGGTTTGGACTTCTCCATCAGTCGCTGCTCAGTCTTGTGTCTAAACACAGTAAGAGTCTCTGCTTCCCATCAGAGGTCTGTACCCCATCAATCCTCTTTTCTGGGCTGGGAGCTGGAGAACAGATGCCAATACCTGAGCAGCTGGGAGTTAATGGCAGGATGAGGAACACAGGTGTTTCCCCACCTGGCAAAGGGATTTCACTTCATTTTCTCCTGCTCCTGCTGCTACCAGCTGCTAGGATCTGCCTGCCAGGAGAGGTCCTCAGGGACAGACGTCACACGTGTCCTCAGGGGCCGCACGTGATGCCCTGGCATCGGGGGCAGCGTGGCTGCGACGAGTCTTGCCCTCTCCCACCCCTCCTGGCCATGGCTGACGGAGGGTAGGTCTGTCCTTAGCTTTTCCTCTCGTCTCACTCCTCTCCTCCGCCCGCCTGTCCTGCCACCTGTCATTCCCTTATCCATCCAACACTGGGATCCCTCCATGCACGCTCTGATATTGGCAGGTAACGGATATTTGAGCAGATTATAGAAATACCCTGGAGTTCTGCTATGTGAGCGTCTTTCAGCGAGGAGGGCTGGAGGAAACCCTTCCACGTGTCATGGTGTGAGAACCAGGGGCTGTGGCTGGGGCAAGTGCGGGCTGTGCTCTCTGAGCGGGCTTGGGGTCCAGTGTGGAGCAGCGATGGATGGGTCGGGCTCGAGGCTGGAGCCTCTGCTCTTCCTGGGAGCCCCTGGTCCAAACCCGGCCAAGCTCTGTTCCCTCTGTCGTCCTGCCAAGCTGGATAGACAGAGCGGACTTTCCTGTCTGCAGATCTCTTGGGTAAGACCACAAAATCCCACACCCTTTCTGGTTTGTGGGGGCCTGAGGAGCCAAAGAAGTGGTTTTTTTGGTCTGAATTCCCCCTTTCTCCCACCCAGAAGTAGGATGGTGGCTGCTTCACTGCGGCTTCCCAACAGGGCCTGCATTTCAGCGGCTCTCAGAGAGCATGATAGCAAATCACTCTGGGAGCCGTTCGTGATAAAAAGTGCAATACAAACAGATAATATCATCATACTCCACTATTAACAGGCTTAAATCCCAAGGATGGGGAGAAGCTCCTGTGGAGAGCAGAGCTATCTCTCAGACACTTCTGCTGCAATTTAAAAGCACTCCCTAGCCTGGCAAGGCTAATTTCGCATCTCTTTTTCTCCAGGGAATATATCTGGGTTTCTCCCTGCGTGAAGCCGGAGCCCTCTGCGGCTGATTAGATTGATCTGGGGGTTTTGGTTATCGCTGTACGTGAGTCCCAGTGGAGCGGGACAGAGGTGCCCAGCTGGGCTGTGTCCCACACGCCGACCTGCCCGCGCGTCCCCTAGGTGAGGACAGACCGTGGGGTGCGATGGCAGCCTGTCTCCTGCCCTCAGGTCCCGCTCGGCTCCTGGCACTGGGTGCCTTTGTGGGGACATCCCCCTCCCCGGCTCTGGTTTCCCACTCTCCCACCCAGGATTAATCCTGGGCTGCATCCAAACATCACTTTACTTGAAGGACATGTCGGATGGTTGCAACAACAAACTCTGCTTAACACTGGTGTTTGGTCTATGCCTTGCCCGCCTCCCTCCCCACCTCCTCTCTCATCCTTTTGTGGGTCTCTGCAACTTCTCTGATGGGGTGACTTAAGCTGCCTCTTTGCGATGGGATGGATGCGGCCAACTGTAATGCCCACAGCAGCATGGGGAGGAACAGCTCATGGGCTGCGCCTCTCAGAGCAGGCATCGAGGACAGCTGGGCAATCACTGCCCACAGTTCTATATTACTGCTGTTGCGGTCTTTGCCTGGTCCACATGGGAGAGTCTCATGGGCAAGGCGGGATAGTCAGAAAAATTAAAGGAGAAAAGGAGAAAAGAATGAAAGGCAAAAAACTTTTTCCTAATTAAGCCAAATGTCTCACCCTTTCAGTTTGCTTTGAGTGCTGGCGATTGCTTTCTCAAATTATTTCTCTTGGCTGCAAAGGTGGCGTTTATATCCAGATGTTGCTGGCTGGGATGGTGTTGTGGCTGGGCTTTTTCATTTTGGAGGTGCTTCTGGAAAAGGCACATTTTCCCACATGAGGTTTTGGTTTCTGCCTTGAAATCCCCAAGCCTCAAGCTGGGTCCCCCACGGCGCTGCCGGGGAGGCAGCAGGGATGCTGGGGATGGAGCATGGGTACGGGGAAGTCCTCAAGGGAGGAATAGGGGTGGTGAGGACTGAGGAGCTGCAGCTACTGCTACAGCCCTGTAGCACCTTCAGGAGAGCGGGACCATCACCTGTCCCCACCACTTGCTCTCCCACAGCCACCAGCTCAATGCATGAGCTGGGCTCCAGGTCAGACCCTGCTTGGTTCTGACTGGTTTCAGGTCACTACCTTTCCCTTCATTGTTTCTTTCATGGTGGGGGTTTTTCCCCCACTCGGCATCATTTCCCTGCTCATCTCCGGTGCAGACAAGGCAGGAAACATATTTTCAATGTATTAATTAAAATGTCTTTGCGGCAGAACATCTGCATGGAGAGCGATAGATCACCGAAGTGTGTGTGTGCGCGTGTGCGCGCGGTGCAGGCTTCCAGATAACGCATTGCTTTGCATAATTTATTCCAGCCAGCACAGCAATAATTTTCATAGCCTGTGATCTTCAAGTACGCGATTATAAATCTGAGACCCAGCTCCACATGACCCAAACATTAGATTATTGCAAGATAAAACTCTTGGAGATGCAGGACTTTTGGGTCTCTATCAGTCCCTGCCGAATGGGCTGTACAGACTGAGATCAAACACTCTGTTATGTTACATCCCACCGTGCCGGAGCCATAGGTCTTCTCAGGTATTAGTCACTGTCAGCTATTTGGGGAGAGGATGGTCTTTGCCAATGATGCTATTCAATTTCCTGATTGTACAGTTCATATAGGTTTAGCTTGAAAGATAATAAGATAAAAAACGGAGACCTTCCAGTCAATAAAAGGAAACCTCAGAGGCTTTTTCCATCTTGCATCTGTCATACTTTGTTGGTATTTTAGCTGCAGAGCACTTGACAGCTGGTTGTAAAACTCATGTTTCCTCCTTTGAGAGCATTAAATGACAAACACTTAATTTATCCTATGGAGGTTTCCCCAGGTGACCTGTGAAAGAGGTCCCTTTCTGGCAGCTGGACCGAAACTGGAGGAATTTGGAGCTCTCTCCAGCTGGGAGGGGATAAGCGATTTCATCACCTCTCCCCTTTCTCTTTTCATGTCCACACCAACTCTGTGCTCTCCATCACTGGTCCTGCCTCCTGTTGAGGACCACAAACTGCTGCTGGCATCCATGGGACCAATGCTGGTGCTGCTGGGGGCAGCCAGCATTGTCCAAGTGGAAGCCTCGGTGCAGGATTGCGCTGGGGACCGCCCATCCCTGGGCACTGGTGCAACCGGGAGCAGCAACTGGGAGCACTTCTCTTGTGACAGGCACATGGCGTCCCCCTTGGGACCACCTTGGGACGCTACCCACTGCACCCCAGCCCATTTAGCAGGTCAGGACATTAAGGGGCTAATGGTTAATGTTATTAACCAATATCAGGAAAAAGCTCCCTTAACTGTGCCAAGGGCAGTCTGCTGCTCTAAGCAGCACAATAATTATGTATAGCCCAAGTAATTATTTTTGTCACATCTTCCTGGCAGGGGAAGACCATTTGTGGGATGGGTTTAGCTACCTTCAGCAACACGCCTATGTCTTATTTATCCAGAACAATACACTCAGCATGATTTTTCTGTCTCCTTTTTCCTTTTAACATCGCTTTCAGCCCACACTGCTTTTAATTCGGTGAGGCAAATCAAGATTTGGAAGGGAGGCTGCAGAAAGCCTCCAAACTCCCATTTGCTGAGCGAAAAAAACATTCCCCTGGGGTCCGACGGCATTGCTAGTGGTGTGAATAGCAGGTCCTGCCCTTTCCCAAGGGGGTTTGGAGTCTCAGCGGAGGAATAATGCTATTTTGGACGGCAGTCGTCACTGCGCGGCCGGGTCTCGCCGTGGGATGTGCTTGCAGCTTTGCAGCCTCCACGGCGTCTCCCGCCTTACCTGCGCGCCTCTGAGTCAGCGGCCCCGCGAGCCGCCGCGTGCTGAGCTATTTTGAACGCCGTGCCAATAAAAGGGAAATTGCCCGGGCGCTGCCGTCGGAGCCCCGGCACTGCGGTTTTGGGGAGATGGAGGAGAGTCGCTCCCCACGCTCTTGTATAAAGGCTGCGCTCAGCCTGCCTGGGGCCACATAAAGAACATGAACGGCACGGAGGTCTCCGCTGCCTGCATCCTGGGGGGGAAACTGGGGAAAGGAGACGCACCGTGTGACTCATGGTGAATGCGTTTCTGAACCTCCTCTGGAGTACACTCATGTTTGTCTCTTTCTCTTCTCAGCCTTAAAATAAGGGAGGAAGCTGAGGTGATGTCATTAATCCCCGATTTGGCATAGTGGATATCTCAATTCCCAGCTGAATTTCTGGTTTGTCCATAACTTCACCCAGCTTACAGTTTTTTCTGCTTTTTGGAGCCAAAGTGTTTAAGTACCAATAGCTGCGACCTAACCTATGCTGCCTTGTAGCTTCACCTACACATCCCAGCTGTTCCCTCCTTTTTCTCCTTCTCCCTTTGGTCTGAAACACAAATAACCCAAATGGCCATGCACAGGAACCTGTGGCCAGGCTCCACAGTGGCACTCAGACTACCCCACTGCCGTGTTCCCTGACCTGTGCTCTTTGTAAACCTCTTGAAAATGCAGCTTGGAGGTCCCCGTGAGGTTTCTCGTTCTGGATTTAGCACCCCTTACGGTTGTATGCACTGTGGAGTTGCATAGCCTGGAAAGACACACGCTATTTTGCACAGGGACAACCTCTGAGGCTATTAAATACATGAGTGCTCACTCAGAGGTGTCCTTTGGTTTACTGCTTCCACCACCAGCAGTCTATAAAAGCTGAAGGTGCCTTAGGGAATCGCATGCGTGAACGTGTTTGCCTCGGCAGCAGAGCGGCTGCTCCTGGTGCGAGCCCGTGCCTCCCCGCCACGTTGGAGCATTGCCTCTCCTCTCCGTCTTGGCTTCCTCCCTCTTCCTTCCTCCTCCT
This sequence comes from Chauna torquata, assembly GCA_013399475.1. Lineage (NCBI taxonomy): Eukaryota > Metazoa > Chordata > Aves > Anseriformes > Anhimidae > Chauna > Chauna torquata. The sequence goes on along the minus strand of VXAL01019640.1, from coordinate 469,742 downwards.
CTGGGTCTACTTGCAAAGCGTTTGCTGTAACTATTGAAATGGATATAGTGGCAGTTTGGGGACAAGATGCTGTTTAAAGCTTTTTAATTTAAGGGATGCTAATTTGCTCTGCTCCAGCCTCGGGTGAGTTATCCAAATAGGCGGAAGCCTCCTCTTCATCACATGTCAAATGGGAGGATGTTTACCTCGGTCAGCATTTAGAGACTTCACTGAGGCTGTTCGGGATTAGGACTCCGGCTGGGAAAGGGGACGGTGCAACAGGAGAGGTGAGGGCTGGGGTATTGCTGTAAGTGGGAGCCAGCCATGGGTGGTTTTGGCTGGGTGCTGGAAGAAATGAAGGGCTGCTCTGGGTTGGGACTCAGACGGGAGAAGGGGAAGCCAGCATGGTCCTCCAGCCACATCCCTTGACACAGACAGGCAGTGGCAATGTCTGTCCTGCTTGGGACCACAGCACAGCAGGAGCCTGAATCGGGGCTGTTTGTCAGCCGGGGTGTGCAGGCAGATGCTGGGAGTAATAAGAAGCTTGGTTACAGATCCCCATAGTGCTGCCGCTGCTGGCTCCATAGGTCAGGTGCTCGAAGGGCTGTAGCCAACCCACGTGAAAAATTGGCTGGAGACCTCCCTGCAAACCAGATGCGGACCCCAAGACAAGCTGGATAAATAGCTCTTCAAGCTGGTGGGGGCAGCTCTGGTGAGAAGCCAAAGGGTGATTCCCTGTGTTTAAAAGACCCCCCTGCCACCACTGCAAAGTGTTCCTGTGCCCAGGCACGCTCCGCAGAACGAGGGTTATCCCTCAGGGTGCTCCATGTGCCCCCACACAACTGCTCTGCAATCTCCCCCTGTGTGAGTTGTGGGATATTCCACCGCATTAGCAAGTCGAACTTGTTTTTACTGCCCAGTGTCTCTCCGTGCAATATTTCACTGTCTCACTGGCTGTTATCCTGGCGGCACAAAGTCCCATTGAAATTCATGGTGCAAGTCGCCCATTTGTTTCCTTTGAGCTTAGCAGGGTTGTTCTGTGCAGCTTTATGCATATCATTTTTGCTATGCAAAGTGAGGGTAATGACTTTACCTGCTCTCTTTCAAAGCACTGAACAAAGCCTGTCCCCATGCTGTAGACTGATTTTGGAGTTATTTGTTCTAGAGTTGGGGAAGGATGAATCAGAGCTCTTAGGGAGTGTGCAGTCTGATGCTCTGTAAATAAAAAGACAGTCATGCTGCATCTACATGTCTCCGAGGCAGGCGCGTGCTCCCTGTCAACCTTTCTTGCTAGGGTTTGGCTTCAGGGACGGCTCTGGCAAAGCTGAGTAGCTTCATCTCAGTGATGGCCCTGAAGCAGCATCACTCAGTTTGGCCAAAGCCACCAATGAGCCTTGAACCAGCTCTAAATTTAAGGGACAGATGAGGTCCCTCATGATGAGGTGAGGCGCCTTGTGCAAAGGGTCACTGGAGAAGTTCTCAGGTGAACGCTAGGAGTGTAGGAGAACAGAAGGAAAGGTCTTGCTGTGAAGACCTTCAGACACAGGCTGACTTGCCTTTGTCACCATTCCCAAAAAGGCTAAACCTTGGGTACCAGCAACATGCCTTGGACATCTGAAGTGAGGCCCCCAAATCAGTGGCCACTAGCGAAAATGGGGGTCATGATGTCTGTGCTTGGGTCTCTGCAGTGCCAAGAAGGGCAGAGAGAAGTCTTTTCTCAGCATCCTCTGGTGTCTGGAGGTGGCTAAGTGGGCAGGGTACTTTTGGTGTGTTGCCCTAGGATGCATGGTTTGAAATGTGTGGTTTTTTTGGACTGTGACTCAAATAACAACTTGAAGATTTGATGGCAGATTCCCCTTGTGGGTTTGAAAGCACCCACAAGCCAAGAGTTATTCACCAAAGAGATTTGTGAATAACACCATACATGTGCATTTGAGAATTTCTCACTCTCTTCATGGACAATGTGTGTTTAAAAGGAAAAAAAAAAAAAAGAGAGAGACAAAAATCTTTAAATAAGTTATTCATTGTGAACATTCACTCTGTTTACTCGCTTGAAGGTCTTCAGGTGGAAGGTGCTATATAATCTGTGCTACGTTAGCTTGTCAGTGTATCCAGAGAGCCCAAAAGAAACCATCACAGCTTTCAGCACTGGTGGGATGAGTGCCCCGGGGCCCCTGGGAGGACACCCAGCGTTTGCTGCACTGAATCCAAAGTCACGGACATAAGAGCCATGATGATCTATGGGGACACAGACATGGCAAGGAAGTGGCAACCAGCGTCGGTGAGGAGGAATAGGACCAAATCAAGCCCGTTTTCAAACTTGGGTGGTCAATGCAAGCAACACATGGTGTTGGTGTTGGGAAGGGTCTCCTCCTTCAGAGGGCAAAGCCACTCCAGGCTGTAGCCACTGATTGCACCAGGCAGCTCTTGACCAGAGCCGTAAACTGAGATACTTGGTCCAGGCGCAGCCGAGTGTCTGCGTGACAGCTCCACCACCCTCACGCGCACCACGTGTCACCTCAGCTGCCAGGCCCAGCAAGTAGGGGTAGATCTGGAAACCACACCAGCCCTGGATGTCTCTCCAGCTCCAGGTAGGAGGCTTTAAGCAAGCAATTCATGAGCACAACCATGCTGCCCCTGGGCTTTAGGCTGGCAGAAATCCCCCATCCCCACCACTGATACCTTTCGCTGACACAAAACTGACTTTTTCGAAGTTTCAAAGGCAAAAATGAAAATCAGAACAAATGGGAATCTATAAAAATGCATCCAAGCTGCCAAGTCTATAGCAGATACAATTTGCAATGGATGAGGTATTAACACCCTGAAAAATTGGGGTAATGATGTGCAGTAATATTTGTCATCACCAAGGCTGAGTACGTTAAACAAAAATGTTCTAAAATACAGCTTCTGCCTGAGCCCGGCACCTCTTTCCCAGATGTAAATATCGCAGTTGTTTTCCAAGCATTCTTTAAATACCATAAGGCCTTAGTCCACTTACAGCACTAACAGCCCGTAAAATGTCATTTTTTGTTTTCTAATTAGTCTGATGATTTTTAGATAGGATTTGACAACAACAGCTAAAAAGCATCTCAGCCTGCAAAAAATTATCCCTTGGACAACAAGTCACCCAGGGCCGCAGCGGCGCATTGCTGGGAACCGCACGGCAGCTCTTTTGCACAGCAGCGTCCCCTCGCTTTGCAGGATGGAAAATCAGCTCTATTCATCCCTGGTGCTGAGGATGCCAGCTGCTGTGGGGACAGGCTGCAGGGACATGATGGGAAGGGGGTCCTGCCCTTCCCACAGGGAGCATTTCTACCTTTTTGCTGGTGAGAGCTCCCAGTCATGGCCTGGTTTGGAGGTACTGGTGGTGGGAGCAGGGAGCTGCAGGCAGAGCCCTCATGGGAGCCCAGTCTGGCTTTCACCCACTGTTCACAGCAGGTCACGGCTGTAACGAGTCTCACTGGGAGGGTTCAGGCACTTGTGATTTTTAAGACATTCGAAGACATTTGCTTTCCGGAGAAAAATATGATGTAACTGATTGAAGGAGCCCAGACCCCCATCTGCTGCCCTGCATGGAGTCCCATGAAGGTGGGGATGAGGGTGTCTGACCAGACCCTGCAAAGAGGCAGTGATAAGGCTGTCAGGCTGCTGCCTCTCCCTCCTGGACTACCCTATTTTGGGGAACGCTTTCCTCTCTTGGAGGATGCCAGGTTGCCATGATGTCAGGATGCTGTCACAAAAGCAGAATCCCCAGTTCAGCCCTGCTGCTGCGGGCATGTCACAGGGGACAGCCCAGCCCCTGCCCTGATCAAGGCCAGGAGAGGCATTGCTTGCCCAAGGTCACACCATTCAGAGCCATTTACGTCCTTATCCAACTTAATACCTCCCGTTCTGCATGGACAAGTGGAGTGCTGCCCAGTCCGTGCGTTGGCCAGCATTTCCCTTCCAGGTGATGCTACAAAAGGCAGCAGAGGAGCTCTTGTTCCCGTGCCTCCTCCATGTCACTGGGAGAAGCAGCCAATACTTTATTAACCACCCTTTCCCTCCTCTTACTACTGGCTAAACTGGGTTAGGAGCTCTCGAACCTGCTTTGTCAGTCATCTTCCGCTGCTGGTAGAGGGGGACAGCTAGCGGAGGCTGTCCTGACCCCAGACACCTTCATCACAGCATTCTTCCCGCCGCCTCGCGTAAATAGATCAGTCATCCGAGCAAGGCTACGTCTTCTGTTACTCCTTCCTGTCTTTAATAATATTATCAATGTCTGGTTTAGATTTTTACTAAATATAGGGCTAGAGGCTGGGGTGGCGTCACTTCCTCCCAGACGAATTGGAACAGCTTGCTTAGAAGTACTTACTTCTTTTATTCGTTTATCTTGGTTTGTAAAGTTGTTTGACTGCAAGAAGTCGTTCCACCCCCCCAGTTGGCCTGGCAGCTTATACAGATGCTGCTGATTTAAAGCATGTCCTTGATCAATGGTGGAGTCTGGAGATTTGGGGGGCTGCCTCTTCAAAATCAGCCCCAGGGTGTTGAGCACTACATGCTAGGAGTTGCAAAGAGCCTTTTGCAAACCCTCCCTCCTCTCCCTGCTGGTCTCTGTGGATGAAGACCTGCAAGAGAGCACAACTTTAGTGTCATCCTTGTTCCCTGCAGGCAATTCGTCCTCCAGCTGCCATCGGCCAGAGCCCCTGGCATGAAGCCCCCCAGGAGTTGTGTCACTCCCTGCACCCCAGGACACCCCCGTCCTGCAGCCAGGGGGGACCTGGCACGTGCCCTGTCCCTGCCCCTAAAGGGAGATGTGACAGCTCAGTGATGCTTGAGAGCCTTCTCCAGGAAATGCAGAGGAGGGATGGGACCTCTTATCTCCAGCCTCCCAGAAGACATGTGACCCCATGGTGGTCCTCTGCCTATTTCACCTCACTGCCTGCAAACCTGTGTTTATTAATTCAAAGCAATTTCAAGAGGACCCACTTGACTTCAGGGTACATGGGAGAAATGGGATACCCCTGCTCCAGGGATGGAGGGGTCCCCCGTGCTTCAGGGGCATGAGTCCCGCTGGTGGTAGGGAAGGGGAAGAAGAACTCCAGAGCAACCAGCTCGCACAGAGACCAAACCCTGCATCCTCCCCAGCGGGTCAGAGGCCAGGCTAGGGCTGCAGAGCAGAAGATGCTGGAGTGCTTCTCCCTGCCCCAGCCTCCCCATCACGCAGGGTTTTCTCTTGCATTTCGGCAAGTGCTTCCCCGGGGCTGTGTGCCTAAACACAGGCGAGTGCCGCGCCAGGTTGCCAGCTGCCGTTTGGAGAGGGGCCATGGCCTGCCTGTTCCCCAGCTGTCTCCCTGCTCTATTACTCCATGCCTCAGTTTTTTTGGCTGTGTTGTTGTTGTTGCTATTAAGCTGAAAGGAGTGAAATTTCTCTCCTGCACCTCACCTTCTCTATCTCTGCTGCCACATCCTTGCAGAGCTGCAAAAGCGACTTGTAGGCTGGGATTTGGACACCGTGGGACATCATGAGAAGCACACTGGCCAGTCCTTACCTCAAGTGATGGTGCTAGGAGAGAGGGGAAAGCACTTTTATTCCAGGGGCCACCCACATTTTAATCACTTTGAAGTTTTGTGTGACGTTGCTAAAACAGCATTAAAAGAGCCCCAGGGACCTGGGATGGCAGTTTCTGGGGCAAGCAAGGGATGGTCTGGGGCAGGTTGGTGCCTGGGAAGGGCTGAGCACAGGGTACACTGGCTACCACCAGGGCTGGGGGCACCCGGGGGGCTCCAGGAGATGCAAGCAGGGGTCCTAGTGCTGCCCAATTGCTGCCCCAGCTCCCCCTGCCTGCTTGCTCTCACCCCCTTGCTCCCACCATCACCTGGTTGGGCTCGGCTGGGACCAGTTTGGCGCGAGGGGCTGGGTCACACGCACACGGGGACACACGGAGATGTTCACACGTGCTTGCATACAGACACACACGGGCTGCTGCACCCACACCCCCGTGCACACACGGTCCCACTGTCACACATGCACGCAGATACCCCCAGTGTGCACACTCACATTCACACGCCCTGAGACACTCATCCCCACACACTCCCCTCACGCACACACACACACGCACACACACACGCACACACACATGCACACACATGCACACGAACACATACAGCCC
>VXAL01019640.1:35031-459812 GCA_013399475.1 Chauna torquata | reverse complement strand
GAGCCGGGGCGGCGGCAGCTCCCCGGCGGGGACCGTCACCGGCGGCCGGACCTGCGCCGCACCGCACCGGGGGCGGGGGGGGAAGCCCCGGGGCTGCCCCGAGCAGGGCCCAGCCCACCGGGTGGCAACGCACCGGCCGTCTACATCCACCCCCGGAGGGGGCATCCAGCTTCTGCTCCGGGTCCCCTCCGCTTTGGGGGGGCTGCGGTGGGGAGCTCCTCTCCCCCCGGTCTCGGTGCCCACTTCCCCGCTGCGTCCCTGCTGCGGTTACATAAGGCGCGTGGAGCCAGCGCTACCGTGGCCGAAGCACCGGGATGTCACCCAGGGAAGCCCAGAGCTGAGCCCAGCCCCGGCCGGCTGCCCCCTCTCCTCCGCCGCCTTCCCTGCCTGCAGGGACCGTGCTTGCGGGTCTCGCAGGTGGGCTGCCAGGGAGGACAACTTCGCACACGCACAGCCCCATCCCCTGCCCCGCAGCCTGCGCTCACACACAGAGCTGCTCCACGCTAACGCTGCTTAAATGCGTGTGAGGCTCGCCATGCACACACGCACACACAATTTGTTGTAGCAGCCTTGCTCTCGCAGATGAGTCCACTCCAAGGCGATGCACACGGGAAGTGTTTGCACACAAACGTGCACAGCGGTAGGCAAGATGCAACTCTTGCTCTCGCTCGCCATGGGCGCTCGCAGGTGCCAGCACAGCGGCTGTGTGCTCTCCCTGCCCACACGCACACGCAGGGAACTCGTGCCGGATGGGTCCAGCTCCCAGTGAGCGCAGCGAGAGCTGCAGGCCTGGCAGGGCAGCCCCGGCAGCTCTGCGGCTGCCCCTGGCTTTCCCCTCCCTGGCCGAGGTGCCCCAAACAGGGATCAATAATGCCTTTCTGATCGGCTTCAATTCTCCATTCAAAGTATTCACTGCATTAGCACTTGATTTTTTTCCCCTTTGACTCCTGGCCAGATGAGATTGTGAATTTGGCTGATTTCAAGCAACTGGGGGAGGGAAGAGTCGTACAGCGAGCGAGAGAGAACTGAAATATCCTACAGGATCCCCTGGAGGGGAGAGAAATCAGGTCTAGATAAGAGCTTGTTCTCCCTGTCTGGCTAATGCTTTCCTGTTTGATGATCAGAAAACACAAGATCTAACCTCTCACCAGGACAGCTTACCTGTGAAAGGTCAGGCTTTTGGCTTGTTCAAGGTGCAAGATTTATTATTATGAGCTATGGATTATTTATTTCAGTTCTCCCGTCATATGCTAAATATAGGATTGCACAACGCATGCAAACAGGAAGACGTGGCCGGTGTTTCGGAGGTTTCTGAGTCGAGCTCTGGACATAACGCTGGGCTCAGAGAAGCTGTGACAGGGACAGGACACACGGTCCACGCCCTGGGAGAGCCCACTGCTCTCCTGCCTGTTCAAAAAGACTCAGCCCCATCCCTGGGCAATATTTCCCAGTGCTTATTTTCCTCATGCACATGCTGGGGACAAGCAAGCGGCTGTGGGTTACGTTGGCAAAGTCTCGAGTCCCTCTGGGACACAGAAAGCAGCGGCTGGGCACAGCCCAGGGCTGGGATTTCGCACTGAGGGCTGGTAGGAAAAACACAGCAGCACAGCAGCACCCGCAGTCCCCCAGCTGCCGGCACTCGCCCGTGAATTGGTGTTAACCCCAGGTGTAGCGAAAGCCTGGGATTACTCGGCAAAGGGCACTGTGGAGCGGAGGGACTTAAAAAAAGCTGCTGCAGGACAGTAAGGAGTCTCAGGAGGAGAAGGTGCTGGTGGTTTGGTGCAGGTAGGCTGAGCTGTCTGGGCTGGGTTGAAGCGGGTGATGGGGGTCTGGGGAGGTAGCTGGTGGGCTGGCAGTGAGGCTGAGGTGTGCGGAGGCTTTGAGGTGGATGGGGAAGCTAATGGAGAGGATGTGAAGGGGTGCGAGCAGGGTGTGCAGCTCTTGGTGGTGCCTTGTGTGGGCTGGTGTGGCTGCAGGGGGGAAAACTGCTTTTTTTTTTTTAAATGTTATGAACCCAGGGTCTGAGAGAGTGTGATGCCAGGACACTGCTGGTGCTGAGCGCTTTGTGTGGTGGTGGCTTCTGGTGTGGTGCGATGGAGGCTGGAGGTGTGATGGTCAGCAGCAACACGAGCCTGGAGGAGGCTGGTGGAGGGGAAAGGACCAGGATGGGGCTTGGTGAGATGCCTACGGAGCCATCTGTGGCCCCAACCTGCAGGTGAAGAAGGAGGCAGAGCTGTGAAAGAAGGGGGCCTGTGGAGACCTTAGGGTGAAGGGTCTGGAGTGGAGACCTTGAGTGGCCCCGTGTCCTCTACACTCTAAGGAGAGCGGTGGCAGTCATGGTGGTGTGGTGAAAGGAGGAAGAACATGAAATAATACGTTAGGTGCAGCTTGGCCACTGGAGTGGTGAACATATGTATGGCCCCTAGCACTAGGGCCCTCTGGGTCACTGAGACATCCCTGTAGTAGAAATAAATAATAATAACAAATATCTAAGCAATGAGCTGCAAGGGTTAGCTCTGGGCGAGGGGGAGCCGGGGCAGGAGGGTCTGGAGGAGACAGCCCTGAGGGTGCAGGGAGGGTATCTGCCCGTGTAAGGGAGCTGGAGGGACACAGGAGGAGGCTTAGGAGGTGGAAATGGAGTTGGCGAAGTTATGACCACAGAGCGAAAGAGCGCTGCGGGAATTTAAAAACCAAACAAACTGGAGGGGAAAACTCCAATATTTTTTTTCCCTCTCCTATTACTGCATTTCTTAAGGAGCTGGACAAGGGCAGTCTGTAGCTTGCTCATATTTTCGAATCGGCAGGAGTAAGTGTATGGAAATGTGTTTTACTGTATCAGCTGCTATCAGCTTTCAGCTGTATTACAATAAGTGCGGAGTTCTTTGTGGGCCAAACTCGTTCATTGGATTTAACGGAGTTAAACTGCAGGCAGATTTGTCAACTTGTTTCTGTGTGTATCTTTGTGAAATGGACAGGCAGAGATAATAAAATTTTACACTCTACCTGGAATCTTCTAGGGAAAAGTCTTCCAATCTGCTTTATAAACAGCATGCATGTTTTGCTGCAATGTATGCTCATACCTAAGTATAAGACACCTTAATGCTGCTGCTTTTTCCCTTTCTTAGAGCTACGTGTGTTTGTGAACTCAGATATGCCCCTGGTATTTTCACATGCTGCTTTCCTTGCAAGGGTCTCTAGCAGTTCTAAGCGATTTCTTTCCTTTTGGTGTATTTGTCTGTATCTCCTCTTGGAAATCCAGGTGTAGTAAAAATGGTAAGCCTCACTCTGAAGGGCTCAGAAGGAGGCAAAAATGTATGTAAAATGTCTTGCTAAATACTCAAAGCACTAAACTGTCCCAGCTGCAAACACAGTATCTCTGGACCTTCTGCAGGTACAGACATCTGCTGTGCAACCTTAGAGGGGCTGATATTTTTCCCCTTTCCCTGGGATGCTATTCCCCCTCTTTTCCAGGCTGCGATGACACCAGTTTGCTGACCTGTTCTGGGTCAGGCTTAGATCCTGCTTGCACGGGGGCCCTTTGCAGGGCAATGTGGAGCAAAGTGACGCTTGAGGCTGCTGGAAGAAAATATTTCTAGAAGCTGGGTTTGTTTGTTAACAAAACATTTGACACTTTTACAGGCTACAGACAGATTAGACCCAGACCTGTGGCTACTGGGCAGAGGGAGGGGAAGTGGCTGAAGAGCTGAACTAATTCATTACACAGTTTTGATTTATATGGCTATCGCTGCCCCATATGGTGCATGTGGGCGTGTAAAATTGAGGAAAGTGGATATAGATATACAGGATAAATACCAAACAATGGTGAGTGACAAGGACATAAATCTGGAGATTCTGGTGACATTAAAATAAATTGCAAGTAGTGAGGCATGAGATGTACGTAATGTCAAAAGAGCCCTACAATGTATTTATACCCCTGCTCAGGATTTGCTAGGGCTTCTAAATAATGCATTAATTCAATTACACATTCCTAATTAGTGTTTGCTCAAATTGGAGCAACATCATTAATTTAATTTTACTGCCTCTTATTTTTATTTTTGCTTGTTTTGTGGATTTCATTTTTTTTATTCTTTCCCCTCTCTGCTTTGTGAGACTGGTAGCACACAGCTGTGATGCTCACACCACGAACTGCAGCCTCTTTGGTACTGTTTTATGTACTATGAATAGTTCTATGCTCGCAAGCTGCACAGCGCTGACCCAGCCCCATAATTGGAGGAAGAGGGAGAAAAAGGGACCCAGATGGAAGTGGCTCCTTCCAAGTGCTGAGCACCATCCCATCCTAGGGGATCGGGGCTCTTGGCAGTGTGCTGGAGCAGGATCAGACCTAGGGGATATAACTGGGCTGCCCCAAGCAGGGAGATCATTGCATGCATTGAACTGGTTGGGTTTTTGCTCCCTTGCAGGGGAAGAAGCAGCCAGCTGGGCTGACCTCACTGGAGCAAGCACCCATGCAGGTGACGTGTCCTGTGTGTACGGCAGGATGTGGCTGTGACTTGGGCACAGGCAAGTGGTGGGGAGACGTCAGGATGATGGCTGTGCTGGGCTCCCCATGCGCAGGAGCAGCAGCCATGGCAGCTGCAGGGATGGGTGCTCCCTGCCCCACTGTGGTCACCGGGATGCTCGTGAGCACACAGGGCTGCTCCTCTCTGCTGCTGGCACCTGGAGCTGCCTGGGAAAGGGACAAGCACAGGATGCTGTGTCCATAATCCAGTGGGGCTTGTGTCTGTCTGCTTCTGCCTGGGACAAGCTGATGGATAAAGCCTTCAGTGCTGTGCCCTTTCTTCCTTTTTCTTGAAGGAACATATGTTTTTGGGACCTGCTACGAGGTGGTTGCTCTTGGAAGGGAAAGCAATGCCTCCCCTTGCTGGGAAAGGGCACATGTGTGAGGTGGAGGCTGGCAGCCCAGTCTCTGTGCAAGCCACGTGTGGGGCTATCAGTTATTAAATAAACCAGCCAATACATTTATTACAAATGCAGGATGACAAATAGCAGATCAGGGAGACCAGCACAAGCCAAGGCTGTTCCCTCCAAACCGTGCCTCCCAGTAGGGAAGAAACACCTGTCTTAGGCTTGCAGTGAGCAGGTTGGGCTTCCCCCCTTCTTCCTTTTTAAATTCTTTGCTTCCCTTCCCCACCCTCTGCCCACGCTCTCCTCTTGCTCGGAGGCGAGCGATGCCATCTCGAAAGCTCCATTCATCACCGCCTGCTCGTGAGGCACTAGCAGCCGCCGCTCAATTGATGGACTGCGGTGGTGAGTGAATTTAAAATCATTACGCTCCTGAGACAGCTTTTAAATACGATGAGATGAAAATCCAATCTGTAAGAAGCCCTGGGAAGGGGTGTCTCCAGCCAGAGAACCCTGCATGGCCCTGGGTGCTCTCTGGGCCTCAGAGACCCCACTGCCCTGGCATCCCTGTGCCAGCCTGGACCACTCCATCCCTGTGGGATGGGAGCGCACAGGCAGCTGCTGGCAGAGAATTAAGAAATATTTCACCTCATAGAAAAGACTATTGTATAAAGCTGTCCATCTGCTGTCTACCTAATGCTTTGCATGAATTAATGAGCTGACTGATTAGGAAAAGCTTGCAGCAGCTGGGTGAGGTAGATGGTTCTTGTCTTTGTGTTACAGATGGGGGGGAACTTGGAGGCACAGAGGTTAACATTAAGGCTTCCAAGTTTCTCATGTTAGTGAATGCTGTGATTAAGACGTTTGCCTGTGTCTTGTTTTCCTGATTGATCAATTTGATTTTTGGATGCTTTTTGGCTGTGAGAGAAGCTGTGAGAGCTCAGTGTGGCTGAAACTCAGCCCTGCAGACTCTCAGCTGGAGATTCAAACTGTGACTTGCTTGGTCTTCCAGCGTGTTTGTGGCAAACCCAAGAGCCATAGCAGACTGCTCAGCTGTGATGTTTATAACTGACAGTCTCTTCTCTTTCCACTGGATGAGGCAAGCTCTCACCATTTCCTACAACATTGGCTGTTTAATGCACCTTTCTTGCCACACAGCCCTTACCAGGCAAGGCTTACTGTAAGCATCCCCACGTTCTTCAATGTAACTCTCCTGATCACCTGTGGCTTGCAAAAAGTCTGGCTGCCGACTGCCAGATGCATCTCTTTTCTCTCTGCTAAGCTGAGCACAGCTTTTCAAGAACAGTGCATTGAGCAAATGTCACTCTGCAGCCCCAAAATCTATCAAATAAAATGACAGCAGCTGTAAGCATTAATCATCTGGTATCATCAAAATTAAGTCATTGCAATAGAGCATTGTCAGAGGATAGGTGTCTTGACTTCAGCTCAGAGCTGGTAGCATTGGTGCTGCCGGTACACCAAGGTATTGTGGCAGGAGAGGGTAATTGCATGGCCTGAGTGATCACCTTGTGACATTAATTAACTCTTCCTCCTCCAGACTGGGCAGCTGGTCAGCCTGAGCACAAGGCAAAAGCCTGGGACAGACGAGGAGCATGAGCAGTTTCTCTTTCTCCCTGCTCAGTCATGTTGAGGAGTTTGTGCCTGAGCAGCTGGTTTGGGGTGTAAAAATACCTGGTTCATCTTTACCTGAACTACCCCTGCCCCATGACAAGGCTTGGAAAGAAAAGCTGTAACCCTTGTGCTTGCTCTGCCCCTGCTTAGGGCACAGGAGGTACAAAAGCTGCAGGCAGATGTAGAAAGGGTGAGAGATGGGACATCTATCAGGGCCTGTGGGATGAGGGATGTGACAACTGGTGACCCTGAGCCAATTAACTCCTGAGGATGCAGGGAGCGACTGAAATCATGTCACTTCCAGATGCCTTCCCCTGGGAAAGTGGTGGTGAGCAGTGAATTGCAAGGTCTGGTGTGTGGCCTGAGGGAATGGAGAGCTGCTGCCTGGCCTCTGGAAGTGGCATTCTGCTTAAAATCCAGGAGTTGAAACCGATCTCTTGTGTTCTGTGGCACTGAAGCTGCGGTGCCTGGCCAGTGCTAGGAAAAGGCAGGGTTTTGCAAAGAGCTGGGTATGGGACTGGGTCCCTCTGCCCCTCTCCTGCTGAGCCCCAGCTGCGCAGTGCAGGCAGGGCTGGAGCTGGGGCACGAATGGGCTGGGGTGCATGGATGGCGATGGCCAGTCGATGAGCCTGCCCTGCTCCTGTCCCTGTGTGCTGGGGACTTTGCCTTGTCCTGCCAGCTGGTCTCATTCCCTGTGGACAGCTTCCTTGGAAACACAGAGCAAACGTGCCTACTTGAGTGCCTGTTGCACCCCTTTGCACACACTGTTTCTGGATGGGAGCTGTGCTGCTCACTTGGCCTGGCCTGGCTCCTGTTTACCTTGTCCAGGGAAATGCTGAAGTGTGGGCACAGGAATAATGCAGCTGCTTCTGAAGAACATCCTCCACAGAGGAGTAAAAGGAAAGCTTCAATAAATCAACGCTTTTCAACAGCTGTCCCAATTCACAAAGGAGCAGAAATCAGGCTGTGGTGTTTGTGCAACAGCTTTTCATTTAAGGAAAGAAGGAGAAATAAATCTGTGGGATGCAGTTCTTAGAGCTTCCCAAGAAACGCACACAAAGTGAACGTCACCACCAGATCTGTGTGGAGTTTACTTCTTATGCTGTGGGGGTCAATTTGCTAATCTTGAGCTTCACTAATGGTTTTGCAGAAAACTTGTCTTCTATGTTAAAATCCTTTCCAGTTGTGGGCTCACCTTTTAGGTTCTCTAAATTACATATTGGCTTTAAGAAACAAACCCAGACTTTCTGCATGGCTTCTCTCTCCCAATGAAGAATTACTAGTTCCTGTTCTGATTTTGTTTTTCTTTCCAATCTCTATCTTAATACTGCTGTATGGCTGTTTTGTTATTGTGTTGTATAGCCCTTAGGACAGCACCCTCTCTCTTGCACTGGAACTCTGACTTGTGATGGCAGGCAGAATAATACACTTTTCATTTTAATTAGCTCAGGCTGGGAAATAAGTGCATTTCACTTATCGATCTCACTTTTCTCTCCATACATTCTGAAGTGCTGTTGTCTTTATTTTCAGCAGGCAAAATCCTAGCTGTTGCAAATCCTGACTTCTGTGGGTGAGGCTCTGGGAAGCTCCTTAGAGCTTGTGGGGTACCTTGGAGCAGCTGAATTGCAGGTGATCCACTCTTCTGCAAACAGTGCATAAGAGCTGGCCATGGGGACAAGATGGGAAACAGCCTTCAAAGCTGGTCATGTCTTCTGTGGCTGTCAGGGGAATCATGCCTGGAGAGCTCGCAGCTGCTTTCATTGGGAAACCTGGAGGTGAAGAGACATGCCCAGGGTTATCTGGGCATTGCTGCTGGAGCCTGGGCTGGGACCAGGTCCTTTGACACCTGCTTCTGCTCCAACCACAAGACCTATTTCCCTACTTTGTCCCTCATTTTGTAGTGTGAGGAAATCTGGGCTTCATTTTAAATGTTCTCCTAAACCTTGGTGACGGCATATTGACGTAAGCATGTGCTGGATCAGGGCCTGTTCTCTTATGCATATGGATGTGTACACAGCTGTAAGCATTTTCCATCTTTAGGCTTCTGCAGCCTAAGTGAGATCTTCCCTTCCTGCCCGTGGATGTGTCCTCTCCCCCTTGCACTGTGGGCAGCAGGGTCAGATCCTCCTGCCTCCAGGGTGAGGACGTGGGGGTGAACTGAGTGGAGATCTGCTCTTCCATGGCGTACGGGTGACACCATGACCCAGTCAGATAACATCTTCAGTGATGTGTCTTACTCCACTCAGAGGGGCTTGAATGGGAGTTACAGGCTTGCTCATCGCTGTTATATTCATCTCAGATCCTTGAAAAAGATGTATTGTCCACTGGGGGTGGATTAACCACGCAGCAGCTCAGGAGACTTGGTGTGAGGAGGCGGTGGAGGGCTGCACTGAGTTTCCTGTTTCACCAGGGGGGTGAGGTGAAGAGAACTGCTGAGAGCAGAGCCTACAGCAAAGGGTTGCTGGGGCTTTCTGCCTCAACACCGTGTGACAGCCTGTATGTCATAAACTTGCTGAGGCCAGAGCAATAAATTCACTCCCCAGCTGGTGAAGTTTGGATAGCCTTTCTGGTTGCTTTGATGGCTGTCCATCAAACAGGACAGAGCCTGTTGGCTAACAAAGCCAGTGCCTGTGGGCAGCCTCCAGGGACTCTGGGGAGCTGGGCATGGTGGTGGAGTGAAAGCCTGAGCACGGGGGTAGGATTTCCTGTGGACCACGTGAGCTGGGAATTTCCTCCCAGCCTGATGCTTTTGGAGATTTTGGGTTGTCTGAGCATTTCAGCAGCAAATTGTTGGTTATGCCTTCTCTTCTAGAGCTTGCCCTGTGTCTTGTTTTCAGTGGTGTCACCAGCCACTAAAATATGGCTACTGCCTTGGGGCTGAGGGCAGCAGCCCCCCAAAAGGGTGATGCAAGCATATTGGGATGGGTGATGAGGCAGGTGGTGCTCATCCCCACCACCCAAATACAGATGGGGAAGCCAAGCTTTGCATACCTCTGATGTGTGATACCCTTCAGCCACACCTTAACCCAGACGCCTGCTCAAGAGAGCGAAAGGTGCTTCCTTATCACTGTGCAGCATCTGAGCTTTCCCAGAGCTCTCCCTCCTACTTCCCAGCCTGGGCTGTGCTCCTGAACCTCTGACAACACGCTGGATGATGGCCCGCAGTGATGAAACTGCAGGTGGAAGATTAAAAAAAAAAAGCAGTGGAGAGATCAAGTCAATTGATAGCAATTCCAACTTATTTAAATTAAAAGGGATAGTGATGTATAAACCACTTCAATATTTCTTCTACAGAAGAGCCCTGAATGAGCACATACTGTGCACATATGCAATGAGTGAGTGGTGGTGGCTGAATGGGGCTGGATCGTATTCGGGGGAAGTGGCCATGCCCCCGCCTGCCCCAGGCTTGCTGGGGGAGGGGGCGGGTGGGTGTTTGAAGTATTATATCTAAATGGAAGATTACTGTTACCTTCTAGTCAGTGGAAGTTATTGGTGGCTGGGTATCCTGAGGTGAGGGTGTCATCCTGTTCCTGGGCACCTGGTGACTCCAAAAGATGTTCAAAACAGCCTCAAATTGGAGATGTGCCTGTGCAACCTATGTGGAGTCACAAGGTCACTGGTGTAACCGGGAGGAGAACTTGTCCTTCCACCTTTATTTAAAGAAAAAAAGCTGTTTTCTCTAGCAGAGCTTTCCTCAGGGTGGGAGCACATGCACCAGCCAGGGTCCTACCCTGTGGGAGAGGGTGCTGGGACAGCCTCACCCCTACTTAATCCCACTTCTAAAACACCATTGTCTTTAAAAGTGAGCCAGAACAGGTCTGCGTGGGTTTCTTTTTTCCTCCTGAAATATTTAATTTTTTGACTTCCTACAGCCAAGTTTAAGTAGAGGTTCCCTCTGCAAAAAACACTCTCTGATATTGCTAAATAGGATTCTACAATCTCCAGAAGCTAAAGTGCTTAGTTAGGGTCCAAGGGTGGTTTTTATCCCGATTTGGTCCATCCTTACTAAAGTGCAGGGTTTGTAGTGATGAGCGATTCAGGGCTTATCGCTGTGCTGTGGTGGGAAGTGCCGTGAATGCCAGACCTGTGCTTACATGGGCAGGGAAATGCATGAATTTTTCCACATCAGTAGGAGCTGAAGATTTCACTAAAGGTGCCTCCAGCTGCCCAGAGTGAGATATGGCTATGCCAAACAGCTCTGAGAGGGCAGATACCATTGCAGAAAACTTGCATGTGAATTTCATGCCTTGGAAAGCCATCTTATAAAATGTGTCCCAGGTGCTGGTCTGCTGTTGGCTGTGCAACAGGTGACTTGGGCTCCCTGGCTGGTGATGTTGCTGAAGCACAGGCTCTTGAATTCTCTAATTTGACTTCAGAGATGTGAATTATGGAACCCTGGGTGGGCTGTTGGCTGGGCTGGCTGGAGGGCTGGCAAACCAGCAGCTGCGTGTCGGGCAGCATCAGCCCCATGGGTCAGTGTGGGGTCCAGCCGGGGCAGCTGTCTCCATCTCCTATGTAAAAGACCCGTGAAAGGCTGGGATGCTATGGTAACGCCAGCTGCGGAGGGACCTGAGTCACACTGACCACGGTCAGGACAAAGTTACCTTCCCAATTACAGCCTCTGGCGGTACGTGCTAAAGGAAAGGCAATCAGTGAAACGAGCCTCTGTTTATTGTCCTGCAGGTCTGTCTGTTAGCTAGCGAGGCAGATGGCTGAGCCTCTTATTAAATGATGCTACTTAGCACTTCTGTACAGTTATAGGTAGTAACTCATTTAAACTGGGGCTCTGTATCGACAAGGGGCTAAAACAGCACCTCCTTCTGCCTGTGATTTGATTTCGGCGTGGAGGCTGCGCTGGTTGGTGCTGAGGGCAGGTCGGTGCCGCGGCGAGCTCTGCGGAGCAAACCCAGCCCTCAGGGAGCTGGGCTCAGCCCTCGGCTGGTGGCGACCCTTTGTAAGGCAATACCTCAGCATTACTCGGCCAAAACACGGGCCGCGTTGTACAGCGGGTAGCAACATTGATGGGAGTGATATTTAATCCAAGAAAATACTTGATACATTGTCTAGGATTCCTTGCTTATCCATCATATAATGCAGTTCATGGGGATTAAATATCCCTCCTGTAAAGTTGTTTGAGATCAGTGTTATTTGTTTTGCAAATGATCCTGACAGGGATGCTGAGTGCTATTGATTACCAATGGTTCTTTAAAAATTACTATTATACTGCAGATTATGAAGCTTGGGGGTATTCAGCTATATGATAATGGAAATGCATTGGTGTGTAATGGCATGCATCATAATAAATTTGCTCTTTCTCTATACTGGAGACTGAAAGGCACACGACTTATGACTGATAGCATTAGCTGTCTGCCATGGTACATCCAAGGGAACACAATGGAATTGTCTAGTTGTTCACTGTGGCAAAAAGTAATAATGATTAGGAAAGCAATTTAGAAACAAATGAAGAAAAAAGCACTTATTCTGAGCAAAATCTCCTCTATGTTCCTGTTAAAATATGTAAGCCACTCTAATTCATAAAGAGCTAAAATCCCTCATTGCTCTCCCATGCTGCACTCCAGGAGCATCTACAAAGCATTGCCCAGGTGACAGCCATGCTGCCAATCCCAGGGAGCTCCTGGGTTTGCTGGATTCACTAGGAAAGCCCTCATCGGTCTCACGGCCGCAGCTGTGAGAACACTGCAAACAAGAGCCCTGAATCAGCTGGGAAGTTCTGTGTGTTGGTGCCCTTGAAGCTGGTGGAGGACACTTTGGGTTGTGTGATCTCGTTCCTGATGAATGTGTGGTAACACAACTGCTTGTCTTCCAGGCTCTCGTGGTGTTCTCCAGCTCTGTAGCAAGCTCTTCCTTCATCACTGTGTTTGGGAGGAGTCAAAGGGCTGCTCTGGGCTGTGGTGGCTTGAGCAGTGCCACAGGAACCTTCCTCACCTTGGGGACAGTGCAGGGTGCTGTGAGGTTGCCCTGATCACGTTCTGGGCAGTTGAGAGCTGCCTTCAATTGCCTTTCCATCATGGGATGGCACAGAGCGCTGGTAGGGAGGACTCAATGCTGGTTTGTGATGGGTAATGCATTTGGGGAGGTGTGAAGGTTGAATCAGACACCTTTTACTGTGGCCGTTCTGTGCTCCTGGCATCCTGCTGCAAATACCGAATGATGGCAATGCAAATAAGCCTTTTCCTCATCATGCTGCTGATCTACAGGAGAGCCCCCAGACAGCAAATGCCTGGGTCTGTGCTTCTATATTATCATCCTCAGCTGCGGCTGAGCATGGAGAAATACATGTCCAGGAGCCAGTGCCAGCAGAAGCATGTGTAAATCAAAAGGAAGGGGAACAACTGTTTCCCCTTCTTCCTCTGGCACCTTCTCAGCATCCTTTGTCTTAGTCGGGTATTGCACCAGGAGTCAGTGGGCTGCCAACATGGAGACATACCACGATCTCCTTATGGCCACCCAGCGAGGAAGTGCCCACGGGCAGGAGACCTCCTCCGTAGGTACGGATTCATTTTCACTCCCCTGTTCACTTGTTTTGCTGGGCTGCAGCAGGGATGCCTGCACAGCAGCTATGATTTCTTTAGAGGGACTCGGCACTTGTTAACGTGGCACTTCAGATGAGGGAAGGAGGAGGTGTGGGCTTATTTAGGTATTATTTTGTGAGCTGTAAGACACTTCATGAAGATCCTGCACCAGCCTCCACGAATCCAATGTGGAAATGAGGTGGAGGAAGGTTGAAATCCCTAAAGGCTGGGAGATCAGAGCCCGCATGCACTGGTGGTCACTGGAGCCTGGTGCATTCTGAATGCAGGCAGGACAGCACTGTTACTAGCCTTATCCAGAGGAATTATTCCTCCTGCCTGAAGCAGAAGGTGTCCTGGATGAGGCTGCCAGGCTGTGTCCTGCCAGCCCAGCTCCTTGGGAAAGGCTGGGGGTGACTGAATATCTCCCTCTCAGAAGGACAGGGAGCAGGAGCTCCTTGAGCCAGCACTGTGGGAGTGATTCTCAATATGAACACCAGTGCAGAGTAAATAACCCCCCCTTCTCTCCCCCTAGTGAGGATGCTATCAGTGGAAATGCTGCCCCTTGACTTGCAATAAAGTAATTATTTATTGTGCTGTTTTCTCAGGCCAAGTCCTCTGTAGGTTGCCGTGTGCTCTACCCTGTCTCGTGACCTGTTTACAACCACACTGCGATTCAGGAGTAATCGACAGCTACAGAGACGCTGTTTGTCATTAGAGAAGGGCCAAGCATCAGGGGAGGTGGGGGGGCAGTGGCTTTGGTTTTGCAATAAAAATAAAATCCCAGGGTTTTGTCAGTGCTTCAGGTTTGGGATTCTCTGCTTATAACAATAGTATGAAGGGCTTGAGGAATTTATGGAGGAATTGCAATATCAAGGCTGTAGAGGAGGGTGATTCCAGGAGGGGGGATTGCAGGTGTGGGGGTACAGAGCACAGGAGATGGGGGACCAGGGTGGTGGGGTGAATAGCCTGCACCCCAGGAATGATGGCTCAGTTCAAGGCTAATAGGGGGTGTCTGGGTTTTGTTGCAAACAGATTTCTTTATTCATCATCTTTATTTCCAGCTGAAGGCAGGTCAATGTACAGAGCTGCATAGGAGGTGCTTGTATCAGGACACAAAAGCGTGCTTCACTTCTGCAGGGATGTGCACACGTGTGAATGTGCTGGAAAACAAGGTTTTCCCAGCATTACCTTTGTGGATGCCCAAACCTGATGTCTGTTATCCAAACCCTCCCAGGGGAGAGAGAGCTCTCTTCCAAGAACTCTTTGAGTAGTGAACACTTCACAGTGACCCAGAAGAGGCTGGATGGGGAGGAAAAGAGCCCTTGTCCGTCTCTGCTGGTTGTGTGGCCATATGAGTAGCAGACTTGAGTGCCACTGATGCTTTCATTACCTTACCATTTTATGGAACAGCCATAGCGGGATGTTGTCTCATGTATGGGTTCTGAGAGGCCTTTTGATCCAGCATTGCATTACATCTTATGATTTTTTTTTTTAAAAAAAAAAAAGGTTGTGATTGGAGCCATGCCCTTTGGCTGAACAAATAAGCCAGAGTCATTTTTCACAGAAGCAAAGGCAGTGCAAAGTTGAGGAAGGGCCTGAGTGATGCAGAGGACACAGGCTGCATGGCTGTCACATGACTGTGCAAAGCAGGCTGGCTGGGGTGAAGGCGGGGAGTCCTCCACCCCCCAGACACCCCAGGCTGAACCTGACTACCCTCGGAGGGCCTGGCATTGCTGGGGTTATGTTGCATGAAGGTCAGCTATGGGATGATGCAGGTTTTGTTCCCTTTTTGGAAGGGTTTAATTGGAAAATGTGGGTGCATGAGTGTCACCACCACTCCCACCTGGGCCATTGCCAGTCCTGACACAAGCGCTTGCGTGTCGAGCAACAACTTCTAGCCCCATAGCATCCCCCCAGGTGGGGGAGAGCAAAATGAGCAAAGCGGGCCCTAGGGCGAGCGTGGTTGTGGTTTAGAGAGATTTATTGGAGGTTTGATCCTAACTTAGAAAAACTTTCTCCCTGTGTGCTAGCGTTGACTTTCAATTTGTTATTTTTCCCTGCTGTCATAATGAAAATCCAAGTGCTACAGCGCTGCAGAGATCCTGACATTGGAAAGCAGCAGCCAGTGTGCCCTGTTCCTCTGGAAAAAGGGATCTATCAAAACTGTTCCTTTTTTTTTCATGCTCTAATTTTGCCACTGTTGGTTTATTTTTGTTTTTGGCTGCTTTTTCCCCCACTGTATTCTTAAAACTTCCCTTTCAGAGCTTAACCGTTTCAAAGTCATGCCAAGCGGAAATGTAGCATGCGATTTTCTCACTAAACATTGTGCTGATCTCTCAAATGTATTCTAGATTTGTAGAAAAGCTGCAAAAAACTGAGCTGAAAGAGGGTGAGAATTAGCACTCAGCTGAGGAGCCAGGTCTTTGCATGCTTAGGAAAGATCTGGGTAAGCAAATGCTGTGCTCCTCACCACCTTGCTCTGCAGTGTTAGCATGGCACAGTGTTGGTGGGCAGGAGGGTGGGTAGATGTGTGTTGAAGCACAGCTCTCCATCCTGAGGATGGTACGGTGTTTAAACTGTGCTTAAATGTGGGTCTTGGTCCTGGTTGTTGATCCCTGAGATCTGAGTTGTGCTCCAGGCTCTGCTGCCAGATCCCTCTCTGAGTCTCAGCAGCTCCCCCAACTTCTTGGGCGTGCTTCTCTCTTCCAAAGGAAAGGGGTAATAGTACCCCAAAGAGCCTGTTTTCAAAGGAGGAGTTCTTTGTGAGGCTCTGTAAAATACCTTTTCCCCCTATTTTGCCAAGTAAAATACAAAGAAGTGGTTCACCACCAATGCTGATGTACACCAGAAGTAGTATTTTCTTTCCAGATCTGGTACAAGGGATGCTTTGCCCTTCTGACACCCTGATATTTTTTTTATTTTTTGCTGGGGTTATCATCTACCTGTTCCGCTTATTCTGCTGAGATGCTGGTGGATTTGGCATGGAAATGGCCCTTCTCCTAGTTCATCCCCCGCACTGATGTAGGACCTCTGATGAGAGCACATGCTGCTTGTGGGAGCTGAGCTGAGTTATCTGGTTGCAGGGACAGCCCTGCCCTGTGGGAACTCATTTTTGAAGGGTCTCTAGTGACTTTCACTTGGCTCGTGCTCCCTGAGACTGTAAATAGCTGGATTTTCCCTGGGAAGAAAAGGTCAGTGAGCATTTCTGGAAATGCAGACTTTCCCTTGCTGCTAAAATGGATCATCACCATCTAATGATTGTTGTGACAGAGGCCTCTGCACAAACCTGGGTTCTCAGGATGATGATGTGGGTACAGCCCAGGACACCAGAAGACAACTTGGTGTAGCAGGGCTGGGAGGCCGGCGCAAGTCCTTCTTCCCAAAGCCATAGATGAGTTGTTTTTCTGCCATCCTTGGCTTTTTTTATGATTGTTCACATTAGAAAACCTCTGAGGCTCCTTACCAGCTGCAGAAAATGCCTGTGGCCCTTTGCTGGGCTCTGGATTGCAGCAGTGTCCACTAGAGATGCTCAGAGCTGGAATTTGCTCTTTCATTCCTGCTTCGAGGCTTGCAGGATGAAGTGAGGGACAGCTCATGATTATCAGTAGCTTTAAAATTAATAATGCTCTTTCTAATACTTAATCTTTCATTAATAATAAACATACAAATTGCTGTTATATCTAGACTAAGAAGTGCCCAGTGCCCCTGGTGCTGGTGCAGTTCAGAGAGCTCCACATTGATGTGAGCAAGGGGTTCCCCAAATCAGTCCCCTTAAGGGTTTGGTCAGAGGATGTGGGCAAGGGCTCAGTTTAATTTCCACAAGTCTCACCTGTGTAAATCCTAGCAGGCGGACGGGCTGGATCCCTGCAAGGGCTGCGTGCCTTTGAAGCAGTTCGAAGTCCCTGCTTGCATCACCGAGACCAAGAGCAGAGTGTGGCCCTGTGATTTATTTATAATATTCCTGGGGCAAAGGGGAGGCCATGTGAAGGTCTCTGGGCTGCAGGCAGAGGTAAAGAGTGCATAGAGAGAAACCGTGGAATGATGGTGCAAATTGCAGGCACAGGAGAGGGATGGAGGGAGAGTGTTTGCTGCCCCCCAAAACCTGGCTGTTTAGGGTGCAGGAAAAGGGAGCCTGGAGGAGAGGCATTCTCCAGATCCTCTCCCAAGCAAATCCCTGCTGATGGATGGGGTTGGCACATGCAGAACAGCGTGGTTAGGTGTTTAGTGAGTGGTCTGTGCTGGTGGGAGACTCTGCTCAGAGCTGGGAGCACAGAGGAAGCCGGGCAGTAAAATGTTCATTGAAGCTCATGGCAAGACACTGATGAGGAGCACTGTGGTTTTGTTCTTGTAGGAAATCTCCCCTCCCCTTCCGTCCTCATCGGTAAATAACCATCAGGAGGGAGATACTTCCCTCGCTTGCAGGGGAACTAAACTAAAGAAACCAGTTGCAGTCATGTTGCTGGAGAGTGTCTGGCTCCACTTGAGTTGTTTTTCCACTGTTTGGGTAAATAAGTTAAGACAATGAGAAGGGCTACTGAGATGGTTGGCGGTGCACTGAATCCCCCGGGAGATCAGGGCAGTGTTGTTTATTGGTGGGATACTGCCTGAGCTTGAGGGGTCAGCCTTCTCGTTATGTAGAGAGAACGGAAACAAACGGTCTCTGTTTTAGCGCCGGATTCATTGCAAGGAGATGTGCCAAGGATCATTAGTGCCACAGCCATCGTTATCTTTTACTCAGATTAGTTTTTTGCACTTTTTTTTTTAAGGCAAAAAATAATGGCTCATTCCTGTTAGATCAGACACAGACAAAATAATAGCAGTATCACAAAGATTGAGGTCCGTGAGATTAAATTTGAAAGGGAGGAGAAATGAGAGCTTTGGCCCTGCTTGCTGTTACACCAGCCGTATGGGTAAATGACTCCATATGCAGATAAGCAGGGCAAAAATAAAAGGGAATGCTGAGGAAGACAGCAAGAAAAATAGGAACTAATCAGCAGATTCAACCACTGTAATAATGCAGTAAACATGGAAAATTGCATTATATTAGCTCCTCGGCTTCTCATTGTACGTATTAGCCACAATGTCATCGATCGGCAATTTACCGTAGAGATGCAGTGCTGCAGACGCTGGAGCTTCATCCTCATGGGGAAGGCACTTGCAATGCGAACGGGGGGAAGCTGTCTTCCGAACTGCACTGGGAAGAAGTGGCTCATGTCAAGCCTTGAGAAATGCACACGGTTCTCAGAGTTACAAATGTGCTCTCAGGCAAAGTACAGCAGCTCTATTTGTCCCCCAGCGCCCAGGCGGCGGTTGCTTGCTGAAGCAGTTTCATTGCAGTCCTGGGACATCCCCCTCAAGCAGGAGGAGATTGGTCTGCTGCAGATTTTTCTTGATTTTTTTCTTTGTTATTTTTTACTATTGAGCTCAATTTCTATTTTGTTCGATTTCTCACAAAGAATGACAAGTAGCCACTGCTGCCTCTTCCCTCAAGTTCAGGTAAAATCAGCATGGAATATTATTTGCAAATTAGCTTCATCCCCCTGGCTCCCGGTTAAACTAGGAATGACTTGATCCTGGGTGGGTTCCTCCCAAAATAGTCACAATCATTACATGGCCTAAATGGATATCTCATGTGTAGTAGATGAAAGATCCATAATTTATTCTCAAAGCTTTGAACCAAAACCTTGGGCGTTCATAGAAAAAGGATTTAAAAAAAAAAAAAACCCTCATGATAATGTAGAGCTGGGAGAGAAGTAGCCCTAAACTTCACAGTAAAGTCCTGTTTCTCTGTGCTCTTTTGTCAACAGCTCCATCCATGATCAGTGCATAAAACCACCTTCAATACAGGATGTTGGGAAACTACCGAGAGACAGCAACTTCCTCCCGGCTGCTTGGTGAGAAAGGAAGGATGCACCTTCAGGTATGGGCTGGTACATGGTTTTCATCCTCTTCCCTGTTTGCACTGCACCAAACCTGCTTGTTGCATGGGTTGGAGGGGGGAATAAGATTTTTGTAAGAGGGGAAACTTCAGAAGTGGTTCTTTAAACTTGCCTCAAGCCACAGATAAGTTGTTTGGGACCTGCTCTGCACCCGAGTGGCTCCAGGATCTGCGGCATCTGCCTGACCGGGCAGGTGGGGGCATTTTCTCCTGAATTTACCACGGGTCTTCATCTGCCCCTGTGGAAGCTTATTGTCAAACTCCTCATGGACCAGAGCCAGAGCAGCGCTGGGTGCTCCTGCAGCCAGGATGGAGGCAACTCTGCCCTGCTTCCCTACAGTGTCATTGGAAGGCAGAGCACATGCTCTCAAATTGCCCCCCTCCCAGGGTCAAGCTGAACATCACATATGAAATTGCCGCTTCCTCAGCACTGTGGCAGCTTCTTAGGGCTTGTGTGAATGGCTGAGCAGGATGAAGCCGTTGGCTGCTGCTGCTGAGCAGCCTTTTCAGTGTGGGAGCGGAGCTAGACACTCCTACCAGGCTCTGTTAATCCAGCCTTGATCCGTGCACTTCAAACAGGAGCCTTGTTTCAGGGATGTGCTGAGCAATTCTCTCCCAACAGGCTGCTCTCATGCCTGTAAGGACAACAATGTGCCAAAAAAAGTTTTACTTTGCACTGAAGTGGATGGGGATTGCTCCCTGGGCAGCTACGGAGCCAGGGGAGGATGGAGGGGAGCAGCGGTGCCTGGGGCTGGCAAAGGGAAGGCTGGTGGCTTTCTGAATATCAGTTTTGTGACAGTCTGACACTGAGCTCAACCCTGACGAAGCCACTGTCCCCAAAAGGCCAGCCCAGCATGGCAACTGGATTACAGCCATCACAGCCATCTTGTTAGGGAGGAAAAAGAGTTTTCCAGTTACACAGGCTAGCTTAAAACTCTGTTTAGGGTGATGTTAGGCTTTCCTAAACAAGTGGTGTGGTCCCAGAGCAAGCAAGGATCTAGAAGCTGGGTAACTCTTGGCAACTGGTCAGCAGGGTGTTGCAGATTGGGATATCTCTCCAACAGCCATTCTTGTGTTGGTTGTTTGCTTGTTTTGTCTCCTGAGCAAGTGGTTTGAGACAATAACATGAATTAGCCAGCTTATTCCCTTGTTTTCTTGGTGTTGACACCTGTGTGTGCAGTGAGACTCGTTGCCTCCACTAAAGCCCTTCCTTTTCATGGTGTTGGCCACTCCAATCAGCATTTCTCCATCAGCATGCTTGCATTCAATTCTCCCAGTGACCACTGGGGACTTGTGATGGACAGATTGCTCTTGCTGGGGCTGGCTTCCACCTGGGACCTCCTAGGAGATGGCTGTGTAAGGGCTGGGGTCCCCAGCGTATAACATCGTGAGGAAAACCATGGTGGGACCTGGTGTGCTGACATCCATGCTGGAGCATGGCCATGCCACTGTGTAAACTGGGTGGAGTGAGGTGTGCTGGGGGCTGGAAGGAGCTGTGGGTTTCTCTGTTTGAGTAGGTCTTTCATGGATGTGTTGCTGGCACCAAGGTTTCCTTGTCTGTGGGAAGAGCTGGGTATCTTGGAGAAGCAGCTTAGATCGAGTTGAGACCACTGAGGTCTCTTGGAGTGGTGCTGGGTCCTGCCTGACTGGAGCTGGAGCAGTGGCACAGGAACGTCTGTTTTCCAATGATAAAGATGAGGAGGTAGAATGAGGGCTAGGTGTTATTAGAGGCGTGGGTGACAGAGCTGCTCTCTTGACACAGGGTGCCTTGTGCTGAGGTTTCAGCTGGCTTCCCAGCTTTCAGCCGCTTGTCTGCAGAGCCCCATGCGGAGGCTGGTGGGCCCCGTTGCCTCTGCTGGTGCTCCATCAGCACACGTTTCTCTATGGCGAGCTCTCCCCAGAGCTCCTCTGCAGCCAGGGACGATTTAAACTTTCCCCCTGTACTCAAAGGCCCGTGCAGACATGTCAGAGCCTGGCACCGCATGCCCCGCGATGCTGCAGGGGTGGGCTTTGCTCCCCGCAACCTGTGTTTCCTGGGAGAGCTCCAGCACCACACCAACCCCTGGGGGAGATGCTTTCCCACCCCCTTCCTTCCTATCACATACGTGACCGCTCGTGCTGCAGCACATCCCTGCGTGCCTCCCTGCACTGGGGAGCCCCGCGTCAGCGTTGGGGAAACATCAGCAATGCTGCTTGTTCAACAGCTCGCTCCTTCAGAGCAAGGCAAGGGCTGGGCGTAACGCCTTTTAATGCTCCCACTCCTGATTATCCTCTTAATTACTCAATGAAATGCCCAATAAAACAAATCACTATAATTTCTATTTTATTCTCTGCCTTTCGCAGTTTACTTAAGAGCACAGGATCCATTAAGGAGGCTCTTTGTCATCAGGGAATACTTTCCGATAGATCATACTCACCAAATGGCTTTACGTTCCTATCCTGTGTTTCATCCTCACTTCCCGTGCCAGTTGTCTAATTGCCGGAGACACTGGTGGCTGGGAAGCACTGCCTCCCTCACTGCCCATCCCCACCGCCCTAAAGTCACAGCGCTGAGTTTGTGACATCCCCATGGCAATAAGTTTGTGACATCCCCATGGCAACAGCCTGTGATGTCACTAACAGATTACAACTTCGCGGAGCATCCAGGCAGCGGGGCTGGAACTCTTGGGCTCTTGCAAGTCTTTAAATAGAGAGGGAGGAATTAAAATTCAGGGAAGCCTTTAAAATTGCTTTAGATTTCCCTTCACACACACACACACACACCCCGGAGGTGGGGATGGTGACTATGGGGCTGCCATGATCAGTCCCTTCCCCTGTCCCACAGCAAGCCCAGCTCCCTCCTGCAAATTTGGGGTTTTGCTTAGGGGGAGCTGAGCACATGGACAAAGGCTGGTGCATGGGTCATCCCTCCAATGTCCCTGGGGGCTGCGGGTGTCCCCTGCCCTGTGCAGCTCCCTCTGGCTCTGCCTTGCTCTCTGAACCCAAAGCAAACCTGGGGTCCGTAGCCGCCGCTCTGCCCCAGACTGGTGTCTGCATTGGCTTCCTTTAGTGCTTTTTGTCTAATATTTGTAGTATAATGAGATGCTGTTCATGCATAGACAGCGAGGCAGGGAGATTCATGTGCACACCTCTTCAGCAACAGGAAAATCACCTAAAAATCCAGCTCACGCAGTGAGGTAGCACAAACCACACGGGGCGTTCAAGCCGGCAGCCCCAAAACTTGTGCAGGGAATCTACCCCATCGATATTTTGGTAACTCATTTAGCCAGCAATGTAAATCAAGCAGGTAGAATCAATCTCTTCTTATTTTAGTTTTTCTAAGGTAGGAATAAAATGATATTTCAAAGGCTGGCGTGTCTCAGCTGAGCAGCAGTGGGGAAAAGCCAGCACTGCAGAACATACTGTCCTGTCTCCTGGCTTCTCACATCATAACTTCTAAGCTGGATTCGATAGAAATAAATGTTCAGTAGTTCCAGTGGTGGCCTTTGGAAGTGGAGGTAATGGAACAAGGCAAAAAAATCATTACAACATTTTGACAAGCACTTAAATATTTTAATGCTGTGCATGCTCCGATTGTGGGGAGCTCGGGGTGCACCTGCAGGAAGCAGTGCCCTTCATTAGTGAGGGAGAGTCCTCCTGCTGCAAATTAAGCAAATGATATCTGAGCTGCATGCTGGTAAACAAGCCGTGGGAGGCTCTGGTGGCGTTTCCCGTGCCGGGGACCCGTGGAGGGACAGGAGCGTGGCAGCTGGCCAGTTCTTGGAGAGAGCCTGCGGAGGAGAATGCAGACTGCTGCCCTGAGATGAGGAGGCTGTGGTGATTAAATAGGATCTGCTGAAATCCTTCCAAAGCAGGCTTAGGAATTAAGAGCTGTCAATGTCGCATTGAGGGTCACTGTCCGCAGGACGCCTCCGGCCTCCCCCTGTGCCTCTATTTAGCCCCATCTGAGCGTTAGGAAATGCATCCTTCATTTTGGAGCTCTTCCCCTCTGCCACAGAAAGGCAAAATCTTGGCAAGGAGAGGCTCTGAAAGAGTGGCTTGGTGGAAGGCAAGGGTGGGACCGTGCATGCCGGGCTCGGAGTTGCTTTGAATTCAGGCACCATTAGGAAGGTAATGGTGAGACTCCTGCCAGATGAGGGGTTTCTCCCCTCTGCCTTTTTTCTCCTCCAGGAAGAACTGGTTGCAGCAGGGAGATTTTCACACATCATTAGAGCAGAGAGTCCAGCTCCACGCAGCCATCAACCCCAATCAGAGCAATTTTAAAAGGCTGCACATCCTTTAATCATCCAGGGATGCTCAGGTTTGTCAGCATGAACTAAGGGATCGCGTATGCAGGGTGACAGAGCAGGGGAAATGATGGTGATATGAGACTTATGGCATTAAAAAAGCAGCAGCTCCTCACTTGTGCATTGGCCCAGGGACAAACTTGGAGGATGAGGTCCTTCATTTACTGTCTCCTCATTCCCCTCCATGGGAGGGGGTTGGCCGTGGACCTGTGACTGTGAGCAGCTCTGAGACGTACAGGCACAAAGTACCTGCTTCCAAAACCACAGCTGCATCCAGAGCCCTGTGTGCCTGCTGAGCCGTGCAGATGCAGTGCTGCCATGTTCGAGCTGTACTTTCTCTTAACCATCTACAACTTGCGTTCCCTTGGCCTGCTCCCAGGCCTGCAGCAGCCCCACATGCTATGTACACCACACATGGATGAGGGAAGGACAAATGCATGAGAAACAGACATCACGATTACCCACGTGCTGACTGCAGAAGACGAACGTCCTACCCAAACACTCCTGCATGCACAGAGGTGCTTTCACGGTGCTCATATCTGAGCTTCCTATATTATGACTTGTCCAGGGCGACTTTACAAAATGTTTTTATCAGAATTTCCTGTGGTGGACTTCAAGTTCTAACTGAATGATCTTATTTTTTTTTTCCCAAAACAAAAGAAAAACAAAAGAAAGATTTTTCTTCTAAGGAAGTAGACTTTTTTCCAAGTTGGGGGAAAAAAAGCCTGCCCTGTCACTACCCTGTCAAGTGTTACGGCTCCCAGGTTCCTTGGTGCTGGCTGAGGCAGCGTGTGACACACGTGTGTGCCAGCAGCCGTGCCATCTTATTCCACATGTGCGAAGGCACCTGCAGCCTGCAGCAGCACCCACCTGGCACTGCAGATAATGTCAACAATGTGCTGACACGGTTCTGCTAAGGATTCCTGAGACCAGGGGTGACGTAGGCAAAGGCTCTGATGAATTTTGCCATTAAACTCTGAAAACTGGGAACCTTATGCTTGTGAAGCAATTAGGTTGGTGTTCTGCCCTAACTGCTGCTCTTTAAAAATCAACAGGACTGAAGGCAACAGTGTAAGAGGCAGCCAGGACATCCTTCTGGACTTTGATTTGATCTCTGCCTTTCATGGTCTTCCCTTTTGTTCTTGATTATTGGTTTTAAAAGCACGTCCTTGACGGGAGGTGACAAAAATCTCAATTAAGCAGAGGGGGTTTTGGCAAAAAGCGTTTGCCTTTTGGAGCTGCCCTTATCTGTTAGGTAAATATGAAATTATCATCTCTGACTGGAACTGATCCTCTGGAGCCATGTTATTCCACTGGGAACAGGTATTTTCACCCATTTTCAGTGTGGATTATTTTTGTGACTGGCAGTAATAGTTTCTTTAGTGGTATTAGGACTTACTATGTCAGGATTTAATTCAGCGTGAAGTGATTGGGCAGGCTGTAGTCCTGTAACTTGCCTTTGTGTGCTGAAGCCCAGGAGGCTATCTCCTCCTGCTTCCTTTGCAGATGTGATGGAAGCAACCTCTGCACAGCTGGGTCCATCTCCCAAGGCTAGCTGTCACTGATTGCCTCATAAGTGCTAAAGGAGCAAATTTAAGGGAACAAAGTTACTATGAAAGACAAGTTTAAAAAAAAAAAAAAATCCTGTAGGTCAAAGATCTGTATAGAAAAGCCTCTTAGAAAGAGGAAGAGAGGACCACAAGGGAGGCTTTGCACCTTCAGAGTATCAGTGCAAGCACTGGGAACTCCCTGGTGTTAACAGCAGAAAATGCAAGTGTGGATTATACTGTAGCGATGCTGAGACATCTAAGAAAGGGCTTTATTAGTCCTAAAACAAATGGTGTTGCTAGTGATGAGGCAGTGACGCAATAAGTTGATTAACTAAGGCAATGTGTTGTGGCAGCTGGTACCTCTGGGAGCCCTTGGAGATATGAATTGGTGGACCTGCTCCTCAAAGCTGCAAGTGATACGGGATTTTGGCAAACACTCCTCATGTTCCACCAGCTATTGGAATAAAAGGTTCACTTAAAAGCCTTCAGTGCTGTTCCATGCCAGTTAGAAACGAATTGATAATGCTGGCATTAAACTGGTTGCAGTTCTCCCAACTCCATGAACGTCATTCAAATTATGCAGGACCTTTGGTTTGTGGTGCTCCTGTCTTATTGGGACTGAAAGAGAATTCAGTTCATGAATTTTGGTCTGTTCTGTGCAGGGTCTCCTCCAGCCTATACAGTCAGCCAGTCTTGAGGCTTTCTTGATTTTGCACTCTCAGCTGAACACCTCCACAGGGCAAGCACCAACTGAGATCAAACTTGGGTGTGTAGAGATGGATGGTAGGGGTGGATTGACTAGCTTGCACTGACTGAGATGGCTGAGGCATGGAAATTAGGACTTTGCTTGCCCCAAGATCCTGCCATGCTCAGCATAGGGTGATGGGCAACTGACCTCCTGAATCTGAAGTTTGGATCACCCTCTGCTTAGGAAAAAGAAGGCAGTAGCTGCCTGCTGAGCAGACTGGTCCAGTTCCCTTCACAAGCAGAGTCCCTGTAGGTATGTGTGTGGGAAGGGAAGGTAACATAGCAAGCAAGGCAGCCCTTATACCCCACGTGTGACAACAGGGCTCCCACAGGACCAACAGCAAGAGCCCTGGGGCTATAAGGAGCAGGAGGCTGTCTGTCTGTCCATCCTCTTCCACACATGAGCCCAAGTTAGCCTTGGCTACTTTTGGCAGCCCAACTCCATGCTCCAGCAAGTGCTGGGCAGCTCGGGAGGTGGCAGGGAGAGGAACGCTCTGTTCAGCAGCTGCACATTCCATTAATTTAATGAGGATTTTTTTTTTTTACAAGGCAGATGGTAAAATAGCTATTTTCTGTTGTCTAATAAATACCATCAGCAAGGCAGAAAATGTGCAATCTTGCCAAGTCTTTTCTGATTCCTCACCCTCCTGTACTGCTGCACTCCCCATTCTCTGCTGGGAGCCAATGGGGGCGGGTGCTGGGATGGGAGGGAGATGGGACACGCAAGGCAAGTCCGAAATTGCTGGCAGGACCCGCACAATAAAGCCGCAGCTCGCCCTGATTGGGCAGAGCCTCTGTGTCCTGCTGGGAGAGCTGCACTCTGGCAGCCTTTGCCGATCCAATTCTCACTTCATCTGATTGCAGTAATAACAACTCACACAAATTTCCTGCCTCAACCTGAAATCTTCCAGCTCTGCAATGCAAATAATATAATGTGTGATGAGGAGCCCGATGACGGGGATAATAATAATAATAGTGATGATGCCTTTATTCAATGAATGAGTGAATCAAGCAAGCAAAAATAAATGGTATTCAGGGCTTGAAAATCAATAGGAAGAGAAATCGGGAGGAAATGCAGGGGGAATTGCATCTCTGGGGGAGTGCTGTCTTTAGGAATGGCATGAAGAAGAGATGAGCAAAGCCCTTTCGGGCTGGGCACTCCTCTTCAGCCTGTGTCACTCCTGGGCTTGTTCCTCTCCTGTGATTACACTGCATTTGCCGAGCTTGCCGCTGCTCTGTGCCTGGTCCTAGGCTCTATGTGATCTCCTTGGCCCCCTTGATTTATGGCTCTCGTGGGCTCTCTGATTGTGTCTAGGCAGTTGGCAGGCTACGGACCTGACCCAGGGTTGGGTAATAACTTGTCTTTTGTCCCATGCCCAGGAGGTTGGCCATGAAACAAGCTCCAGACATCAATTTTCCTCTCCACCAGGGTGGAATTGCAAAATGATGAGATGGTCTTTGACCTCATTTATCTCTTCTTTTCCTTTTTCTTCTTCCTTTTTTTTTTTAATCTTTTTTCTCCTTACCTTACTGCTCATTGCTCTCTTCTTCACCCCTTTCCACTATCTCCTGCATCGTTTATCACCCTCCCTTCCCTCTGCACATCTCTGCTTCTCCTCTCTCCCCTTCTTGCCCTCTTCTGCTTCATTTTTTCCATGCATTTCTTTCCCATCTGAAATGCTCCATACTTTTTTTTGCTGTGCATAGCAGTTTGATATCCTTACCCATAATAGCCTGCTAATGCAGTAATTCTACAGGAGACCCTTTAAAAATCCAAGGCCTTGGCAGGCAGTAAAACTTACCTTTTAACTTGGCTTCCTCTTTATCAGGGATTCATTTCAGACAGGATTTCTGTGTGCACAGTTCTGCCACTCTCTTAGTAAAAATAAATAAATAACAATTCCTGCAACAGGTGAATATATTTCACAGCTCCGATGAGGCAGATATATTTCCCACTTCCTGCAGGTGTATGGGAGATTTAATCAGCTAATGCTTCTTTTTGTTGAGTGCATGTTTAAAGGATTGTGTTACATACCTGTGTCAGTGAACAGATCTCCTAGGGAACGCCCTCATTCACCAGCGGGGTATTCCCATGAAATCTTTGCAATATCCAAGGGATTCCTCCTCTCTGGAGAGATGCTGTGTAGCAAATTTTGAGCTGATGTCCTGTTCTCTCAGGTGGTGCTGGCATGGCTTGAGGTTACTAAATGCTCTGCCCCAGTGTGTCACCAGTGCCAGCCCGTGCTCCAAGCATCTCAGAAGCTTGGACCTGGCTACTGGGGTCTCCCAGCCCTCCTGTCCGCCCCTCCAAGCAGTGCTTGCTCAGGCGAGGGTCCAGCACTGGCAATGCCCCTTCTCTGGGTTCTCAGAGTGGTGTCTTCCATAATCCTAAAGAAAAAGAACAAGCTCCTCCTGCCCTTTCCTCTCTAGTCTCCGTTGATGTCTGCAGCTTTGTATTGTGTTTAAATCTATGCACGTCTGTTAGTGGATGAAATATGTGGAGGGCAACACTGGGAAATTGAATCTGGCTTGTAACCTCCCGCAAGACCTGCTGTAAGGAAATACCAATTTCCTAAAGTCCTCCCTATCTCCACTGCCATGTGAACTTGGGGATGGGGGGAATGAAGAAGCCAGGATATGCTACCAGATTGCAAGTGTTGCAGAAGGACAGACCTTCCTTGGACCCTGCCATTGTCACCCAGTCTGCCTGCTGGTCCCCAGGTGCAGGTGGAACGGGCAGTGTTGGAAGTGGCGCGTGGTGTCTCGGGGGGAGCTTGGAGTGTGGTGGCAATAGGCAGTGAGCAGCCCTCGGAGCCAGCCCCAGAACAGCAAGCAGCAAGTAATGGCCTGCTGGTTCCTGGTTTGGGGTTGCCAGCTAATCCCAAGACGGACAGCCCAATTTCTATCCTTCCTAGCGGGTTGCTGAGCAATGGCGGTGAGCGGGGAGATGTGACTTGCAAATCTTCCTGCCAGGCTCTTTTCTGATCAGCACAAACCTGGAAAAATTCCCCTTGACAGGTTGCCAGGTTTAGTCACAGGAGATGGGGTACGGGATAATACAGCACGTCCGGTGCCAGATATTGAAGAATCTCTAAACACGTTGCAAGCATGGAGTTCTTTCCATTTCACACACAGGAAGGCTGTGGTCCTGAGAAGTGGTGAAGTTTCTATGCAAATCACCCCAGGGACCATAATTCAGTTCTGTATTTACGAAGCTCTGAGACAATGTTTAGCTGCACCCCACTGGCAAAATAGTAGAAATTGTAAGTCTTTTCTAAGAGAATGATCCAAAAAGTAATGAAGTCAATGACCACCCCTTGCCATGAACCTTGTAGCTTTGGGATTACTGCTCGGAAAAGAACAAAAATATTTGATTTAGGACTCAGGTGCTGCAGAAACCTTCAGGAGCAAACAGAGACAATAACTCCGTGACAGAGTACGTGGTCACTCAGAGGAGGGGTCTGAACTTCAGCTTCTCAGCTGCCCTGAGACTCTTGGCCAGGCTTCTTGCTGACTAGCGAGAGAGGCTGATCCAACAGAGATTTCACTCAGGACGAGGTAAACCTCAACACAATGGCATTTTTCAACAACAAAAGCTAGCCAGCTCCACACAAGTCAAGGTCTTCAGCAAACAAGATGGGCAGAGGGTGAGGAGAGAGTCTGCAGATAGGAAAAGGTATCAAAAGATTGTGGTGAGACATGTTACCCTGCTAGCTGAGTTGTGAGGCGTCCTTCATGCGTTTCTGAGTACAGCAGTGGTTGCCATCTGGCCCACCTTCATCATATTAATGATCCTCACTGAAACAGTTGTGAAGGGCTGAGGATCCCTGTTAGAGGGACAAGTGCCTGGGTAGAAACTGGCCCAGGGAAGTCCGTGGCCTACTTTATAGTTTAATGCGGTGCCAATGTTTCCTTCAGCAGCAGTGTCAGACCAACGTTTCAGGGCATCCAAAGACTCTGCATCCTGTTGACCAGCAGGATCCAGGTTTGAATGCCAGCATTAAAAAACTACAGCAGTTTAGACAGACCTTGCACAAATGATAGAGCCAAACTCTTTTCAGTAGTGGCAGCCAGCCCAATGAGGGGTAGTGGGCATGAAAGCAGCCTGGGAGGTTCAGGTTGGGCATGCAGAAAGAGATGTGTGCTAGGAGTGTGGTGCAGCACCAGAACAAGTGGCCAAAGTGGCCATGAAATTTCCCACTCTGGAAATCTCCAGGACTCATCCACACTAAGTCATGGTTGGTCTAATGTTAGAGATGATCTCGGAGATAACTCAGACGGAAGCTCACTCCCACATCGGAAGGACAGGGAGGGGTCTTCCATCTGCCCTTCTCCTCAACAACATGGCTGGAACAGACTTCCCAGCCCAAGCTGTTGTGTACTTGAGTGTAGAGAAGAGAGCCAGGCTTGAAATGTCACCTGATTATAGCAGAAAAGTGAGTTTTATTACAGAAAAGCAAGTCTATCTGTCTCTTTGTTCCCAAGGGGATGAGCACTTCAGCAAAAATGAGCAGGTATGGCTGGGGGATTTTAATGGAGTTAACTGAAATTTCCACCAGGGAGCTAAGGTGTTGGCATTTAGCTGAAGAGGAGAAAACATCTAGTTTTCTTCTGGGAGAAAAGCTACCAAAAAAACAAAAACAAAAAACAACCAACCAAACAAACAAACAAAAAAAAAAAACAAGAAAACAGCATTTTCTCAGAGTGGAAGGAAGAAGCTCCCGTGACATTGGAGTCCGGTCAGTCGGGGTTGTGGCAGGTGGACTAGTGTTTTCCTTTTGTGGGGGATGGTCTGGATAATTTGAGAACGAGCTATCAGTGTGCGTGATGGAGGGGTGACTGTGTGTGTATAGGCTATGTAACATCAGTTCCATATTTGCAGAGAATACATTTTATTCCAGAGATTATGGGGGCTGATGTGCGAAGCAGTGGTGGCTGGTCTGTACGAGGCCTGTCCCTGGAGCAAGAGGAAGAGGTGCATCTCAATAAATACAGCTGGAGAGTCCCACTAGTCTCTTTATCAGAAATGGCACTGCCTTTAACTCCCTGCAGGGAGAGGGACTCCCATGTTTTGGTTCGCTGACTGTGGCCCATTTTATGGAGACACCAGGCAGTGCTAGCACAGCAAACCCCAATTAGTTCTGGAAGCAGCACGCGCAGCACTGAGCTCGCTGCTGTTTCATTCCCCAAGGCAACAGCAGGGAAACCAGGCTTGAAAATGGGCTGTTTCCCTGGGTGGGCACCAAGCATGCAGCCCTTCGTCTGGTGTCTGAGGATTTCTGGAGAGGAGCAGAAGCTCCTGTCTGCCCTGCAAGGATGTTTCTTTGCTGATTCAAGAGACATGAGCTGGCAGTGCTGGGCTGTGATAGCTCCACAGTGGTGCTGTAGATGCCAGCCACTTCTGTAGGTTGAAACCTCTGTCAGGCCCTAAATCATCTTCAGCAAGCTCCATCCTCTTTCAGATGCAGGCACCAAAGTCCCCACTCACGATTGCATCCCTACCTTTACTAGCTTGCTCCTAGATGGGTTGCTGGTAGCTTGGTAGCGCATCCCTGGCGGCCAAAAAGCCATTTTCAAGCAGATTTTGCTGCTGACACCGAGCTGTGCACTATCCTCACTTCCAGGTTATCCAGAGTTCTGCTGGACCTGTCCATGAGAGCAGCACAGCTCCAAGACTGGCACATTCACCTACTCTTAGCCATCGGTCTTCCCTTTCTCTTGCCTGGGTGTGAAACCCTTCATCCAAATCAGTTTCTATCATCTGGGCTGCAATGGGAAACCTGTGGGGCAGAGGGGATGCTTAGTTATCAGAGAAATCCCTTACTGACAGGCAGATTCAGGCATGGGTGAGATTTCAGCAAGTTGCACCAAACTTCTGTATTAAACAGTATCACTCAACCGGGGTTGTTTTGTTGCAGATGCTGCTTCCCCACAGCAACGGTGCCCACCTGAGCCCAGTGCTGGCCAGCAGCTTCCCTGCTTTCCAGCTCCCCACTCCGGGAGCTTTGCTTTGTTAGCTTCCTGATAAGTTGAGAGTTCATTGCTGAGTCTTAAGAAATCGGCAGAAATGCCAACCCTTCATGCATAAGCAAAAATAGCCCTAATAATTTAGGCAATTAGTTAATTAGCCTCATTTACTTGAAAGCACAGTGTGGCGTGGGAAGGCTTTGCCACTGTTTTTGTTAAGCTTTTTTCCATTCACATTGTTTGCTTTTCCCTTGCCATTTTCGCTGCTCCCTGACATAGATACAGGGACCCAAGATGATTTAATGTGGTGTACAAAGGGAGGTGAATGCAAGCCAGGGCAGGATGCTGCATGGAGCCGGGGCACTGCTGCGGGGAGACAGGACTGGTGCTGGTACCCAAGCTCAATGTGGTATCATTTCATCCTGGAAGCAGGGAGCTTCCTTCCATGCTGTCCATTCCCTGTCCCACCTCTGTTCCTTCATCACAGGTAAATGCTGTGACACGTTCAGCATGACTCATGTATCTAAACACCTGTGAGTGACAGACCTGGCCGCTGGGTGGGATGGGGCTGCACTCAGCATGTTTTAGCACTGAAAAGTCACTTTTTAGGGTTTTTTGCATCTCAAAGAGGAATCTTACCAAGAAAAAGTGGTCACTGCTAGGCTTATGGTCCGAGAGTAGTGCTGACCGAACTGGCCACCACTTTCTGACCATCCCCTTCCTTGCTATAGCTGTCGCTGCTCCTCCTGTTGTCAGCCATGTTGTGGCACACGCTGTCCCTTTCCCGTTGAATACAATGTTCAGCACCCCACTTTGCTAAACCAGTGTGGGCTCTCCAGAACAGGCTGAAGTGTCCATCCTTTGCCAGAGGGCCACACTCTGCACTGCACCGTTCGTAGCATCCCCTGCTTGTGCCCAGCTCAACCAGTCCATATTGGCCCTTATCTAGTCCTTAGACTAGAACTGACAGGGAAAAGAGGCAAGAAAAAATGGGCATTTATAGGGCGAACAGGGATGCTGCAGTAGCACAAGGATCGAGGCAAGGGGACCAGAACGGTCCTTGCACCAGCGATCCCCACGCCAGTCCTGCCTCTCCCAGGCAGGCGCCTGCTGTCAGAGCAGGACAAAGTGGTAATGCTCTCCAGGTAACTGTCACGCTTAATCCCAGGAACAAGCACAGGCAGATGCTTGAAAAGAGCTTGACAGCCTGAATGGCTCAGAATTCATTTTTTAAGGCAGGGGACTCTGTGTTAAGCAGGGAAGAAGAGAGATTTGTGCTACTGAAGGAACAAGAGGCAGGGAAGTGTGGAAATCAGCCCTGCGAGCCAGTCCCTGAGAGCAATGGAAGAGATGTGCCATGCTCGCTCACAGAGGAGAGGATTTTGGTTAGTTTGCTCTTGCGTGGAGGACATTGAGGGAGATTGTACTTCTCCAAATCCTGTAACCTGCACAAGTCTTGTCCCCCAGCAGCTCTCTGGGTCTGTCAGGACCAAGATCCCCAGGGTGAGCAGGATATTGCTGGTGCTCACAGGAGGTGGTGGCATCCATCTCTGCCCTGGCAGGGGCCAGTGACTGCAGAGTCTAGTTTGTTGCTGAATATTTGACCTCTCTAGGCATCCAAACAAGGGCTATTTCATTATGATTTAGCAGGTTGAATCATCATTAGGAATGAAATTTTTCCTAGTGATTAGGGGAAATGGGGCAGGGGCTTCCCTGCAAGGCACCGGGGCCCACCCGGAGCCCACTGATGACACCCAAGAGCCACACTGGTCCTGCTGGAGTGGAGTAATCCCCCACATTCAGCAAATCACCCCATCTCCTCTCCTCCTGGGGTGCTTCCATGCTGTTGGCACTCTGGTCTCCCCAGGGCTGGTCCATGCCCTGGCTATCCTTGCCACATCCACCTCTGCTTGTGGAGCAGCATCCC
Source organism: Chauna torquata (assembly GCA_013399475.1). Classification (NCBI taxonomy): domain Eukaryota; kingdom Metazoa; phylum Chordata; class Aves; order Anseriformes; family Anhimidae; genus Chauna; species Chauna torquata. Next base: position 426,369 of record VXAL01019640.1, on the reverse strand, counting down.
ATTGCTAACAGGTATCTGCCAGCCTCATGGTGACCACATCCCTTGGTCCTCTTTGCTCCCACCCAGCCCCTATGGACCACACATGGTCTCCAGGAAGCTGCTGGAAACCTTCATCTTTGCCCCTTGCATGGTCGCACCAGCTCACCAGCTTTGGGGAGAGCTGGTGGTTGGGTCCCCGCTGTCCTCCCCTGCCTCTGATTCACGTGAGTTGCATTTCCCGTTCATTATTCACAGGGGGAGCTGAATTATTTCAGAAGATATTAGATCTTCCCATATTGTTCATCTTGCCCAGAAATGACAGCTCCCAGGCACCTGGGAATAAATGGTGCCTTGGAACAATTTCATTGTTTCTATTCCAGGCAACAGGAATTCCTCAGATCTCGACATCAGTCCCCAAACCCTGGCGTGTTAGCATAACCTCCAGACAGCTACGAGTTTCTTGACCCAGAAAAAGGATTGGATTTGTGAACCCTGGGAGACCGGTGTCCTTGCAGCTTGTGTGCCCTAACAATGTGCTGCGTTTTGTGTGCTCCTCCAGCAGAACTGGCTGGAATTTTCTTGTCAAAACAGCTCTCCATCAGCAAATGCCACTTCTGCGAAAGGGGCTTTTGTGTGTGAAATCAAATCAGTGTTGATTAATTTTCATTTTGGACAAGAGGACAAAAAAGACCTGTTAAAAATGTCAAGATGCCTTCTTTTTCATTCCTACAAGAACTTCAATTTTTTATCTCTTAATGACCTTTTGTTTAAAGCCTTTGTGTTTTATAAGAAGTATTCAAAAAGAGATGAAGCAAAATGAAGTGTTAAATATCTTTTGAAGCAAAATTTGTCCATTTCCATGATTTTATTTTCTTTTTTACTTAAAGGGAGGAATTGCATTTCTTTTCTCTCTGAATTTTTGTCTAGAACTGAACCTACTTTCCAAGGCTGCCAGCTCTGCCCTGGCTGACACCTGCCAGCCTCTCCTTCTACACTGTGCGCTGCGGGGATGGCTCTGACTGCTGCCTTGACCCTGCTCACATCGCCAAAACTCCTTCCAGCTGATGGGGCTGGAGCCGAGCGCGGGGTCAACCCTTTTAGTCCTGCTCGGGGCTGACACTGCTCTTGTTGGGGTCAGAGCCACTGCCGTGACCTGCAGTCGCATCCCTTCTCTTCTGGAGCTGCTACATGAGTTTTTATCAGCTACGGCTCCTTTGCTGCGCCGAGGAGCTGTGTCAAGCTGTGATGCCAGCATCCCAGAGCTCCCGTTGAGCCAACGTGCAGGCACAGACGCACTCGTGCCACACAAACCCTGGCTGCATCCTGCTCCTTTTTGTTCAGCAAACATAGCCACCCCAAGCAGCTCTGAGCTCTGACTCCCCAGCAGCCCATCTCCTCCCTCCCCACCACTACTTTCACGGGGACGTTATCTCATGCTGAGTGCAGCATTCCCTAGCAAGTCGACCTAATCAAAAAGCTTACAAAAAACTGCCTTAGCTGCTCGTTACTTTTTTTAATGAGTGTCTCATTTGTCTGGCTAAATTGGACCAGAGTCTAGCACAAAGGATGCTCTTCTCTGCAAGCCAGGGGTGATGTATCAGCATGAGGGTAAGACACAGAGCACTCCTTCATCAAGAGACGCGGGACCCCGGCATTGCATGGTGGGGGATGTCCTCATGGTGAGAAGACATCAGCCTTCAATGCTGCAGCATTTCACTGTATGCACTTGTGCAAAGTGAGTGTAAATCCTCACGGACCTCAGTGTAGCCCTGGTTGTGCAGCACACAGCGTGACCTATGCACGCTTCAGCTGCAGGATGAAAGTGGGAGAAGGTGAAAACAATGCGCAGGCTGTTGGGGAAAAGCTTTCACCACTTATTTTTAGAGCTGGTCCACATTGTTTCACACACATAAAGAATTTCTTTTTCTTTTCTTTCTTTTTTTTTTTTTTTAATCCTGGCAAAAAGTTTTTTTGACCTACATAAAAAGGTTTGCACAAAGCTTTTGCATCCTTCAAAATCATTCATAAAACTTAAAAAAAAAAAAAAAAGTTGTTTCAAGTTACTTGAATATAATGGAAAAAAAAAGTTCCCTCTGTTTTTGTTAATTTTCCTCCCCTCATTTCCCTCTTTTTTTTTTCACTCTAAGTAAGAAGCGTGGTAGTGGGAGGGAAAGGAGAAAGGAGTCATTAAAGAAAACTGAACATTTCTACTTTCCACTTGAAAGAACCAGAGATGAACTGGATAATGTTCTTTCAACTTAAAAAAAAATCAGGAAAAAGTTTTGGCTGAAGGGAAAACATGAATGTTTCCAGAGAAAATGTTTTGAGGGAAGAGCAGTTCTTTTGGAGCATTTCTCTTCCGCGTCCCCGTGGGATGCTCTTAGTTTTATAACAAAAGTGTGAGCTGCACAGATTGCAGCCAGCGAGTGTCCTGGTACCCCCCTGGGCCGTGACTTCCCTGCCAGTGTTTGGGGAAACAAACTCCCTGGAGAGGATACAGAGTTAAAGTTGGAATGAAGCAGTTTTGCTGCCAGAGTAATGAATCCACCCAGACAGTGTTAACCGCTGGAGCTGGAATTTCACCCATCGGCAGGTCATGAGCACTTGCTCACACAGTTATTGAAATCTCCTGTCTTAATTGAGGCTATGAGGGACAGTTTCAAAGTCACGAAGCCTCTGTTAAATCTGCCCCTCTTTCCATTTTATGGAGCAGAGCTCTCCTTCTGTGCCTCGCTTTTGGTTTTCCTGGCACCGCATCCCTCTCTGCCTTCCCCCACATATGTCTCTCGCTGGAATTCCTTCTCCCAGCCTCCAGCGCTCGAAGAGCCGAGCAGCGCTCGTCTGTCTCCAACAAGTAGCCGCCGAGCCTGAGAAACACATTAGCTGCCTGACCTGGTTCCAGCCAGGTGTGAAAAGATTCGGTGGCTCTGGCTCCACTCCACCTTTCCCGACCATGTGAGGAGAGGCAGAAGGCTTCTCCTCTCTCCACCAGTTCGCATCATTCAGGTCTACTAAAAAAAAAAAAAAAAAAGTGGGGATAGAAGTGGTGAGAGGACAGACAGGAGAGAGCCATTCATGGGGAAGGCGAAGGAAGGCTAGGCAGATTAAAAGGCATTTGCTGGGCTGAAAGAAAAACCCTTCAATTAGCTGTCTGCCCGAGGAGCTGAGCAGGAAGGGATAAAAGCTGAGATGCTCTTGCAGAAGCAAGGGGAAATTCATCTGCTTTTCCGGGACTTCTACAGTCCTAAATTAGTGCTCGGAGCATGGGAGCTTTGCTGTGGCAAGGGCAGGTGCTCATGTCTGGAGCACGGCTTGGGGATGAGATGGGGCTGCCGGGCAGCGTGGTTGCAGCTCAGGATGGTTCATACCCCAATCCTCATTCTCCAGAGCCCGCCCCGTACCTGCACCTCCCATCTATCAGCACACAGCCCCCCTGCCAGCACTTTGGGGCACTTGTCACTGTTTTGTGAAGCGAACGGGGCACCTGGGAAGGGAAGGAGCAGCTGGTCTGCCTCCCCAGGCTTCAAGCACCCGCTCCTCATGCACACACACACAGGCTCCCTTTACCTAACAAACAATTATTTAACAAAGTATGCAAATAGTATAATTACTGTTATTTGTTTAGCTGTTATAAGTGTTTGAAATGTAAATGTCAGCTTCGGGATTTTTGCAGGGTACGTGTATGTTGTTGTTGGCTTTCTCTCTCGTGTGTTCTCCCTGGATTGCAATTTGATGAATTTCTCCTTGTCCTAGAAAAAAAAAAAAAGCTAATGTGATTTCTCTGCGATTACAGCAGAAGACGCCAAAGTGGGGATTACTCACAGTAACTTCTCTTACTTAGCAGCTCTGAGTGGGAGGCAGGATTCATTACACCGAGCAGAGAAACAAAAAGGAAACGTCGCGCAGCCGACTGCGTGTGTCTGCTGCGGCGACGTCCTCGCCGGTGCCAGGGCTTCCCTCCCCGGCAGGCAGTAGGTCAGCAGGCAGTGGCAGTGATGCTGGGACCTTTGCAACATGTTCACAGGGACCTGCTCCTGTCTTGCCATAACTCTGCCATGCAGTCTGAAGTGTGGTTTTCTAGGAGGTGATGTTTTCTGTGCAGGAGGTGTAGGTATCACCTTACAGCTGCCCTGGTATGGATTTACCCTGAGCCCTGGCGCTCAGCACAAGGATGTTTTCCAAGGATATAACCCCCCGTCACACCTCTTGCCTGGGATTTTGGTGTAAGTTGAGCACTGAGATGGTCATCCGGAGGTCACAGCCTGGAGTTCAGTCAATCGATTCGGGGCTTATTACCGTCACCAGTGCAGGGCTCGGGGAGTTTGTCAATACTGTAGGTGCTATTGAGTGGTCTTTGCAGTCCAGTCTCAGCTGCTGGTCTGTGCTGGGAAGGCTGTTACAGACAGGGCAGGGCAGGGCCCCTGTGATTGCAGCGCCTCTGCTGCTGGCTCACAGCATCCCAAAACCGCCAGGGAGGGACCCAACCATCCCTGGGCTTAAAACCTTTCCCAGATGCACAGCTCCAGGATGAATCCATTTGGATGCATCAGCTGGCAGCAGGCCTGGCACGAGCTTTCTGTTCATTTGGCTCAAAAGCCAACCTGGGTGTTGGAGTGAAAATGGAAAGGCTGCGTTGCTGCCCGGTGTCCCACCGGCATCCCCTTCATGGCCTCTCTCTGTGCAGCGTGCCGGGACACGGTGCTCATGGTTTTCATGTGAATCTTGCAGCAGGAGAGGGATAAAAGGTTTCCATCCCTGGTGTGAACCAGGGGATCTGGGCAGAACAAAGTGGTGAACACACCAAGGCACAGGGAGAGCTTCCCGCCCAGCTCCGCAGGGATGGGTGAGCCCCGGAGCACGGTGCAGAGCCAGGTCACTCACTGCCTGGGGCAGGACAGGGTTCAGGACTTGTCCACACACACATGCTGCCACTGAACTGGGTGAGTCCATGCCCAGCGTGGGTGCGGGTCTGGTGGGCTCCATGACCGCAGCTCGGGATGGCTGGGGTTGGGCACTGCGGTGAAGCACAGGCTCTCTGGACCAGCCTGTGAGTGCCCTGCTCTCGGTGCAGGTACCTGAAGCCCCGTGCAGTGCTACCGGTCCCTGAGCTCTTGCACCAGACAGTTGGGCCATGGGGTGGAACCGTCAAAGCCGCTTGTTTCTTAATTGCAAAGACAGGAATCCAATGACCTTCGGCAGATTTCATAGCCCAGCAGGCTTGTGTAATTGAAGCTGGTGATAATTTGTCATGGCTCTAGGCTCTCCCTATCTATTTCACTCCCGCTCGCTCCCTCAGTCTCTCTTATTCCCTGTTTCTCTTTCCTTTTCTGTGATCTCATTACCTCTGTGCCTCTCTTTTACTCTCAGCTATAGCCCTTCCCAGCATGAGGAGGCGCCTCGGGATCTATTCATCTTTGAGGGATTTAGGTTTTGCCTGTTGCAGTACTTTCTCCACATCCATTATCCACGACAATCTCCTTCTTCCCGTGACCAGGAGACCTGCACCCACCAGAAAATTCCAGCTCCAGAAGTAATCATAAATAATGCATTGCTGCTGTCAATACCCCCAAAGCAGCACTGAGCTCTAAATCCCAGCTTCCCAACCCCATCAGGTGAAGGTTGAAGCAACATTACCATTTTTATTTAAATTCCCTCGTAGGTGGCAGGTTCAATGCTATTAACATATTTCAATTCAAGCCATTCTTATTTTAATTAGCCTTAAGTAATTAGTTCTAATTCATCACCATTTTTTGCTCTGCATATTTTGGGTTATTTACTTCCCTTGCTAAGTAACAATTTGATGTAATTATGTGCTACTCATTCTTTCTATTTACATATGCTCGCTCACTCAGATTTCCTCGTTGAAATTTCAACAGATCCTTTGAATTCCCTCGAATTGTTTTCTGAGTTGTCAGCGGTGTGGAAATTGTGGGGTGGTGAGAGAATTGATCCTCTTCTGTGGACATCCCTGGTGCCAAAGGCAGTGACAGCGCGTGGGAGCACCTGGGCTGGCAGTAGGATGCTCTTGGCAGGGAAGGTTCATTGCCAGGCTTTGTTTCTGGGAGCCTGGATTCACATATGAAAGGAGTTTGGGGACTGTATCCAACTCTCTCTGTCTTCCTCCTGGGCTGCTTTAGCCCTGATGCCAAAGGGACCAGTTGCTGTTGCCACTTCCCTTCATTTTCTTTGCACAGCCAAAGATACTCGCGAACGGCCCGGGTTTCCATAAGTGTCGCGCCTCCATCCCTAAAAACTGCGCCTTTTAAAATGCTGTATTTTTTTAGACTTTTTGAGTACTTTGAACAAATCTGCTGTGTTTATATACATCAGTTTCTTATCTGGAAAGTACTTTTATCTCAGCAGCCATTTCCGAAGTCTTCCCAAGGACCATATTCTTGTCTTCATCCTCTTTCCTCAAGGATTGCCCTTCTCTTAGCACCTTCTCCATAGCTGAGATTCTCAGAGGATCACAGTTCATCCATCTGAGGCTTTTTGCTGATCAACTGGTCTGAAACTACCTCCTTTACTCCCTCAGAGCTTGATTCTGAGAGGCCTTGATGTGGCTTCCTGCAAAAATGTGAATTTTACACTCACACAGAGTGTGTGCATACATGTGTGTTTATCCCTAGCAACTTTTAAGTCCATTATCCAATTCCAGCCTAATTTGAAAGAGGGTAGCAGTCTCAAAAACAGCAAGTTCCCTCAAGGTTTGATGAGACAGGCAGAGGTAGAAAAGATATGCCCTACTTCTACCGAGGAAAAAGCTGCCATGGAGTGCTGAGCCATTATTGGATGCCTGTGAATCCGTCTGGGAGAGAGCCCGCATCTCAGCACCCCATCCGCAGGAAGGACTTCAATCATCACACACATCTTCTCCACTGCCCGTGTGAATCCAGCTCAAGGAAAGCTGGATTTCCTAGTTCTGGTGCTCATGCTACTTGTTTTTTCTTTTTTTTTTTCCAGGTAGCTTTCCCAGTAAATTCTTATCAGCCCTTTGAATCCATGCACCATTAGCAAGTGCTGCTTGCTGCACGAATATGCACATTCACAATATGTAGCATTGGCTTAACCACTCCCATTGATGTTGATAATATAATTCCTGCTGACTTCAAAGAGAATAGTCAGGCAGTGCTGAGTGCTTTGGAAAATCCCACCCCTGGTTGTTATTTTATTTTTAACACATTTACTCAGGAGCTGTGGGATGGAGCTAAATACTCAAGAATGAGGAAAGAGGAGAAAAAGAAAAGATCAAACAGCTGGAAATGAAAATGCAGATTCTGAAGTAAATATTTAACAGTCTGTCCTTGGATCTAAGGTTCACAGTGGGAGCAGTTCTCCTCTTGCATGAGGAAGGGTCACAAACTGCTGCCTTGAGGTATGAGAGTCACACACCTCAAACTGGCCTCCATCCATGACCTTCTCATGGAGGCCATCGGTGGAAGTGTACTTCTGGGCAATACAAAGCTTGGGACCTTCAAACTTCATCGAGTCTGCACATGCCTATGGGTTGCATTGGAATTGTTCCCTTAATTTCTGCCCCCACAGTTGGATTTTCCGTGTTTAGGAGGGTTCAGAGAGGGATCTGTCCCCTCTGCAGGCACCATGACAAGGCTAAGAATCAAAGCATCCAATGAGTTCTCAACTCTGCAAGCTGTCAGGCTACAAGTCTTTTCAATCCCGTCTTAAATGCTCCATTCTTCCACTCCTCTCTCATTTTGTGTTGCACAGGAAAAGGACACTACAGAGTTTTACAGCTCTTCAGATTGTTTTTCAGATGAATTACATTCTCAGGTCTCTGTTTCCTCCATTCTTGGTGCCATAGCTTCCAAAATGCCATGAGGAGGGGAAAGGATCCCTACTGCCACCCGATGTAGCAGAGTACTAAATCACATGCATCCAACTGCCTTCAGAGGGGCATAAGCACGTGCTTAAAATTGCAACACGCATGAGTGATTTAAACCGGGCAGAACCTCCATGTATTTAACTGGTGTGCAGAATCAGGGCATGTTCTCCTTGCAGGGACTTTGTGTTTTAGTGTTAGCTATTTTGGTATCTTCTTCTCCTAAGATTATTTCCAGTGGAGAGAACACAATATTTTTCATTCCAGCAGTATTTTTGGTAACAGTTACTATTTCCTGACAATACGTCTGTATTTTAGGACAAAACCAAATTACATGTTGGAAGCTCCTTTCCCCACTGCAGTTTCTCCAGCGCTACTCACGAGTCAGTAACATCAAGACCATAATCTGGAAGAGGCACAATAGAAGCTATATTAAGTTTTATACAGACTTGCCATCAAATTACATGCAATAGATACTCGATCATTTTATTTTATCAATCCATTTTTGCCTGCACATTTGAAAGGCAGTTTCTTCCTTCTTGGTGGCTAATTTTTTAATTCAGACTTTGCAGGGGTTGTACCTATAGCTTTTGTCTGATGAGAGCAGAATTCCCCTGCTCAGCTATATTTCGGTACAATATTATTTTGTAGTTGCAAAGTTGCATGATAAGGGGGATAGTCAAAGAGGGCCCTGTCACTGTTACTCATTTTAATTGTTTTTCTGGGTTTTTTTTTGTCTTTTATTATCTGTTCCTTGAAACAAAGTCTATAAAAATCTTGACAGCAGTTATGAGTCGATGCAGTCAAGAAGTCATGCTAAATGCACTGACAAATATTTTCTTCTTTTGCTCTCCTGCCTGTCACCATGCTCCAAAAGTCTGTAAATTTACAATCCAACTTCTGCAGAGTTAAAACCCGTGTTTTCAGCTCAGTAGATCATAGCTAAAATCCTTCTCCCTTACTACACCATGTAATCATTATTAGAGTACAAATCCTATGTACTTTGTGTAATGTCTTCTTCTAGTCTGTTTTCCTGATGATCAAGTGCTTTAGGAGAAAATAGGATCATAATTGTGGAAAATTGTATTATCATGCATCTTGTGCCCAATTTTTTTTAAAAAGGGTTCATTTTCCCTTGCTCTATACGTTGTACAAACTTTGCATTGGTATTATTAACTCCATTTGGTGCAGGTCAGCACAGGCCCAGCGTAATCTTATATGACAGATTTTTCTTGAGGGCAGATTCCTTACAGTTGGTCATGGAAAGACCCAGGGAGATGGAAGAAATCTCCAGTTGGATTTGATACAACTTATTCCTAACTTCCATCCCAGATATCTGTTGTTCTTCTGGCCAGTACTTTTATTTGAAGTGTGATGTATTTGATTTAATAGATTTTATTATTAAAAAAAAAAAAAGAGAGAGAGAGAGAGAATCATAGTTGCCTGTTTCTCTAAGTGCCAAAGACATCTTGGATAATTGTAGAGGTAACCCATAGAATAAATAGAAATCAGGAATAAATGGGTTCATACACATATTGCATTATCTGCCTACTTGGAAACTGCATACTTTGTTCTATACTACAGTTTCATTCTGAAACTTACATGCAAGCACCCTATGGGATAAAACTTTTCAATGAATTAAAGCTGTCCCATACGGGTTTCTTTCTTTCTTTTTTTTTTTAATATGGACAACAGGTGACAGCTTTTGTTTTGAGCTTCAAAAGGTGTCATCAAATGAAATTGTTACTTTTATGAATACTTACTTTGGAGCCTGGTATCTGTCCTACACTAGTTAATTCATGTAAATCTAAAGAAAAGGTTGGAAGCAGGATGGCATCAGAACTATGGAAATATAGCATCTGGGTAGAAAGGGTTGGTTTTTGAAATTATTTTGTTCTGCCAGATGAACAGATGCAGTGAAAACAGACAGCCTTATCTAGAGTCTGTCTTTTGGGGAGATTAAATGTGTGAATCATCTATCAAAACATTATTTTATTTGATTAAACATGAGATATTTATAGCATTTCTAAATATAAAACCAAATCCAGACAAAAAAGGGAATGTTCACAAGGAATGGCCACTCTACACAGTCAGACGCTTTTACTGTACCCAAAAATATTTTTAAATCCCTCTTTCTGGGCTTATGTTGAGTGGATGCAGTTCACTGTGCATTGAGGGTGTTTAACAGATGACAGTCCTGATGCTTATATTTTGGTCTGATTCTGTGGGCTGAAGGCATGTTTGCTTATAGGTTTCCCTTTGTTTCATATCAGAATAATGAAAAAATACCTCACAGTTTTGAAGAGTCTGCTCTTTTCTCATATTTTGGTATAAATCTGCAAATGGATACCTGCAAAGCCTAAAAATTTAGCAATGGAATGATACATGAATTTGTAGCTTATAGGAAATGATATGATTTTGACATTTGTTTACATTCTGAGTAGAATGATATTAAGTTAATTTAAAAACATATTTCAGGTTTATTTTAACGAAGATAGATATGATAAATGATATTCATATCATTTAGATATGAATGTTTGAAGATTTTGCGTTAAAGATAGAAATGAAAAATTCTGTTCTAGAAGTCTTGAAAAGTTTGATTTGTTCAAATATTTATTTCTTTCTTTTTTCTTTTTCTTTTCTTTTCTTTTCTTTTTTTTTTTTTGTGGTAGTGCTAATTCATGTCAGGAGAAATTTTAGTTTTGCTTGAATGCAACCTTCTGGTGGGAAAGTATCCGAACATCAGACCAGCATCGACTGGCTGTAAAACCAACTGGTCACAAGCTTTGCCAGGAATTAAAAAAACTTTTAGCCCTTTGAGCATTGGTGTGATAGTACAGTGTTGGGGCTTTTTGTTTTTTGTCTTTTTCCCGCCTGAGTCACATATTCTTATTTAAATACTTTTGCATTTGTTCTGAAAAATTTCCATATTTTTTTTCATATATATAAACTCCCTTGTAAGAAGGCATACCAAACTCTTTTATCTTAGTGCCTCTTTCATGGAAATCTCTTTTGGCCATTTTTATTTGTGATTTTTCCTTTTCCCTTGATTAAGTATTGAGATTTCTGTTACACTTTTTAGTATTCTGTCTTGCTTTTGGTTTACAGTGTTCATCTTTGGATTTGTATTTCTTTATCAGGGGAGGAAGTTTTTTATAACTATATTTTCTTTACATTGTTAGCAATTCCAAGAATTTGCCTGAAATAAGAGCTTTTGCTGCTTCTTGTAAGATAACATCATGAGTAATCCTGAGTCATTTAATTTTACATATTCTAAAATATCTTTTCTAAGATGGTCATACTGACATTTGTGTTCTCTGTCAACATAGTATTTAATACTGAGTCTAATGCTGTGTTTTCCCTGCTTTCCAGTGAACAATCTGAACAAAAAATATACCATTATCTGAATGTTTTTGATCAAATATTTAAATGCTGGTATGCAAGATGATTATTGACTTTTCAGTTAAATGATGTAGTCTTCTGCAGAAATCAATTTTCCTTATATATCCACCAGCTGTACTTAAGAACTAGCATTTGGCTAGCACTTTTCAGGATTTAAAATAGAAAAATCTCTCATGTGTTGTCTTTCCTTAGGAGATCTCCAACCTGTTTTTAAATATTGGAAAACTGAGGCACAGCTGTAGAAACTTGTTGCAGGTCACTCAATGGCTGAAGCAGGCAGAAAAAGAGAAACCAATCTGAAAAGAAGAAACCAAGCCACTAGTGCTGAATCTGTCCTCCTGGACTGTCTTTCCTTTAAGTAAATCTGTTCCATTTACAGGAGCCTAATTTATATCGCTGGGCTGTAAGAAGCGTGTGTGTCGTGCATGCGTGTATGTATCTAGATAGACAGACAGCTGCGTTACTTTTGCCATCACGCAGTGAACAGAAGTCTTGCTCAGCCTTCTCTTGAACACATTCCCATAAGCACCATGAACACACCCTTGAATAAGTACGATCCGTGTTGATTTTCCAGATAAGTTAGGGAAAAACACTGTTTCTTCTGAGTGGTGTAAGCCAATTGGTATAGAAAACTGAAGTCTCCAAGTTGTTTCCTTGGCTCCCAAGGGACCCCTCGGCTTTCAGCTGTCAGCTGTTTGTCATCAGCTGCGTTCTGAATCTTGCTGGCAGTAGTACACCCCAGGAAAGAGCACAAATCTTTCTCCTTGTGAATTAAAGCCCGCTACTCTGGGTAATTAAAAAAAACCCTCCATCTCTGTCTTTAGCCTCATGAATTTTATTCGCACTCTTCTTGCATGTTTGTTGGTTTTGGAGAAGAGCTCTGACATGCTTCTCATAGTTTAACTGCTTCCTCAGAACCACTTGCAAACATTTCCTTTAGAAAGCTATTTATGGAAGGCAGTCTGGCCTTCCTCTGGTAACCTCTCCATCCATTTATTCCCCTACTTCTATTTCATTTTCTCATGTTGATCTTTGAAGTTGCAATATCTGGTTTTCCTGTTGGGTTCCTGCAGTCCTGTGGAGTTCCAGTCCTGGACTTTGCACAGATAGCCTGGCCCATGCTATACTGCAGCAATGGAAGCTGGAGAAGTTTGGGCATGATGGCTCTGAGATATGTATAGATTTTTTCTGAGGGGACTGAAATTGGCCCCCACTACAGTTGTGGCAATAATAATCTCATTGGATTCTGGAATATCCATAACAAGAAGTCCCCTTGAGGATAGTGGGATTATTTTTAGAGTTGGATTAGCAGTTGGAATTGGACAGCTAACAGCTAACACCACTCTCATTTCCATATCCTCTTTTGATGTGTTAAAAGGTGTCTTTCAACCACAGTGGTTATACCATGTCCTCCTCATCCATGTAGCTCCATCTCCTTTTTAGGTTGTTATCATTGATCCCAGCCTACAGCAAAACTGAGAATGGAGAAATTTTTATACAAAATAGCTCTCAAGGTTGTAACCAAACTCTTAAAATTGCAGGGCATGGCTGCTCAAAACTGGGAAGATGGGTACAAAAATACCTCTGATTTTTCAGAACTCAATTGTTGATTTTTGGTTACTCGGGGTGGCTAATCTCAGGAAAGCTCAAACTCAGTAAAAGGCTTGATCTTTTTGAAAGGCTACACTCAGCTGAGAGACCAATCCCTGCTTTCCTCCCAGGACTGCAAAGCTACAACTTGTAGGCCATGCTTTGGAAGGGATTGGATGTAATCTGTACCTTTTGTATGGCATATATAAATCAGATGAGAAGATCAGGCACCAGAACGTCCCCATTTCTCAGTTAAATATTGAGATCACCACAGTGTATGCCTGTCATGAGGAGAGAGGATTTCTGCTTGTCCATCTCCTGTCTGCAGAGAGCTCTGCTTCTCTTGTGTCTGCTCACTGTGGGCATTGGCCAAGTGCTCCTAACGTGCCATTGCTACGACACTGTACTGCCACAACTTGGGTTGCTCTCACCAGTTGAGCACTGCCTAATTTTAGCAATATAAAGGTTAAGTGTCTAGGCTAAGTTCATCATCTAGACTCCTCCACAGTGTAGAGAAAGTTCAACACCTCCAGAATGTAATTCATCCCATCCAAAAATAGATGTCTAAGACAGGAAGAATGAATCACTCTCTGGGGGTTGGCGTGCATCTCTGTTCACTGATGATAAAAGAAGTCTAGACAATTACCTTAACCTAGACATCCAGCTGTAAGACACCTTCAGTTGTGTGAGATCTAGCTATGCTTTCAGGTCCCTAAAGACAGATTTCAAAACCCCTGTTCAAATGTGAAGTAGCTTTCTGATTTCCCTGCAGCTTTCAAGACAAAGTAACTTTTGACAATCAGACTTCTTCTGTCTCAGTGACACACACATGGCAGTTTCACCATAACTGAACAGCTTTTTAGTGAAAGGATTTTCACCCTCAGTCCCATCTGGGAATTGTCCATGAGAAGCTGGCGATGGTCTAAGGACAATTTCTTTCTATTACTTGCTGAATCATTGCCATCATTAAATATTGCTGCATAATTTCCTCACAAGGAGTCTGTTCCACGTAGATAATATTTAAAATGTGGTCCCCATGGGTTACTTTGATTGAATACATGCCACACAACATGTCCTCCATGAGCAGGAGGACAACTCTTCAGCTGGTCAGTTGCAAACACATTTGTGAGTTCATTTCTCTTGGTCTGAAATTCATCTCTCATCCTCACTTCTGATGTCATATTTCCTCATTTCTTGCCTCTCTTTGAGCTCATTTTTTAAAGCATTTGGAGAAAGTCAAACAGGGAAAGTCAAGGGATGATTGCAGAAGCAAAGGGAAAAAGCAGTAGTGCAACAAGAGCATAAGGCATAGCAGTGCTTCCATGGAGCTGTGGAGAAGGAGGCTGCAGTGGAGGCAGCTGAGAGGAGGTAAAGCCTCTCATGTTGGATGAGCACAGAGATGCCATTTCCACCACTGTGGATCCTTGCTGTCCACCTTGTCCCAGGGAGACGACAGTTGCAGGAGCAAAACCAGCAGAGGAGCCCAGAGCACTTGAACATTGCCTGCTCCGCTTTCCAGCCCATGTCTTAGAGCAAAGCCACCTTCAGCTGGTGTTTCCATCAAGAGAACAGACTGAGCAGAAGCAAGCACAGCCTAACCCCAGGCAGCTGTCCTTGCTCCCAGGGTGGTGACATCTGTTCCTGTTTGGCAGCAGAGCAGATAGGTGAGGATTATGGTGTCTCCAATGCGACAGCCAGCATGGTTCACCAGCAGAGACAGGCAGAAGTGTCACTCTGTGGGTATGGTGTGATGTTGGATGGGGGACTTCAGGGTGCTAGTTTGTGTCTAAAGCTTCCATCCCAGGCAAGTTACAAGGAGGAGAGACTACTGACCTTCTGTGGCTCTGGACAGAAGTACATCTCAGTTCACCTTGAAATATATGAAGGTTTAATTCCTTTGATTTTGCTTTTAGATTATTATTTGCTCTTACCTGTTTTAAAAATTCAATTGAACATGAGAACATGGTCTTCAAGGCAGATATTGATGTATTTTCACCTTTATGGTTAATAGAAAACATGCCCTTTTTCAACATTCCTTTTGTCCCCCTTTTTGGGGGGCAGGCAGTAAGTTCAGATGAGTCCTGAAATGGATTTTTTTTCATGTGTGTATGTGAATTTTCTAGTTGCCAGAAAAAATAATTTGCCCAGTGATGTTACAGGCATCTCTTGGCCTCCCTGCCAAGACATCTGCCCACTGCTGCCTGCGGGAGCCCTCAGTGCCGTCCGAGCAGAAGCGATGGATGTGTTTCTCTCTGGGAGTTCCCTGCTTCAGTCCTCACTGTGTCAGCTCTGAACGCATCCTGCCAAGATTCAAGCAAATATTCAAGAAAAGGTTGAGGTATTCACTGAGCTCAAGCTATTGTACAAGAAATACCCTGAAGCAAGAACAGAGCTATGAGACACCATCACACGGAGTCGCCTCCCCCACCCCGGCAGGCACCACGCCGTACCAGACAAACTCCTCCAGATAGGATCCAGGCAGAGATGTTTGCTTAACACAGCAGCTCTTTGAAAAGGCAAATAAATGGACAGTGAAGCTACACAGGCATGTCACTGTGCAGCAATTTCCGTTTAGCATTTACGTTTAGTGCCAGGAAACCCTGACTCATGAATATGAAATCAGAAGGAAAGGAAGAAAGCCGTTGTTCATTATTAGAGCTTCGAACTGGGCATGTGCTGGAAATTAAAAAACATTAAAAAGCATTAAAAAACACATAGGTTAAAAAGAAATGGACTGGCTCTGATAGTCCAGGAGGCTTGAAGACCCCATCTTTGCAAAGGGGGGTTGTGCTTTAGTGGGACTTTACCCCACCAGCAGGCTTTGCCCACAGGATGTTACCACTGGAGAAGGACCCTGAAGTTCACTGTTACCCACGGTGAGGCTCTTGCTCACACAGAGGTCGGGGAAAGCAGGTCCTGAGTATTCTTGGAAGTCCTCCAAATTTATATCAAGGCAATAGTGAGCAAAGGCAAGGAAGAAGAGCCATTTAATAATTGTCGGAAATAAGAGAAATAAATAAGAGCGACCTCCAAGGGAAAGGAGCAACCAGCTGTCTTCTTCCAGCCACGTCGGTGTGATGTAGTTCTTTCTGCAGCTATTTCCCCTTGCAAAAGATGAGCATGTTCTGCCTCAAGCCCCCAGCACCAGGGCCCAGGGAAGGATTGGCCTTTTACAGTTTGTGGGTCAGAAGTGCATCAGAGCAGATGCTGTCGCAGCAAATATTTTTGATGGTACCAGGAAGGAAGAAGCAGGTAGAGATGCTGCTGCAGGGCAGCGAGGGTTTGATTTCCATAGCAGCTCTTCGCATATGACCCTGGGAGCAGCTCAAGGCAGCAAGGAAGCATGCCATCCCGCTTCATCTGAAGCGGCCCAGCTGTGCTGTATAAGTACCAATCTATTTCCTTGCATCTTGGTGATTCCGGTGCCCTTAAAATATTACAAGAGCTAATCTATCAGCATGGGGCAGAGCAGCTCGCAGCACTGGCAAAACGTTCAGCGGATAATCCAGGTCCAGA
Source organism: Chauna torquata (assembly GCA_013399475.1). Classification (NCBI taxonomy): domain Eukaryota; kingdom Metazoa; phylum Chordata; class Aves; order Anseriformes; family Anhimidae; genus Chauna; species Chauna torquata. The sequence goes on along the minus strand of VXAL01019640.1, from coordinate 410,042 downwards.
GCACGAGAGATGCCGTAACAGCGGTCGCACAAAGGATCAGGTCAGCATGTGGGTGTGCATGGGACCAGGTAGATCTGCCAGAGTGCTCCTCACTCAGGTGTCCCTGTGCCACCTCTGCCTCAGTGACAACACCTGATCACAGCTGTTTTGCAGACCCAAACTTTGCCCCGAGGCTGGGCCATGGGAAGCTGCCTGGCAGGGCTCTTCTCCACCCCCATGCTGGCTAGGACAGCTTCAGAGAGTTGTTAGCAAGCAAGGCGTGCTTGACGTGAATAATTAAAATACCTGCTGTGCTTTTAAATAGTTCAGAGCCAGCCTTGGAGCTGCATGTGTGAGCGATGGCTGTTTTCTTTGGAGCAGTCCTAAGGAAAGAGAAGGGAAGAGCACTGATATCTGGTGGGAAACTGAGGGCTCGATGCTCCATCTGGCGGGAGGAGAGATGATGCTGGCAGCTCCCACAGGAAAGTGGGTTGTCCCTACCCACTGAGAGCAGACCAGAGGCTGACCTGGCTGTCCTTCCGATAAATGGACATCTCTTGCTGCCAGACTCTTCCCCACTGGTCCTGCCCTTGCTCCTGCTAGCAAAAAGAGGGTGGTGAAGGACAAGATGAGGTCCTGGAGTAACGCAGAGCCTTGCTAAGGGGCTTTTGGCTTTATGTTTGAAATGCAGCTCTTTGGAGAGATTGCCTCTATGGGAAAGCTTGCAAGGGGTGGATGAGGAGACAGAAGTTGAGGGAAGAAGGAGAGGCAGGTTTCCTTCTTGCTGTTTGGTAATGCTACCAAGAGGTTTAAGGTTCGAGAAGTGGCCAAGCTCAGTGCCCACCCTTCCACCCGCTCCCGCACCGGTTCAGCTCTCTGAACCAGCAGTAAAGGACGTGGGGCAGGGGGACGGGGGCAGCATCACTGCTCTGGGGACAGCCAGCAGCCACGTCAGCAAAGGCAGCCTGGGGCACCTCATCTGGGCTTGCAAAGACATTATTTCCCCAAGATATCAATTAGGCACCAAAATGAAAACAGTTTCCACATGAACAATCAACAAAGAGCTTCCCACAGTCTCGCAGCAGCCAGGCGCCCTCTGTTCCTACGATGCTGTCGCTACCCCCAGCTGCCTCCGAGTTTTTATTACAATAGCATAGAAGCCCACCGCTGAGGTGGCTTCATGCGGTAGCAAGAGATATCAAATGCCCTGTTAGTGTCAGTGTTGCTGGAGCGTGGAGCTGGGAAGCTGTAAATCATCTCTTCTTGTGAAAAAAATGGATTTCTAGGCTGGGGATGGAAGGAAAATGATATTCCCCATGAGTTAGTTTCAAATTGAATTAAACAATTGGTTGACCATATATATATATATATTTGCCACAGAGAGCCTCGGAAATTCTAATTTGGGGCCACGGTGTAGTGATTTTTTTTCCTTCATTTTTTTTGTTCCAGCCAGTGATCCAAAAAATCGGTTCTTTTCACAGCTTTGCCATAAATACCTCCAGGGCAAGCAAAAGCAGAATTTTGAGGAGAAGCAAGAAGAATGGCTGTTGGGGGACTCGGACATGGTGGGGTGAGCGGGAAGGGAGGTGTGAAGTGAGGAGCGGGAGCTGTCGGCTGCCCCTCTCCTATGGTCCTTTGCCGGCGACAGGCAAGAGCTCCCCAGCTGAAGATCAGCAAATTAGTCTGCCTCTCCCGCTATTGCAAAATGTTATCCGCCTAAAGATTTCCTTTAATTTAGAGCCGTGTAGAGTTTGAAAAGCCCTTCAAGTTCACTTGGGCTGATGAATTGGTAATTGAGTGTACCTGGATGTCGGTGCCGTTGGTGCCTCTCTCCGCATTTGTATCAGTCCGTGTTTGTTTTCCCAAGCTGTAAATCACTCGGAGCTAGGAGAGGCTTTTATCAAATCCTGCAAGGAACCAGTTGCTTTCCCTTTCACAAACACATTGCTAATGCCACGTGGAACCCACCGGCTTTGCTGCTCATTTAAAAACAATGAGGATGTTATTAAATGAAAAAAAAATCCTTAGCAACAGGGAGAAGGAGAAGGAACAGAATTGCTCCCATCTCTTTGGAGCTTGCTCCTTCAGTCTAATATCTGTCCCATTGATCTCCTAATATGCTCTGCTTTGAAAGCCTGATTTATTGCCCCGTGCTCTCTTATCTCCCTGCGTGTCTCAGTCCGTTAGAGCACACGTTGTTCTCAGTTTCACTGGCAGCCAGAGTGGGTTGTCACCTCCTTGGCTGCCAACCATTGCCCCTTTCTCTGCAGGATCTGGCCCAGCCAGTGGTGGGCACAGAGAGTTACACACTCCGTTTAAAGGAGTCAGCCAGGTTCTTCAGCTTAAATTCTTCAGGTTCTCCAGCATGTCCTTGGTGTCCACCACTCCAGCGGCCACTGGAGATACCCGGCCCTCTCCATCAGCTGTAGAGGAAGCACAGCCAAATAGCCCCGGGGTTGTGTTTCACATGTAAATGCCCACTCTGCCATTTAAAGGGCAGAGTGCCCAGTGTGGCCGCTCAACCTGAAAGCAGGTGCCCAGGCTGGAGAGGGTGCTCCACGCATGGAACCAGCTCAGCTCTTCAGGCTGGTTGTGGTGGCTCCGTTCCCATGTCACTCAGGCCCCTGGCTGATATTCGGTCCAGTGACCATGTGCGAACGCCGACAGATTTGGCAAAAGGAAATTTCAAACAAAAGGAACAGCAGTCCTGATTTGCAGTTCTTGGAGCCACTCAGGTCCTTCACCCAATGGCGGAGCTGAAGCAGCACCACGTGGCCTGCACAGCCCACGAGCACAGCCTACATTTTGAATACAGATTGTTTTCAATGAGCTGTTACAGTGCTGTTTGCTCAGGGGAAAAATGGCAAGTTATTTCCATTAACAAATAAATGTGAGAACTTTGCAATCTGTGCGTGAACATTTCATGAGCATAAAATGAGGTGAAGTTTGCCAAACAGATTATTCATTATGAATTGTTCATTCAGCTCTAATTGCTTGGGTCTAGCTGTTGTTAGAAGGACTGTGTGACGCCTTTGTAGTACACAGTTAAGGTCAGAGAAGTGTCGGTAGAAATGACTTCATGCAAGTCAAGCTTTTGCTTGGGTGTAATGCGAATCCACCTGCTTAGCTTAGCAAGAGGAGTAAATGATGCTGCCTGAGCTCTTGTTGTCACTGTGCAGCCCAGAGAGCTAATGGAGAGTGAGTTGTGCTTTATTGACTCCCACTTTCTTTGTAGAAGAAATAATTATATTCACCTGCAGAATCCCTGTCTTCTCTTGGACAGCAGCATGCAACTTCCCTGCATCTTAGCTAACTAGATTAGAGATTACTCATGCCAGGATCACTGATGAGAAAGCACAAGCTAGAAGGGATCTGACTTGGCTTCCAGATCCCAGGTGGTATTTGCGGGACTTATGCTCAGGAAAAGTGTCACTTTTTTTCCTTATGACCTGACAAACCTTGCCCGGAAACCCAGAGGAACAAGTAACAAGTAACCCCACCATCTGTCTTTCAACAGCATTTTCCAAAATGGAGCTACACTTTAAAGTCTCACCAGCTCTGCCTTTCACTTTACAAAATATATGCCTATCTCAAAAATACCAAGTTATTTGTTCTTACCCCCGTAATATTCTCATCTGACATTCGCTGTCCTGGAAATCACCAATCCAACATTCACCTACCTGCATTCAAATACCTGTCATTGTTCTTCTGCTACTGTCCTCTCTCCAATTTAGGGATTATATTTCATAACTGACCTCCAACTACCTATTGACTCTCTGTGACACTTCTCACCCTTTGTCTACCTGATTGATTAGTCTATTATGTTTTCCACTCTCCAGATGACTTACGGATTGCCTGGTATCTGTCACAGGCTTGATTTTCTTCTGTGATATTTATACTTGGAGTTTTGCAATGTCCTCCAGTTGCCATTCTCTCTCCCCATTCACTGTCCTCTGCCTGCCTCTCTTGCAAATGTCTAGTTTGGAAAAAGGAGAAGAAATCTTTTGCAAAAAAAATCCTACCTGCTGTGAGTTCACACACATGCTGATTAAAAAATATTGCCATGGTTTTCAGTGGGGCTCTTTATTTTCTCTGCATCATTTGGAGGTAATAAAAAGTCACCAAATAAGATGACAAACAGTAGCACAGCTTGGAAGGTAGCTTTCTCCAGAAAATTTCCTCACCTGAATAAGCCAATGAAACAGCAACAGAGCAGAGAGCAATGCTGAGTTTAAAGATGCACGTAGGTAGTAGGGCTCTGCCTCCGCTGGGGGAGAGGTCTGGGACTTGTCCCAGATCCATCCATCTCCCTACACTTGTCAGAGGTTGTCCAGATCTGATATCGTTCTAGGCTTGTCCCAGCTCTGTCCATCACTCTGACGTTTAATTAACTGCCCTGTTCACCTGGATCTTGCACTGAATTTGAGTTGTCTTTCTGAAATACTTCTTAGGTCATGTCTGAATAATGATAACAGGAGGAATAATAAAATGCTTGTCACTAATATTGCTATTATTGTTATTATGTTGATGCTAATAAAACAAGACACTGAGTATCATGAAGATGAGTACTGTTATGGTCAGTGTCACTTCTTGCTATACTGCTTGTCTCACATCACAGGTGAGCAGGAGCTTGGCAGCAGTGGTGAGGACAGAGAACCCTGGCCAACCAGGCATCCCAAACTAAAAGAACAGAGAGGAGGTTAGGAGCGAGCAGTGACGACGATAAAATCACAATTAAAATTTTAAAAAGTATTTATGAAACTGATCCTGGTGTGAAAGAATGATTAAGCTTTTTAGAATCTGTCCGTGCTGGACGGCTGGTGGTGGCAGTGGCTCCTCACTCCTCCAGGAGCTCTGCCCTGGTGTCTGTCTTGTACCATCTCTCTGTGCATGCCCAGAGCTATCCATCTTCCCCCCATCTCTTTCAGTCCCAGTCTGGCATTTGTCCCATTCTTCTTACTTCAGTCCCAGGTTGCCTTCCAGCATTTCTGACAGTCCCCCCTCCACTGGCGGGTGGATTTCTTCTCCCTTTGAGTTACGATGTCGAGCAGCTGACCTCAGTGCTGGTACCTCCTCTGTGGTGCATGTCTGGTCCCTGCGTCTCTCCAACTTGAGTAGCTGTGCTGTTCCTGGGACAGCTTCATGTTAACCAATGCTTTTATATTGCTGATGAAACTCCCTCTTATGTTTTAATTTCTTTCCTTGCAGTTCAAATACCGGGTGTGGTGACCGTCTTACTGGATCCCCAGTGCTGTGCCCAGTGTGCCTCCCAGCCCCAACGGACAACAACTAGGAGACGTTCATGACTTCAGCAGGAACCAGCAGTGACCCACAGGCACAAAGGTAAGGGATGACCTTTCCAATTGCATCTCCAGAGTGAGAAAAGTAGGCTGGTATGAGGCATCTGGGCATAGGAGAGGGTGATGGGGATTGTACAGATGGAGCACGTCTCTCTGGGGAGGGTTCAAGTGCCTGGAAATCCTGCCCAGGAGCGAAGCATGAAGGAGACTCTCAAAGCATTCATTTCCAAGAGGGAAGAGGCTGGTGCAGACATGGGCAGCAATCCAGGGTTGTGCTTCTCACATTGCTGGTCCTGGGGGGATTTCTGGTTGGCCTCTGCTCTGAGCGCTGGCTAAGCATGGTCCTTCCTGGGGAAAACCTAAATGGATGAGCTGTGGCTGCTACACTCCTGAAAGTGTGGTAGCAGAGGAAGCTATCACGGTTTTATATGCATATATATATATATATATATATATACACACATATAGAATTCACATTCTCCTGTTAAGATTCAAGGAATATAGAAAAAATGCATTTTTTTCCCCAGATGAGAATGTGTACCTCCATCCCAACTTCTACAAAATTGTGTTTTACAAAGCAGAAGAAGAACTTCAGGTTCACATTGGTGCTGTAATTTAGTTTCCTAAGCCCAGCGTTTGCCATGTGTTTCCTGTTGAAATGACTAGCTGTGCTGGGCACTAAGAAATTTTCTCCCTCTTTCTCATCTCTACCTTGACATTATAAAAAGGGTTTTCATCAATCCGTCGAAAGAAAGAGATAACTTTTGTATAAAAGTGCACAGTCGACAGGGTTGAATTTTTGGATAGTGTATAATTTTTTTTTGCACTGTTATTATTTAAAATATGCTTTTTAAGAGGACAAAAGGGAATAGTTTAATGGAAACAAATTTCTACAGCAAAATGTGCAGCTGGATAAAAAAAGATTATTTCTGTTATTGCTTGGGTAGACAGGTGAATTTGGAATATGAGTACAAAAGGTGTTAAAAAGTGTGCTTAAACTTCTCTTCAGTGTGGTGTTGAGATTGAAAAGAATAATTTCAGGAGAAAAACTTTTCTCTGAGCCTCCATTTCCAGCATTGTCAAGTCTATAGCAGCTGCCTTTTCCCACAGCTATTATCACGTTTTCACCTTTTCTTCTTCTACCTCATTTGTCCTTTTTTGAAGAAAGGGCAGTGCCGGTGAAAGGCATGCAGGTCCACGGCATCGAGCCGGTGTGGAAGGGAGGAACGGTTGTACTGGAGGTGCATGGATGCCTCTGAAGGCCAGATGGGCTGGCGAGGATGCAGTCATTGCTGGGAGGGCAGGACAGATGAACAGCCTGGCCTGGGGATAGTCATTTGAAAGCACCTACGAATCTACAGCTCCTAAGACCCACTTTCAAAAGTGGCTTTTAACTAATTAGGATCCTAAGTATCACCGAAGACTAGCAGAGCTTAGATGCTCAGGTCCCTCCGGGCAGACACAAAAATCTCAGCTATGCAGACAGCAGTGTGTGTCCTGCTGGAGCCAGACCCAGAGCGAGGCAACAAATTACAAATATGAGTGCCAAAACAGCAGGCTTGGGACACAAAGGATAAAAGACAGTTGTGTTATTTGAGCTGATAAGCCCTCCGTCTCAAAGACGCTTGCATCAAAGGCTCCTGCAGGGTTTTCACAATTGAGTGTTATGCCATCCAGCACTGAGTTACCAAAGATGTAAAATGGGACTTGCAAAGAAAACTTCATCCTGCCACAAAGCAACAGAATAAGTTTGTTTTGAGAACTGTTAGGCTGAATAATTGGGGATCGGTCTCCGTGGACACAGTGAGATATTGCTCCTGCAGAGCAGTGATTGCAGCTACTGGTCTCAACTCCCTGCCTCCTTCCTCCTTCTTCTCCCAGCCTCTGCAAGGGCTTGGTCAAATGCTGCCAAGCCAGCATGAGCAATATTTCCCCCTTCCTTGTCACTTATTGTCCCTTGTGTTCATTTCTCAGAAGACTTTTCACAAGCAAGAGGCTATTTTCAAGGGTTGCAAGCGTTTGTCTCAATGTATATTTTCATAGCTATTCACTTAGGAAGAGCTGGAGAGGCAATTTACTTTATTAGAGACCAAAGGAAAGGAGTCTGTGCAGGTAGCCTGTGCGGTATTGTGCTAGGGGTCAGAGGGCTAGAGAAAAGAGTCCTCTGAGAAGGCCGCTGAGCTTCTTGCAGAAGTTGACAAGTGGGTGTTGCTGTTTGGTTCGGCTCTGTGCTGCTGCATGTCTTGTAGGCTCTTTCAAACAGTCAGCGCTGAGATCTTCAGCGTGGTAGTGCCACTGGTCTAGCCACAATGGCTTAAGAGCAGCAGGATCTGTGGGGAAGCGTAATACCTTTGGTGAGATGAAGCAGGCAAGGTTGGAGGTAGCCGTGCTCATGGCACTGAGCTGCTCCCTTGGGGAGCAGGTGCCCAGGTGAATCTGGGGAGGGTCTGGAGACAGGGAGCCCCGGCCAGCCCGCACCTAACACGGGCAGCTGGTGACATCTGACGGCATGGACCCTTCTCCAAGCAGCTTCATGCAACGAGCAGATGACTGAAAACCATCTCCTGGGCAATCCACTTCATTCATCAATTAAATTGTTTGCTGTGAACAGTTTGGCCCCATCCAGCTCCAGGATTTCAGCCTTGTAATTTTGCTGGCAGGGGACGCCGGCGCCATGTCCGTGAAATCTGCCTGCCAACTGCTTCCCCTGCTAAGCATTTTCTAGGCTAACGATCCCGAAAATCTTGCCAGCAGCCCCAGCTCTGTCCCTTTCAGGGCAAGCCGCTCGTTTAAATGTGAGCACCTCTAAATGACTCCATCTGCTAAGTGACGTTAGGAAAGAAAAGATTATAGCAGGAGTTATTGCTGTGTCCTCGGGTTATAACCCTGTTACAAAATGGACTGGAGGAACAGGGGGACTGTGAGGAGCCGGCAGAGGCTCAGAACCACCTGGGTGACTGTCAGCTTGATTTATTTTCTTGCTCATTAGATAAATTAGAAAACTGGCAAAAGAAATCATTGTCCTCTCCCAGCTGCTTGGGAACCTGCCACGTGGCACAAGATGCCAGGCACAGGGGCATGCGGCTCTTTCCCAGCCTCTCGTCCCCTCTCACCATGCTGCCCTGGGCTGGGGCAGGAGAGTGGGGATGTGGGATGGAGCCTGGGACTGCTGATGCCACATTTCTCCTTGGTGGTCCTCTCATCCTAAACCAGCTCAGTGACTCAGCTGGCGGACTACAGGCAATCACTAGGGTTTTGCTTTTCTGTGATAGTGCTGACTTTTGAATAGCAAGACTTTTGCAGATCGAAACATTGGTGACAATATTGCTTTTGAATAATAGCTTTGACCTCAGAACCGTTAGTTACCTTCACTTCAAGTCAGACACACTAAAGCAAAATAACCCAGCTTGCAGAAGTATCATCAGCCAGGACCTGCTGCCCTTCAGAGATGCTGGTCAATGTTTTGGTCTTCAGTATTCGGGTGAGTTACGCTCCATCTGCCTCCAGCAGCCGCTCCTCTTGCTTATAAACTGGACTAATTTTTGTGCATCAGAAGGATGGAGCCTAAAGGTCAGACTTGCTTTAAAGCCATGGGTAAAATTCAGTAGCCAGGAGGTCACACTGTGATTACAGTGCTAACCTAAAAACTCAATGAAATCTTCGGACTACATAACCACATGTTAAATTCAGATCGTTTACACCATCCGCGCTGCAGACAAAGTATGCTTAGCTGCTTCCAATGCACTTCTGTAGCATGAAATGAGGCTGCTGATGTACACAAGGTATTTACATAGCAGGAAGAGCTTCCAGCCAGGATGAGCTATTGCAGACTGCAACACATTTCTCAGCCAACGTGGAGGAATCCCTGCTACCAGCAGAGGCTGAAGCCATGGGGGAAGTAGAGCAAGGGCCTTGGGGATGGAGGGACAGTGGCATGGCACAGGGGTTCCCTGTTTCCCACGCTGCTTCTCCTGCCCATGGGACTTCTGCGCGGGGCCCTTGTCACCCTGTGATGAGACAAGCACAAGGACACGCGAGTCCTGTGAGGTGTGCAAATGCTGCACGGCAGCGTGGGATGGAGAAGATGGGGCTAATTCCTTCCTGAGACTTGCAAGGAATCAGCTTATGGCCCAAAGCTCCGATTACTCTTATCTGAGCCTGCGTGAGGGTAACCACACATACATCCTGAAATTACCCGGAGTTTTGCAAAATCTGGGAGCTGATCTGGACTCACCTGACCCCAGGGAGCAGGGGGAAGAGGTTCAAAGCTCCAAATGTGCCAGATGGGCAGCATCTTGGTGTGATGCCTGACCCCACCTTCCCGACCTGATGGAGCCTTGTGCCGAGCAGCACCATCAGTCCCTTCCCAACACAGTGCTGGAGCATAGCACTCAGGCAGACTCACCTGCCGGGATGCTGGCAGGTAATGTGCCTCTGAAACCACCGGTGAGGGATAAACGCTGTCAAATAAATCACAGAGTGAAGTGTTTTGCTGGTGGGATTAAACTGCGGCTCACACCCGCCGCCCTCCCCATCTCCCACTGCTGCCTGCCCAGGCCACCCTGCTTGGAAATTAAAGTGGGGAAATAAAAGTCCTTCCCCCCGCTCCTGCTGTGCCTCTCAGCCGCTGACATTAACACCGAAATGGCTGACATTAGCTCTGAATGGATTTTAATAACCCCCTTGTGAGCCTGAATTACCCACGCAGCATGAGGTCCGGTGTGCTCTTGGAGACCTGGCCATGAGCAGTGCATCGGGGGCCGGATCGGCTCTCCAGGCTGGGGACATGGGGCTGGAGCCACCTGAGGGTCTGCAGTGGCTTCTCCCAGTGCAGCCCGGAGAGCCACTGCTTGGGCACCTGGCACCTGCAAGTGTCCTGCCACCAGCAGGTCTGCAAGGGGACTGAGGATGCTGGTCCAGCCCATGGTTGCATCTCTGTCGCCACCTCCACGGGATGCTTTCCGCTATGGGACAGGACGTGGGCTGTCACAGAGAGATGGGATGCCATGAACGAGAGAGCAGCCCCAGCCCCTACCAGCATGTGGCATAAAACAGCGTAGAGCCCTGTGGGTGGGATGCGAAATGAGATCATGCCTGGCCCAGCTGAGACTCCGGACTAGTGTATGAAAATCTAGCAAGAAGATTAAAAGGTGTCCCCAGGCAGAAGAGGGTGTTTACTTCTTTCTTTGCAGCTGAGATGCATGTGGCGTGGGAGTCACAGGGCTGGTGGCCTCCCTGGAGCACCTGCACGTGGGCAGTGCCATGTCCCCGCAGCGGCTGATCCTGGGGACAAGACAGTGGCCAGAAAAGCCTCTTCTGAGCTGCAGGAGGACACCTCTGATTTCCCCTCCCCACGGGCTGCAGGGCAGGCATTGCTCAGCACCATCACTGCCAGCCCTGCAGCTCCTCTGCAAAGGGTACAAGCCACTTTTTCCTCTTCTTTTACAAGAGAGAAAACTAAGAAAGATTGCCAGGTGCTTCTCACTTCATCTGGAAAATGAAGGGCCTGGAAATGTGCTCTGAAGTCACTTTTCCTCTCAAAAGCCCCCCAAGATCTGACTGAGCGATGCAGCCTCCTTGGTTGGTCACAAAATCTCAGTGCAGTTTGGGTGAAGAAAGATGCTTCCTGACTGCCATCAAAATCCACGTATATTTTCAGTATGGAAACAAAAATATCCACAGGGATATGGACATCAGATCACGGCTGGGGTGGGCCAGCAGCTTTTCCAAGTCAGGCTTGACGGGGGATGAGACATCATCAGACATTTTAAAGTATTTAGGACCAAAACCAACCCCTTAAAAAAAGTCTGTGGTAATGACTGAATTATATTTAAGAGGCTCATTCGTACTAAGTAAATGCAAATAGTTTACATGGAAAACATTTCCCATTAAGCTCATTTATACATAAAATGCTAACAGATTGAGATTATGACTCTAATGATTATTTTTATTGCTGGTTTGCATTTAAATGGCATAAATTTCCCCCTACTGTTCTCTCTTTGGGTTAAATCAATAAAACCTATTAAGAAGGTTAGTCTTCCTCCAAGATTCCTCCCTCTCCTCTTTCTGTCTCATCTCCACTCATGCCCTTTCCATCCACCCACCAGCAGAGATTTTTGTAGAGCTCCCTCCACGATATTGGTGCTGAGGATTTGAAAATCCCCTTTGGCACAGCAGAGTGAATCCGGTCCTTGCTGAGATGTGGGGGGAAATATAGAGCAATTCAAGTGCTGCGAGACTGGTCCTTCACCCAACGTGGGCCATACTGCAAGGAGATGTGGTTGGAGCTGGCTTTTCTCTCCTCTTAGCATCTCCCCTCCTGTTTTAATGGAGATGCTGTACCTACACATCCTCAGCTAGCGATGCTCCTGTCGTGCTCCTTCAAAGAGTGGCTCACCAAGTGGGTGCTGGATTTCTGTTTGGAGAGGAGTTATCCTGGTATATACACAGCAAAAGCCATTAAGAAGCTGACCTTTAAATTGGGCTTCTTCCTGCTCACGGAGGGAGGAGGAGGGTTGGGTGCCCAAATCTTATTTATTTTAATGACAAATCCCTCATGTGGAGGCTTTGAAATGCTCAGCTTTAATGCAGCTCCCCTCCGTGTGCTGGAACTTGGCTGTACCATGCAGGGGATGTCTCTGCTTCCTCTGTAGTGCCAGGACCTATAGATGTGCAGGGCCACCCTCAGCCCACAGTTACCCATGAGCCGCTTCATGCGAGGAGCAGAAGCACCCAGCCTGGCCCTACAACCACTGTACCCAGGTACCACCACTTATGGGCTTATGAGCTTAGGGCAGTACTAGCACAGGGATCTCCGTGCTCCTTAATCAGCACTGCTGACCTTTCTTTCCTCTATTACTCTCAGCATCACTTTTTCCCTAGCTTAATTTGCATAGGTTTCATGTTATCCATGTTTTTGCTTTGTCCCTGTTATCCCATTACCCTGGATAATCAAAGCTGGCTGTAATAGAAACAGCAGAAACAATTTGCTTACCATCCTACTACAAGATATTCCCTCTACCACATTTGAGAATACCTGCGGTTCTCCGGTAATGCTAATTAACTGTGCATACATATAGAAAGTAAAGCAAACGGCATTGGGATCCTTTGGGATGGTGGGGATTAAAGGAAGATAAGATATTATTCTCTTCTTTCTCTGTGCTTCAGTGTCCTTACTCTCAATGGAAATTGCTTTGCACTTATAAAATAAAATGTAACACGTGGGGGGGAGCAGCTGACTCTGCAGAGAGGTGGAGCTGGAAGGAGCAGATTTCCCTGCTTACAAACCCACTATGAAATGAATGGTCCCCTCAATGTCTTGCTCCTTGTCCCTATTCCCAGAGTGGGGTAGGATGGGCCAGTCCTCACCCTGTGCTGCTTCCCAGACAGCAGAGCCTGGTGGTGCTGGGCAGGGCTGTACCTGGGCACTGGTTCCTTGCAGTTATCCCCCAGAGCTGGGCTCTGAATGGGTGGAAAAGCTCCAATCCAGCATCAAGGACTGGCTGAAGCAGTGGCTGTAAGCGTGAATGCCCACTGAAGTGCTGGGTACCTGCTGTTGAACGTGGCTGTTGTGTCCATCAGGATGCTCCTGTATCCTTCCCGCATCTAGGGCAGCTGGTGCAGTGGCAGTTTCAGAGCAGGTCAAAGTCTTGGGGAAAATAAGGAAGATGATAGTGAGAGATGGAAGATCATCCGGACAGGGGAGATACGGTGGCAGGACAGATTGTTGGTATTTTCCCAGTGACCCCTTCTTCATTTTGCATGGCATAACATCATGTGCTTGGGCTTGACTCAGCCCATACATGAGGGTACATGGGGCAATTTCCCACAATTTGGATGCAGCATCCTCTACAAGTCTCGCATGAGGCTCTGTCTCGAGCGCCAGCCAAATGAAGAGTGACTTACGCAGCCGGGCATGCGTGGAGAATTGTCAGAGCTCTTCGTTCAGGAGAAATCCCACTCAAGTCCACCCACCGGCTCCTCGCCAAGCTCCTCAGCTCCTTGGCAAGCAGCAAACTCAGACACTCAGAACACAGCCCCTTGAAGCAGGGGCTGTGGACACACACAGACACATGGCATCCATGGGTCTGGACCCCGCACGCCTGCCACCCTGCAGGGTGACAGCTGCAGGAGCATGGTTGGAGCAGCCTTGGCTCTCCTTCTACCCCTGGATCTGGAACTGAGAGGAAGCCGTTATCTGGTAATCACTGCACCTTTGATGAAATCCTCGTGTTGGGGGTTTTACCACGTCTCTCATCCCCCAGGTCTGTCAAGGAGCTTTATGCAGCCATGACTCAGAGAGAGGTGCCAGTGGAGAGTCTGTAGATGCAGCCAGCAGCTGTCATGTGGGGGTACAAATAATGTATGTATGCACGGGACCTTCTCCTCCCAAATGATAGCAGCTCCTTTAAATGGTCCCTGCATCATGCCACGGGTCTGGCCACACGAGAGGGCTCTGATTACACGGGGGTCCCTCCATCTGTCGAAGTTACATGGGGAAGGGCAATGAAAAGGCCGGGGGGGCTGAGGGCTGGGGTGCTGCAGGTACCTCCTTGCCAGGAGTGAAGCAGGGGATACCTGTCAGCCCCGATATCAAGCCCCTGGTCTTATTACCAGCCATCTGAGACATTTTGGTTCTGATCAGGCAGCATGAGCTTTAAATGCAAGAGTGAGTTTAAAAATGAAAATATAACAAGAGCTCGCCTTGCAGGAAGAGATGCTTGGCATGGGAAATGGGAAAGTGTATCAATGGGAAAGTGTATCACTATGGGCAGCTGGGAATTTCTTGTTGGTTTTACATAGCTGAGGCAAAGGTAAACTTCCTTTTAACTTCTCTGAGAGAGTTCGTAATGATATGACCCTTAGAATTAAAGATCTGGAGCTAAACAGCTGGGCTACTGACTCCAGTGCAGCATTCGCCGGTGCAGTTCAAGCAGCACGCCAAAAGAACCAGCAGCTTTCGACAGCAATTGCACTCAGCGTTGTTCTGTCTCTTCAACTCCTGACACCATTTCGGGAAAAAAAGTCAAAGGTTGAATTCACAGGCTTTGTTTCTCTGCAGTTCAAAGGAAAAACAGCCTGGATTTTAATTGGCACCGAGTTCTCCAACAAGTACCTGAGGCTGTCCTGAAAACTGACACTCAGACAGGCAGGCAGAGCACAGCGGACCAGGAGGGAAGGCTGTTTGAAGTGCTCGGGTGTCTGCCACCCATCTGCAGGTATTCAGAGATATCCTTGCCAGCGTAGCACTGGTCCAGGGGCGGAGGAGTGTGGCTTCATTTCTGATCATTAATGCAATGGTCTCTTCTCAGCACCGCACTTCCTTCCACTGATCTTCTCTGTGCACAGTCCAGAGGGAGCCACATATTGAGTGGTTTGCACTGGAGGTCACAGCATGGAGATAATGAAGTTGTTTTCTTACCTTTTTGTATTTTCTGGCGGTATGGCTCAGCCTGGTCTCACGCCTCTGCCCAGCATAGGGACTGGAGCCCGCAGGAGGTGGTGAGAGGCAGATGCTCTGCAAGCTGCTGGCAGCATGGGCCGCATGCCCCTGTGGAGAGAAGCAGGAATAGCTCGGGCTGTGGTCACCCCCGCTTTAACCCCAACATCTTGGCCAAATGGCAGTCATCCATCCTGTAAGCTTCACCGACAGCCGAGGGATGGGCTTAGCTAGGGGAGTGCTGGGAGGTCAGATCCGGTCTGGCAGTGGGGTGAGCAGAGGGTCAGGTCTGTCTAGCAGAGTCTCTCAGTGGGGATGGGGGTGTCGTGCAGTGGCTGGCACGTACAGGGATTATCCTTCTGGGTGACACGGGGGTCCCACCTGCTCCTCTCTGCAGGTTCAGCATCACTCCCACCTTTCTACTCATCTGCTTTCCTGACCTCACTTCTCCTTCCAGACCTTGCCCTGCATCCTGCGAACTTCCATGGCCCTCTGTGTTGCCTTGTCATCTGTGACTTGACCCCAGGAAAGCACTTGTACATGTGCTTATTAACTCTGTGCTCATTGTGCTCCGTCGAAATACCTGCTTTGCCCCAGGAGCCTCTATCATTGCCACCAGCAGTCTCAACAAGTCCTGTGCAAGACAAACACCGCAGCAAAGCATTGTTAACCTGCCTGTCCCAAGCCAAGCCATAGCTATCAGTCCCAAAAGCCCAGTGGGGTGGATATAGTTATTTCTAGGAAGCTTTTTATTTACCTTGACCTTTCTGACATTACAGTAAATGCATTTCAGAGCACAAGAAGTGTAAAAATAAACTGCAAGGAAATCAAGACAGCTAATTAGCCAAAGGTTACTGCTGGGCTCGGTGCCTGTCAGCCCTTTTGAAGTTCTTCGCACAGGCAGATGTGTGTGCAATGCTGCTGCTCCTTTGAATAAATGTCTTGGTTTCCAGAGTGGTTTCATAGCTGGATGTGACTAAGCCCATGCGAGGCCTGTCACAGCAAGCCTGGGCAGGATGCTCACATCCTTTAACCTCGCACTTCACGGCACTGAAGAGCATCTCGGCTCGTGGAGTCGCTGATCAGCGTTGCCCTTGGCTTTCCTCGCAGCCCAGGCTGGAGAGCATCTAAGGCTGTGGATAAGTGGCATCAGGAAATGAGGCAGCACTACCTCCTCCTAGGTGGAGTAGGTCAGGGTCCTGTGTCCGGAGGGTTGTTTTGCTCATATTCGGGAGCCCAGGCTGCAAGGAGAGCTGACAGAAGGATGCCTGGGAGCTGAGCTGTTCCCTCCATCCCAGCCTCTTGCCGCTCCCTCTGCCCTCCCTGCAGGCTTCTCCTCTTGACCGCTTTCCTCCAGCCTGCTTCACTCCCTCCTCGTTAATTTGCTGCTCGTTTCCTTGCAGAGTTTACACCACGAGTCGGAGCTTCATGTGCATGTGTGTGTGTGATTCAATTAAACAAAACACAATAACATCAGGGAAAACAGGGAGAGAAGCAGACAGACAGCAATTCCCCGCTCTCCCAGCGCTAAGCCTGTCTGCCTGTGAGCTCAGCCCCGGCACAGCTTGCTCGTGTCGCCACGTGGGTTTGCTTGGAGCAGCCCTGGGGATCTCTTGCGTGGGGTTCCCATCCCTCAGCAGCTCCTCCTGCTCCACTGTCGGGACCCGGGGCTGCTCCTTTGGCTGAGGGGAGCCTCAGAGGAGCTGCCTGTTCACTGCCAACAAGCCCTGAAATGCTGAGGTGTCTCTGAATGCTCAGCCCCCTCCATCCTTCCTTTCCCCTCTTTGCAGCGCGAACAACCCCTCCTGAAAAATAGCAGTGGTGCTGCAGTGTGGGTCATTTGCTCAGCTTCCCGGTGGTTTTCCTCCTGCTGCCTTCCTGCCTTGCTTTCTTCTCCGTTTTTCCCCTCTAATATGCTCATACCGCAAACACATGCTTTTTTAGCATCCCCTGCTGCCAGCCATCTCCTCAGCAGGTTTCTCGCCTCTCCCCATGCGTGAACACGTGCGTGGCCATGGGTGCTCTCTCCTGGGGGCTGCTCCTGCTCACTCCTCCCTGGCTGGCTCCCTGGCACTGCAAATTTCTTCTGTGAATCCAGCCTCTTCTCCTCGGCTGGCAATCTGACGACTAAAGTGGGTCAGCGCGAGGGGAAGGCGGCAGCCCAGAGTGAACACAGGCACCAGAGGCCACGGATGCCAGATTATGAGGCAGGAGGGAGAGTGGAAGGCGAGGGTGATGTTCTTAAAAAGTGGAGATTTTCCAGGATTTTGACAATGCACACAGAACGCGATTAATGAAATCCCGGTGCTCAACGCCCTCTCCTTAGCAAGAAATACGGCGAGCAGAGGTGCCCCCCTCCCGGCAGCAGCCCCTGCTGTACAAAGCCCTCCACTGAGAGGCTGCGCTGTGCCATCGCAGCACAGTTTAATGTCCCTGTGAAATGCTGGCAGGGACCTTGTACTGCTGAAAGGGAAGCACCCCTGAGGAGGGCAGGCCCTGATTACTGCACTGCCTCTTGCAATTGCATCTTGTGCGCATGGTGGGCTCCAGAAGTGTTGTAGAGAGCTGCTCCATGCTTCGAGCCTCTGTGTCCTCGATCTCTTCCATATAGCCTTGGAGCCACTTCTTCCACATTTGGAAGGCTCCTTCTAGTACCCAGGGACTGTCCTTACTTCTGGCTGATCTGATGCTTATCAGAAGAGGTGCTCTTCCCCGTCCTTGGGGTCACAGCCATCGTGGCGGCTGGGAGATGGTGCCTGCTTATCCAGCGGAGGCTGGACAGATGTAATATCCCACCTTAGTCTTGGCTCCTGGCTTTCACATGCTGAGATCATCCTATCACTTAGTGGGGATCTTCTTGCTGAGAAATGTCAAAAGATGGGGCCTGCTTTCCTGGCGTGCAAGCCCAGGCCTGGAGACAAGAAGGCCAGGAGCTGCCTTGTGGAGCAGAGAACCAAGGGGCTGTCCACCTTCCTCCTGAGCTTGACCAAAGCCTGTTCATGGGGACCTGTGGTCCCCACACTTGCCCTCACAGACCACATGTGTGCACAGCACAGGAATAAATTTTAGCTGACACCAGTTCTGCAGAATTTCCCGTGCATGCAGCCAATGCACCTGGAGCCGTTCCCAGATGTCTCTCCTTATTAATGCCCCCTTAGCAATTTTCTGAGGACCAGCCTCCATCTCCAGCATTTAAAACAGTCCCTTCCTCTTTGATTTATGGATATTAATCCACGCCAGCAGGCAAGAGGCATGACATGTCTACATAATATATTCTTTATTAAATTGATTTTTTCCTTTCCTTTCTCCTCCACCTCCAAGGCTGCACCTTTCTTATCTCTCCATAACATTTGAAACTGCATGCTGCACTCAGAAAGACATCTTCTGACATGGAGCAGTCAGCATCCTTTGCTAGGTCAACCTTACAGATCCACACTTCCTCCCCAAAGGCCACATTCAGACTCCGGCATAAAGACCCCCTCGACCCCATCCCCACTTATGTGCCCACTCCAGTGCTATGCTCAGGATAACTGTTGGTGTGGCCAGGGCGGTGGGACACTGCCAGTCCCACGTCACTTCTTCTGATCATAACATGGGGCAGGCCAACAGCATGAGCCTGCTGGCAGCCATGCCTGAAACACCGCCCAGGCAGGGATCCAGCGAGTGTGAGCTGCTTCTGCAGTCATTCGGATGCTGGCTCTGGATCAGTAATGGCTAATGCTGTCCAGCCCTCTGCTTCAGGGACCAAAACCCAGATAAAACAACGTGAGCTCCGCCGCTCCAGTCTCCCACCTGCTCAAGCCATGCGCCTGGCTCTGGGCAGTGCCCTGCTGTTTGGGGCAGACTGGATTTCAGCCAGCACTGGGCTCCCAGTGAGCTCACCGTATGATGGCCTGGGAAGAGAGCAAGCAAAGATCTCAGGACCTTGGAGCTGCTTGCATTTCCTCTTCACATGTCTGTGCTGTATGAGGACTTAGACTGCTCAGCACTATCTGGACAGACCTCGAACTCCTCGTGGTGCCCGGGATGATGTTCCTGCAGGGAGGAAATCCTAGACCACCACTCTGAGTGGGACCTGCTTTGGGGCAGCACTATGCAGGGGTGATGGTTACCCCATCACTGGGATAACCTGTTGCTCTTTCCCAGCTCTGATGCCTGGTACTGATGCTCTTCATCCTGCTGAGATGCACCCTGCTCCACAGGGCAGTTTCTGCAGCCCCATCTCCCTGCTCAGGCCACTTGTTCTGATCAGGGAGTGGAGGACAGGTTGTTTTGGGGATCCTATCCCTCTATTTCCAGGCTTCCCAGGCCCATCAGCACATTCGGTGCCCATCTCTGGACCTTGGCAGTGGTGGTGTGGCAGCTCTGATGGGAAGGTGAAGCAGGTCTCAGATGGCACTCCCCCCTCAATAACCCAAATTCAAGAAGTCCCTGCGGCTCAGATGCCTGCCCACCAAGCTGCTGGGGACCACATCTTTCAGCACAGTACCTTTACAGTGTCAGGTGCCCACTGCGAGCTCATGGGCTCTGTGCATAGCTGCTCCTCTCTGGAAGTTGTGTTCTTCTCCTTTGCTTAACAGGAATAGAAAGTCAAACTTGCCTGACTGGCTGTGCCCTTTGCAACACAGCCTGTCCCATCCCTACTCCTCAGCTCCACCCAGGCTAAGCCACTGGTTTCTCCAGACCTCCCATCACCCTGCCATAAAACAGCAGTTAGAGGAGAAGAGTGCAGCTAAAAACTGATGGCAGAGTCAATGTGAAGCAGCAGGACATTAGCAACTTCAGGAGCTTGAGAGCAGCTTGAAAAATTTTTCTGTTTCTGTTGGTGAAAATGAATCTATCCCAGTGGCAATAAGGCTGCTTTTGTTCAGTGGGCTCTTAGCAGTGATTATTGTTGTTTTTCAATTTAAAAACCAGACGGTCTATTTATAAAGCATAGCACGTGGATTGAGATTTTTTTTTTTTTCTTTAACGAAGCCTTTAAGGCATGCTCTCAGTTCCACTACTGACAACCCAAGGAAGCAGAGGGGGACCTGCAGACCCCTGCTAGTGAAATGAGGAGCAAAGCTCAGTTAACTGAGCAAGGCTGCAACAATGCTTTGGAGAATCAGTGGAAGATATCAGGTGGGAAAGGTCTGTGGCTGTAGCTGGGAAGTGCTTTTGGTGGTGTTGGAAGGGCCCTGGACACAGAGGTAGAGTCCCTGGAGGTATCTGTGGACATACCACTGTCTACCTTTTTCTCTCTTGTCCAAAGTGGAGGTTGATCAGAGCTGGCCCCAGCACCATCTGCAACGCTCTCTGCATGGAGACCAGGAGGAAAGCCAAACTCCGTCTTTGGCCTGGCATTGGCTCCAAGTTGGCAAAGACATCTGAAAGGTAGCTCATGCCCGTGGTGCTGAGGTGATGGTGAGAAGGAAAGCTGTCCCAGAGGTGCATTAAGGGATCCAGCAGAGCACTGCCGTAGGTTCTGGACGGGGCTGACAAGTTCTTGTGTGTTTAACATGAACATCTCCACATGCTTTGGGCACTAGCCCAGCATCGGCCTGGCAGGGCCCCTTCCCATCCAACAGCGTGGATTACTCTGGCGTGCCAGCCCTGAGTGCCGGTCAGCTAGCAGGGCTTGCTTTCATTCGTCAGTGCAAGATATTTAGAACATCCTGGCTAGGGATGCTTTATCACAGACACTTCATAAGATGCAGGCACCAAACACTTGTTGCAGCAGTACTGAAGGTTCTGGTTTGTGTGCTCTCGAATACTCTCATGTAGGGTATGGGCTGCTTTGGCATGTCAGAGCATCACTTTCCATGCATGGTCCACCATCAACACTGAACAGGAGAAAACAGCGTCCCACTTGCACACGAATGACGCAGTGGCCCAACCTTCAGCTCATCTGTTGACCCAAGAAGCTGCTTGTGGCAGACTTTGCTGCAGACACATCTTCTGCAGGTTGCCTTGAGTTCACGGCCAGCCCGGTGGCCCCAGCTCTAGTGCCACAGCTAAGCTGGGCCTGCCTTTTGTTCCCCTCCTTACTGCAGCTTATCTCACAGTGCTTCTGTCCCCATTTGCCCACACAGACCCCTTTACTCCCACCATTTAGTTATTTTCTTAATTAAATGTAGATTATGGCATTGGGAATAGGGATTATTACTTATTCATAAGCTACTTAGATTTTGAAGTGTGTGCAGAGCAAGGCTTATCACACGTCTGTGTCTGCATCATTACCATGTCAAGGGCCAGGGTGAGCTCGTACGGCTTTACCCAGACAGTGCTCCTCTTCTTTCCCCGTGCTCTCCACTCCCAAAGGAGCTCTCCCATCTCTCCCTTGCTGCCCCTTTTCCAGCTGAGGCTTGCCAGCCTTTTCCCAAGGAAACCATTTTCACTCCCGAGCTGTTCCAGCCCCTCCATGACGCCTCTGCTTTGCCCCCTCCCCAGGTTTGTTTGCATCTCGCTCGCAGCACTTTCCCCAGCCCTCCCGCTGTGCATGCAGCTGAAGCTCTGCCGTTTCGTCTGCCCCCCACAGAAGAACAGGGACTTATTAGGAGGCAGCTCTGCAGGAGGTGCTTCTCTGCACAGTTTTCTAGGAAATTCCTCCTGGTACTTGGGTATTTATTGCCTGAACTGCAGCCCACCTTGGGGGGCAGGAGGAGGAGGCAGGGAAGGTGCCGTTGGCATGCTGGTGGGAGAAGCAGAGGGAAGAAAGCAGGATAGGAGGGTGGGTGCTCCCCCAAAAACCTCGTGGTTCTTCAGTGTGCCCGAGCAGAAGGGTTAGGAGCTGCTCCCTCCATCATGGGGCAAGCACCTGCTTCTGAGGCCCCTTCCTCTGCCTTAAATAATGGAGCAATAATAACAATAAAAACCTCTAACCTGGATGGTGCACACCAGGGTGGACTCCAGTCTCCTTCTTAGTTGTTTTTGCTGTCCCCAAATAGTGCCATTAATGTCTGATGCTGCAGGGCTTCCCTTGGCCCACTGGTGAGCCCCAAGGCGGGGACAGGGTAGCTCATCACACACCGGCCTCAAAAGAAAGAGGAAACATTAAATCCCAGGGCTCATCTCCCCTCCACCCTGCCTCCACCCAGGGCTGTCCCTGGGGCTGCAGCAGGGTCCCAGCATCTCGCAGCAGGTAAAATCTCCATCCTCCACTGTCCCCTTGCCTCCCGTGTGGTTCTTTCTGACTGTTTTTAAGGCCTACTGCAAAGTCCTGGCTTGATAGCCCTGAGGACTAAAGACCTTTTGTCAACAGAGCAGATGAGAGACAAGCTGCTGCAAGATTCCTCAGAGCAAAATGATCTTGATAAATTGGAGAAATGGCCTGAAATCAATACACTGAAATTCAATAAAGTCAAGTGCAAAGTGCTTCACTTAGGAAGGCGATATCAAAATCGCAGGTAGAAGATGGGAAAGAACTGGTAAGCCAGCAGGAGAGCGACCAAGGCTCAAGCAGCAGAGTAGCCCTCAAACTGAGCAGCAGAAAATAACCTGATGCTTTAGGAAAGGAAAGGAAAGAAAAGGCACATCTCGCCCGGAGATGTATTAATAGTTTCAGGTGAAAGACAGCAAGGTAATTTATTTGGCTCTATTCAGTGCTGGTGAGGCATCAGCAGGAGACATATATCTCCAGGTTTGGCCATCACAGCTTTCAGAGATTCAGACAAATTGAGAGAGTTCAGAGAGTTTGGAAAACATGCTCCAGGAAGATGGACTGAAGGAGCTGGGTTTGTGTTCTAGGACAGAGACAACTGAAGGCAGAAGGAAGTGTAACATTCACCCAGTATGGAAAAGGTAGTTATAAAGATGATGGTGATCAATTGGTGGGCAGTTGGACAAGATGTAATAGGCTTAAAGTGCAGCCAAGAGGCCTTGGGTTAGATGTTCAGGGAAAGCTTCCTAAGAGTAAGGTTGGCCAAGAGACAGTGCAGGCCGTGAAGGGTGCATGGGAGCCCTGTCCCTGGAGGGCTTCAGAAGCCTAAAAAGCCTGCTGGGGGTCTAAGACTAGGGGAGAAGTTGGAGATGAGGATGGCTTTGCTGTGAGCAAATTGCCCACGGTAACATCTGAGAGGGGTCTGCACCACCCATCCCGCTGATGTAGCTGTGGTGGCTCCACGCCTGCTTGCTCAGAAACCTTTAGGACCCAGGGCACCCTACCCCAACAGCAGGACCGAGGGGTGCCAGGGTGTTCACGTGCAGCTCATGCAGAGGGAGTGACCCGGCAGCACCCTGAGCTCCGGGCAGGGTGGCACAGCCACAGGTGGAACACGCCCACCAGGAAGCTCCTCCATCCCTGCGTGGGCTCATCCATCCCCATGCCTGCAATAAAAGAAATCAGAGGCCAAAACCATCAAGCCAGGTGTCTCCAAGGATGCTTTGCTGTTCGGACAGGCCACACGTCCCTGTGGCCTCAGCCCCGCTGAGCTGATTTTCGGCGGTTTGGTGGCTGGCTGCAGCCTAGTGGTCTCCTCCAAGTCAATCCCTCTCAGTTGCATTTTTGATCATAATTAATGTCTGCTGTGTAATTACATTGATTTTAAGGTAGTCTGAGAGATGAGGGGAATTTGGAGCCCGAACACATCAGCTGAGCTGAAGAGGAGAGCGGCGGGGGCTGCAGTGGGGGTGTGCAAGGGGGGGGCTGCTGAAGTGCCCCCAGTAACACAGGGGCTTTGCAGAGCTGCAGTGACGCAGGGTTGGGAGTGAAAATGTTTGCACTGCTCCTCCTTTTTTCCCTGGCCAAATTGCTCCCCTGGCTGGGAATGGGACTTTATTAATTTACCCAGTCACAGTGGGGAGAGGGATTTCGGGCCCACCAGAGCTTCCCTGGTCTGTGAGTAGACAGATTTCCTCCAGCTTTGTGCAGGGAGGCTCCTGCAAAGAAGAAACCTCAGCCCAGGCAGAGCCAGGGCTCTGACCCCGTGCTCCTGGCTCCCTTGTGCCCCAGCAGCCTTGTCATGAGCACACATACACGTCAGAGGCACCCGTGAGCTTCCCAGACTGCCTTGTGCTTTCTGAGCAGCCCAACTGCCTACAGCCAGCACCGATGCAGCAAGCCCGGAGATGCTGCAAGGAGGCAGCCCGTGGGAAAATCATGAGGTTTTGGGTGGCAACACCAGCAACGAGCTTAAGGATCCTGTTACTCTCCCTGGGGGTGCTGGGACTCCGAGCTTTGTGATGAAGGAGGTGGGTGCCCAGCAAGGACTGGGGTGCGAACATCACCAGTAAAGCTGCTGCAAAAGCCAAATCCCCGCTGCACCTCCCCTGACCACAGCACCAGGGCGGGGAGGCAACCTGGCTCTCCATGCACGTACCAGCAGGCGTTGCTTCCAAAGAGGCATGGCAAACTCATCACCTGTGCATCTCTGAGCTTTCCTCTTGTTAGGAGAGATGTGTCTCATATTTTTTTAATGGCATCTTGTTTTGCGTTGCCTGTTAATTATATGCCCTCCGAGGATCGCTCCTGCCTGAGCAGTTCAGAGGAGGCCGCATAGCACCGGTTCAGCATTGCTCAGACGAGAATGCTGTGACAATCACTGCTGAAAAGCAGTCTCATCGCGCACAGGTGTTATTAAGCAGCCACAGATGTTAGACATTTTTTCAATTAAAAACCCATAAATAATAAAAAAAATAATAATGAGGCAAACGCTGCACTCAGCAGAGACAAAGGAGCCAAGTCGTCAGCGGCATTGTGCTGGGCTCGCTTGCCACGCCGGGCGGCGAAATGCTCAGCTGGTCAAACAATGCGGCAGCCGAACATCTGCGGGGACTTTGTGTGACAGCGCTGGTGCGCAGAACATTTGATTTCTGCATTGGCGAGGGGCCGTCGGTCCTGCTGCTCCCCCCCTTTTTGGCTGCCGCAGGAGAGAGGTAGGATGAGGCATGGAGCTGCGGCTGTTGGCGGCCGCTCCTTGCATTTGGGTGGACGTTGCAGGAATTGGAAATTAGCCCTTTAAATAGGCTGTGAGCCCATCGGTATAACAAGTCGTCTTCAGAGCTTGAGAGGTGTGGTGCGTGGAGGTGGTTTTCCCTTCTGTGTTGTGTGCGTGCCCTAAATGCAATTATTTGGCTCCTACCATGTCTGATATTATTATTGTTCTTGCTATCTTCGGTACTTTTATGGCCCCATCACCATAGTAACTGAGCATCTCAAAACCCTGTAAGGAGGGAATAATATTATTCCCAGTGTAGAGTTGGGGGAAGAGAACAACAGCAAGGTGCAGAGCTGGAGCCGTAAGAGGACTTGGACAAGCCTGACCACGGCTAGGGACTTGGGGATCATACTCCGGCTCCTTCCAATTTTAAGCAGCCACACTAACTTTTCCTGGGCAACCCTGGCCATGTTCCCATCCCACTTCTCCTCCTCCCCTCTTTAGTTAGCTAGGTAACAACCTCCCAGGTGGAGCTGCTCCCTCCTCGGCTCCCCTTCGCTGTCCCCTGCCACCCGCCAGCAGGCACCGTTTAGGCAGGGTGGGCATGGGAAGCGTTGATTTGCTCTGCTGATAGACCTTCCATTTTGCGCAGGCGTATCTGAATGTATCCCAGGCCAGCCCCTGCTCCTACACATCTTTAAATGTTGAATGAAAAACGGAGTAGTGTCAGAGCAAGACATGTCAGATTTTCTTCATCCCTGACGTATTCCAGACTAATTTCCACCCTGGGGGTTTAGCTGTTTTTCCTGAGAGACGGCAGATAGAGATTTAGAAAGAAGGGTTTGAACCAAGATCTTCTGCAGCACAGGCAAATGAATCAACAGGTAGGGAAGGCCAGCGTGGTGGCCAAACCCCTGAGATGGACGCCCACCTACCTGCCCCCAGCTGGGCTCCTTCTCCAGGTGCAGTATGGTTGCTCTCTCCCCGCTCCACTCTTCCCATGCTGCCAGGTCCCGGCTCCTGGCATTGCCATCACGTTCCCTGACACGCCAGTTCCTTGCTGCCTTTCCTGCCTCGGGTCATTCTGGAATAAAACAATCTTCAATTATTCCCTTCTGTTTTTTTCCCTTTTGTACAATATATCATTTTTTAATTAAAAAAATGCCTCCTAGAAGTGTAACGGGCTATTAAATGTTTTGGTCCATAATTAACATCAAACCCCTGACTTAAAATCTTTATGGATTGAATGAGCTCCATTAGCTGCTACATGAATAACACTGCACAATGCTCAGAGGCTCACTGGGTTCAAATCACCCCGTTTCCCCTGTAAACTAGCTGGGGAAAAGGTCCTCACTGGGGACTCGCTCCTCCTGTCCCTGCAGCCACCACCCTGGGGATAGCAACCCACCCAACGCCCAGCTTCTCCCTCCAGGAAAGGAGACCGGAACCACAGGGAAGGCAGGATGCAACCCTGGAGGGAAGTTATCTCCTTCCACGGATCATTCCCTTGTACATACAGCAGCGGCAAGGCGAAGATAATGCCGCGCTGTCTCTGAGGGGTTTGGCACGGTGGCGGTGAGCTCCCCCTTGGCAATGGCAGCACGGCTGCCGGGGCGCTCTTGCTACCAGGTGGCAGCAGGCGTGAGTTACTGGGGGCTTGCAGCACGTTTCCCATCCTCTTCCCGGCTCCCAAAGGGAAAGACAGGAGCTGGCAGGTTGCCTGGTGCCTTTATGCTCTTGCTGGAAGGTTGGAGATGAACCCCATGCTTGGAGGAGAAATCAGGCAGGGTCCTGCGCATTGTTGCTGCAGTACAAACCCCATTGGCACCATGTTTCGGCTCATGCTGGAGCCTGCCCAGGTGCCGGCTGCCCAAAATGCAGGTTTGGGGCTGTCCAATTCCAACAGGTCATTGATTGTCATTACTGATGCATGTCCCAGGCACACACTCACTGCCTTCTCCAGAGGACTTGGTGGTTGGAGAGGTTTGAATCCCCTGATGATTCTCAGCATTTGCTACAATAAATTAATTCCACTTCATACCCCTGGATCACCTTCCAGTGCTGGCTCTCGCAGCAGTGACACATCTGTTGGGGCTGCTGGCAGATTTTGAGCTTTCCCACCCATACTCCAAGGTGGAAATAACATTGCACTCGATGTACTGGTCTTTGATAATGCTGGATTATGGATGACCAGCTCTTGTTTGAGCTGATGAATGGAGCGGCCACCTTGCCAATTTATGGTATTATTCCTTCTGGGCATCTCCAGTGGCATGTTCATTATGGCCATCAGACACAAATTGATTCAATTATGTATTCTTGGCTTTCTGATTGAAACTGGACTTAGGAGATATGGGTGTTCTCAGCAGGTTTTTGCTGTGTACTTAGCTATTGTTATGCAGCTCTGAATTGTCTTTTGGGCTTTGCTTGTATGTGGAATGAGCTGTCAATTCAAAAAGCCTTGGCTGTGTTTCATAGCCTGGCCACCACTCAAGTGCCTTGTACCAGATATCAAAAGCAGCCCCTCTCCGAGGCATGAGATGGTCAGCTTTCAGCACTCTTCTGGTCTTCCCTTGATCCTAACATGAATTTTTCCTTGAAATAAAGGAAGCTTGGTCCACCTGGGGCAGAAGCCCACTGCGATCTGCAGTACCACATTGGCATGGTGGCTGGCCATCCTCTGTGACCCATCGTCTCCTTCCAGCTTTTGGATGAGGAGGGCCCATGAGAGCCTGAGGATGAAGGCCAGGCTCTAGCGCTGCAGAGGAGACCTCAGCTCCCCAGCAAGAGCTGCTTGGGACAGCATTGCCCCATACACATGAACAAGCGAGACATGCTGCCATCGTGCCCAGGAGCCACAGGCACAACTAGGACAATCGGCAACCTGGGAAAAGAAAGGCAGAAGCAGGCTTGGCACCAGGGGCTGTGTTAGAACTAGTCCAAGTCCCAGTGTGCTCCCGTTGTGGTGTGGGAGGAAGCTGGGACCCTCTGTCCCCGGGCAGGGCTCACCTGTCCCAGAGCATCCTGGGTAGAACCAGGGGGCTGTTTTAATAAGCTGGGTATTAATTGCATCCCAAAGCCCTTGCCTTGAGACTGATTCTGGGCAGTGAGACTAAAAATTAATCACTTACGGGGTTTTAATGTTTTTTTGTTATTTCTTCTTTTTCTTCTTTCTTTTGATTCTCATCTCAGATGTACTAAACTTTAAGTGAACAGAAGTTGGGATACACAGCAGGGGGGAAGCAAGCAGGGAGTCTTCTGCTCTCCTCCACTTTGCCAGCCCCTCTTCCCAGCCCTGCAGGTCAGCAGCAAGGTTTGCTTCACATGGCCGAGAGCCTGCAGAGAAAAAGCCAGGGGAGAGTCCAGCTCCTCTGTTTCTGTCCCTGCCCAAGGGTGGTATAAACTATCACAGGCACCACTTCAATCAAGCAAGCTTCTGCTGAGTCAGCTCCATCGGAAACTTGGCCTTTCTGAAAGACCGCAGCTCTCAGAAAGCCCAGCCAAGATTTTATGGGTAAATATAAAATGAATTAGGAGGCAGGTTTTAGAATAAAGGATTGCTCTTGGAATCCATGGGGTAATAATAATTTCTCCTGAGAACACAGCATCTCTCAATCTTCAGCCAACGGTGCGCACTCAGCAGCACTGCCAGTGGATGCAGCTCGAGCAGCGCTGCTCTCAGACACGTGGGTGCCTTTTTTTTTTTCTTCTTGCCTCCCAGGTAGCAAGATTCCTCCAAGTCGGTTGAAAAACATCTCAGATCAAGTCTATTCACGTAGAAAGTGGTGATTCAACTCCACCTAATTGTTTGGAGGGGAGAGATTGATTTCATTGATGTTTTCAGCAAGGACGTTATCAAACAGGTTCCATTTGGACTCTGTCATTTCAGCTTGCCTGTGTTGCAAGGCTGGGGTGCTCTGCTCTGTTTGTGTTACAATAGACTGGCTGAAATAGAAGGGGAAAGAATTCCATTTTGAAGTATTTATTAGCTGCAAGAAAAATAACCCCAAATGTTGACTTGTGTTAATGTTAACCCCAATCTGCCACAAAATCAAATTTTGCTGTCTTGGAAGTTCTCACAAGCCGAAGTGGCCGGGATTCATCCACCCAGCAGTAGCAATCACTGCAGAACAACCTCTCTTCAGGCAATCCAGTAGCACTAAACCTCATGTCAAAGGCACTGTGGAGACATGCAGAGGGTGCAGTCCTGCGCCAGCACATCTGCTGCGCCCCATGGCAGTCCCAAGAGGTGTCTGCCAAGCTGTCCCAAACCTGCAGGTGACAGAATCCCTCTGCCTCCCAGGTAAACCACTGCCATGCTCTGCCAAGCCTCAGCCTCACTGCTTTTGTCCTGGTGTCTAACCTGATTTCTCTTGCTGTAATTTAAGCCGATTATTTCTTGTCCTGTCCACCATGGACATAAAGAACAGATTATTCTCTTCCTCTTGGCAGCAGCCTTTTAAGTGCTTGAAGACTGTTATCACATCTCTTCTTCCATCATCTCTTTTAGGCTAAATAACCCAATTCTTTCAATCTTTCTTTATAGGTCATGTCTTACAGACCTCTGATCATTCTGTTTCCCCTGTGCTGTCTGCAGCAGCCCCACCTCCATTTTGATACGAGCTGCCAATACCAGAATCTACTCCAGTGTAGACCTCACCAGCCCTGAATGGAAACGAAAGATGATCTAGTGGCCACACTGCTGCTCGTATATCCCATGGCACTGTCTGCCTCTTGATACAACACTGATGACTCATGTTCAGGTCGTGACCCACCGTAATTCCTAGACCTTTTTCTGAATGTAGGTTGTGTTCTGTTGTACTTGTCAGTCTCCTCTAGGTCCTCATTTTGATGGGTTCATGTATTCAAAGTACACTCTTGATCAGGCTTTTGACGAAGCTGTGTGATACGTGGGTTCAATACTATTTGGTCCATGCTGAAGAGGCTTTTTCAATGATCCTTTAAGTTGCTGGCTCCCATTGGCTCTTATTTCTAGTGTTTTATCTCTTTCATGCATATCGTTTCACAGTCTAAGACATGCTTGTGTTTAACACTGGATAATCATCATTTTATGCAAAAAAAAAAAGAATTTGTGATTTTCTGCACTCAGACCAGCATGGCCTGGCTCCATCTCCTGGAGCTATGTTTGAGTGAGCTGGGTGGTTTTCCCTGACTAGATTTTTTTTCCTTGGAAACTGGAGGTTTCTGTGCAGAAGGACTTACAGGTGGAAAGCTGAAGGCTGGTCCCTGGGGCTCTGAGCTAAAGGGATTTGATGCAGGGACTCCAGACAGTCCTGGGGGAAGCACTTCTACCGCCCAGCCACAGAGTCGGTCTCTTGCTCCCAGTGAATATTTAAATAATTTACACGATGTGGAGAAGCCTCAGTCCCCAGAGATGCTGCTGCTCGATGAGACACAAGGAGGAGGGGAAAGAAACCCCCATGCTCCAGGTGAGCCTCTGAGCCTGGACCAGAGGTGACCAGTCTGCAAACATTTCCTCCTGCCTCTCCTCCTCCCCTGGGGCTATCCCAGCACCAGCTTTGCTCTCATGCATACAGCAGCTCTGGAAATCCCAGCCATGGGCAAGATCTCAAGGGGGACAAAACGCAGGTCATTGCTGGGACAGATTCTCCAGGCAAGGCAGCACACGCAAAGGTACTTAGGTTATGATAGTAATTAATATGGACACTGCTGGTAATGGCAAAGCTGATGCTTTAAGTGCATAGAGGCAGCAAATGAACCCCATCAATTTTTAAGATGTCAGCTGTTTCCTGGGGCAGCTGTAGAGACAGGAACAACTGGACCTTGGTTTCTCTTAGGTAGCCCCTACCCATGGTCAGCAGCTGGCAGAGGGGTGAAGCACTGTCCTCCTGTGCTGTGGGACAGACCTGCCCCACCACCTGCAGGAGAGGGCCCTGGAAAGCTGCAAATGCACCTTCAGTGAGAGTGCTAGCAACACTGTGGGTGACAGTAGGGTCTTCAGCCACTCAGTCAGAAGGTGCATTTGCATGATGATGGGTTAGATAAGGCTCTGTGCTGCTGGTTGCAGCTATTCAACCTGTGCTTGCAATGGGTCCCAACTCAGCAAAACGTGTACAACAGAGAGAGCACCATTCCCATGCAGTGGAAGAATCTTTTTGGCTGGGACCTGAGGGGTATTCCCATTATTTGGGAAACCGTCTTGTTTCCCCTGAAATCCAGGAGTCTTTTGTCACCAGTTCCCACAGGATCAGGACAGAGATTGTCGCAGAGCGGGTGTTTTTATGAACTGGCTGCTCTCTCCCTTTGCAGTTCTAATTACATTGTATATTTTGGAAATAAAAATGTCCTTTTTGATAATATCAGTCAGGAAAGCTCTCCAGCATTTCCAAGTACAGAGAGAGGGCGAGGCAAGCGATCAAAGACTGGCTGTAACGAGCTGCTAGAGGCAAGCTCGAGGTCACTGGGGGCAGAAGGGCCACCATCACACTGGCTCACGATGCTCAGCTGGCTCCCTGCTCCTGCACGCTCCCCTGCCCCCATCATTTGGGACTGTGCACCCCAAACACACAGTGCTGGAGGGAGAGACAGTCCCTACCTGTGGGCACCATGGTTTAGATGCATGTGATGGAGGGCAAAGACACTTGCCTTACTTTACAGACACATACCAACACCAGCTCACAGGGGTGGAAGCATCCAGTTGCTCTCAAAGAGCTGGAAGCAGTACAGGAGTCATCTGCTGGGAGAGGCACCGTCTTTGCAGCAAGCAGAGATCTAGGGCACTGATAAGCATAAATTTAGGGCATCAAAGAGCAGAGATCTAGATAATCAAGGAACAGAAAGCCAGGATGTGGGCATGGAGCAGAGATGGTGGTAATCAAGGAGCCAAGATCTAGGTAATCAGGAAGCAGAGATCAAGGACATGGAGGAACATAGGGCTAGGTGATCAAGAAGGGTTGCTCTAGGGCACTGAAGAGCAGAGATCTGGGGCACTTTGGAGTAAGACATGATTATCTCACAGGCATGCTCCCAGCATCACTCCCAGGCTCACAGCCTGATGCCAAGTGTTGTGCGGAAAGGTGGAGATGGGACAGATGTCCAGCCCTATTGCTGGGTGCAGCCCTGCCCAACCTTTCACAGTCCAAGAGACAGGAGGACAAACCTCCCCAAGAAACTCCACGACATGCAGTGAGCTCACGGGTTGCTCAGGACAGCTGAGCCACAACTGGCAGCGCAGGCTGCTCCGAAGGGGACTGCGGGGTCACGTCAGCTAGTGGGAAGGAGCCAGCCTACACATCACCAGCAGCAGTAAACACGATCTGACTGAAAAATAGAGTCACGTTAACAGTTATTGATCTATAACTTTTAACCAATTTCTTTTTTACAATATTGGATTGAGTCCTAATTTTAGCTTTTTACGTTCGGCACTAGGCAAACTCCATTCCATCAGCAAAAAACAGCCCCTGTAGGCCAATCTGCGCCTTCCATAGAGCTGAATGATAGAGGACTGGAACAATATTTTTCGACAGATCAGTTCCTGTTCAGGGTAGCAGTGGCCATTATGCAAATCGAGCTATAAGTAGTTTAAAAGTCTGGAACCATCATATTTCTTTATTTCATTAACATCAGTGTGAGCGGGAGAGTTAATACGACAGAATGATCCCATTCCAGGGCTTACACAAAATGCTCTCCCTATCAGTTAACAAGATTGGTGATTTCCCCTCATGGGTGCTCCCAGCAGCTGCACTGGGGGCACCGAGGCTTTCCTGGCAGCACAGCTGAGCACGGGTGGGTGACAAACACGGCTGGGCAGATTAGCGCACAGGAATCCTCTGCCCGCGCTGGCAGATGGCTGGGAGGGCCCCGCTCAGTGCAGCGGGCTGGCAGCCAGGATGCAGGGGGGACAAGTAGGGGATCAGCCCCTATTTTCCCCTGGCTCCCTGGGGATTTTGCCCCCCCGCCCCCTCCAAGAGAACCTGCACAAAATCTCTTATACGGTGTCTTCATCCTCATAATCCAATGTATTGAACAGGACAAGTTGCTTGGGCAAAGACATGCTGGCAAACACATTGGATTGAGATTTATAGAAGGCATGGAGCATAAAGAGCGGTGTTTACCTCATCTCCTCCTGCTCTGCTGCTGGACACACACACATTCTCCCAGCACAGCAATGATATAAGGAGCTGAGGACTGATATAACACAGGCATTGCTGTTATCGAGTGGAGAGATCTGTGCTCCAGCACATGCCCCGATGCCTAGGCAGTGACCATCCCTCCTCCATCACATCAGCGTTGTACCAGCACTACCACAAACATACACCTTCACAGTTATCCTATGTATCCCTCACCTCCACCCTGCCAAGGCACAGACATTCACTCAAACAGCAATTCAGTGAAGCAGCAATTCAGGAAGACGCACATCCCTCTTTGAGGCCCCGTTTGGCTGAGGATATTAGCAGGTAGCTCTTCTTTACATATTAGGAAGCTAAAGCATGGTACTATCATGCCAGCAAGGAAATTACAGAGTCATGGGACTCAGCCCTTGCATTCACATCTTCAGGAAGGGAGTTGGTGATACCCGGCTGGCCAAAAAGGTCAACCCACCCTATGTGGTCCAGCAACTCTGCAAAAAGCTTTCCCGTACCATACACCCTCTTCCAGCCATATAACTCACAAAAAAAGACACAGACATATGCACACTTACACGTATGTATGTGTTTGTGTAGATCTGGACAACAAAGATGACAGCATGCCACGCTAATGGATCCCAGTACTATAATAACTCCATTACAAATGGCAATGTCTTGGAGCATTACTGCTAAAGACTCTACCTTTTCTTGTTGAAACTTTTAATTGATTTTAAAATACACAATCAATCACAGTTAATCAAGGAATCATGAAGAAGCTGTCGTACACAAATACACAAAGACAGCATATAAACCACAATTAATGACCACTTAAACAACAGTAGGAATGAAAATAGGATTATTTATTACTGTTCATGAACAGTAATGGATAAAGTAATGAAGCAGTAACATGGGGGTGTGCTAGAAGCCAAAGTTTGTGATATTTAACACCAAGTAGTCATAAGCGGACATGTCAATGACATGATTTAGAGCAATCTTCCCAAAGGAAGGCGATACCTGCCTCCCTCCTCCGAGCACTACCATTGCCCCGTGGTCACTGGTGGTGGTCACCAGTCCCAAAGGCAGGCTGGGTCCTCACCACAAAGCCAGCCTCTGCCCCAGGCACAGCCCTGCTCTGGAACAGGAGGACCTGCAGCCCCCTTCCAAAAAGGCCTCTGGGCTGCCTTTAGCCATCCGTAACCTGCCAGGGAGGCCATCTCCTCCCCAGGGTTGTCTCACCATGCACCAATGCAGCTGGACAGCTCTATCTTCAGTTTTAAGGAAAATGATTAGTACCCAGCCACTGTGCCCTGTCCCAGGCTATAAGAGGCGATTCCTCATGTTTCTGGGCCGTATGCAGCCTGCCAGGCCACCAGCAAAGCCACCAGACGTCCATCCCCACAGCACGCAGGAGCAGCTTTGGACACACCCACAGGAGCAGCACCCGGAAAAGCTGCATGCTGATGTCCATGCTGAACTGCACAGGACCAGAAAAGAGCGAGCAAAACAAGGGCTGGAGGTTATTAAGCCCGTGTCTGAGCTGAGGACAATGAAACCCAGGCAATGCAATGAAACTCAGGCAGTGCAAAGGAGGTGACTTCCGTGGAGGCAGCTTGGAGGCCCTCGGAGGGAAGATCTCCCCTTGGCCACAGCTCCAGGTGGTCTGACCAGGATTTAGCACAAAAGACTATTTGGCCTAAGATGGCTTTATTCAAACCCACGTGGCAAGATACTTGCAAGCCCAGAGACGTGCCCTCCCGAGGCACACACGGACACAACCCTACCTATTCCTGCATACACACCTGCTGTGTGCCCAGCTGTACATAAGGCCACAGTTTTGCAAATACTCTGAATACCTTCACCAGCCATGCAAATGCATGCTTGCACCAGCATCACAAACCCCAGGCACTGCAGCCCACCTGTACACACGCACAAAACCACCCACAAGGATGCGCACATACACTGCCCCCAGGGACACGCAGAGGCATGGTGATAGCGAGTCCAGTCAGCAAGAGGTGGCAGGGTCCTGCTCTCCCCTGCAAAGGACTCTCATCTCGCTGCCATTCATTCAAGAGATTGCAGCTTTGCAACCAGATCAATTTAATTCCTACAAATTATAAAGCAGGACCTCACTCCTAGCCACCTGCTGCAAAGCAAATGCAGCAGTGAAGTGACCCCTGGGAAGGAGGAAGGGATAGTCCAGAGAAAACCTCATCCCATCGCACTGTTCCCTAGAAGACAAGTGCTATCTAAGCCCAAAACACTGCCAGCATATCACCCTGGCTGGTGTCCCTGCAGAAAGCAGGGGACTGTGCAAGTCCTTTTTTCTCTCCTGGGGCAGGAGCATGGGGATATGCAGGCAGCACAGGCATTTCTGTAGCGAGGTGGAGATGCCAAGCTTGACCAGGGACAGCTTTCAGCACTCGATGTGAGCTCCTAGTAGCCATACCCCAAACCACAACCTTATGCACTGCTGAAACTTAGGGTTGGAGGCCTGAAAATGTGCTGATAGCAGGTCAGACCCCATAAAGACATCTTACCTGAGTTTCAGTGTAGGGCTGAGGGTGCTGCAGTCCCTCGCTCCAAGCCCAGCCTGCCAGCAGCTCCCCTCCCCGCTCACATGGATCAGCACCTTCCTCTCCTTCACCGTCTCTTTTATTGGCTTGCTAGTTGGCCCCAGGATGTTTTATCACACCACAGCACATAATACAAATGAAAAACAAAGGGGAAAAGTTTGAATCTTTTTTTTTTTTTTTTTAATATATTCATCCCTGTGCAGGGAACAATGATCTATCTGATTAAATCTGCATGCTGGAGTTTATTAAACTAGGTTGGCCTCTCTCGCTTTCTCTCTCCTTTAGGCACGGACAAGCTCATTAAAATGAGCACGCTCTGCTCCCTCCCCATGGCAATCCCGCTTCACACTGTCTGTGCTGCTGCTATCTTGTAGGCATCACCAGGAGTTGATGAATAGGGCTCTGCAATTCAGTCGTCTCTGGCAGCAGCACAGCAGCTGAGCCTTGGTGTGACTTTTTGGCAAAGGGTAGGAAATGCCTTCAGCTTACCAGTGCCTCACGGCTATGGTGAGTGTACAAGCAAGGTGTAGGACAAGACCCATTAAAAACAGAGATGAGGGAGGTAGGTGGTGGGAGGGCAGGAACTGACCACCTCACTCCAGCCCTGCTCCAGCAGCAGATGTGCCATCTACCTCTTCAGGGGCTCAGTGTCTCATCTGTAAAGTGGGTCTGATGGTCACTGCTTCTCGATTAGCGTAATTAATGGGTACAAAGTGCTTTGGATCCCATGCTAAGAATAAAACTATCAATAATACCAAGGTGATAGGTGGGTGTAAAAGACTCCCTCTCCTCACTGTTGGAGGCACCTGGGACCAGGTCCCCACATGGGCTTCTGAGTCTGCTGGCAATCACCTGCCCTGCAGCCCTGCTCTCCTTGGACCACCCCAGGAAAGTCCTCTGCTCCCCCGGCTGCCCTTGCCAGAGAGGCATTTCCAGCAGGCCAATATTTGCTACACCTCCTCTTCCTCCTTGGCAGCCCTTTAGATGCAACCTAAGTCTGTTACACCCTGGTGATAACAGTGGCTTAGGCCATATAATCCCTTCTTTACTTGACTTTGGGTTATTTTGAGCAGGAGATTAAAGGAGATTATCTGCATCACCTGAGATGCTGCACTTTCCATCTCTACCCCTGTTCCCTCCATTCCTGGGTCTCACCCAGGCAACAGAAACCCTCCCTCCTTCCCCCATCCTCCACCATGTTCCCACCTCTGGGCAGCTGTCCAGCCACACTGCACTGCCACATGGTGGTCCATTGTCAGCCTCTTTCTGTGGTCCTCACCCAGCCACCCCACAGCATCCTGCATGTGGAGATTCTTGGCTGGGCCTGGGGATGCTCCTTCAAGATGGGAAAGGGAAGGCAGGACACCCCAGCACACTGTGGCACTAGTTGGGATCAGCTTTTCAGCAGGCTTCTGCTTGAGAAGGAGGTGGAGGCAGAGAGGCTAAGAAAATGCCCCTTTGGGCATTAGGCTCTTGCAGAATGGACCACTGGGTTCAACAGCAGCCACTTGTCTCCACATTCAGAGGATGGAGATGGATTGTCTGTTTGGAGCATCTCACTATAAAAATCACAGCTACCTGGGAAAAATGCTGAAGTCTGTTTCATGCCCAAGGAGGAATCCCCATCCCCTAACAGCCCCAGCCGTAGGCATCACCCAGCCAAGGCAGTGAGCTCCTTTCCTTATTCTGGGGACTGTGTGCTGCTCTCCAGCTCACTTCAGGTTGGATTTAGCAAAGCACTTAAGTGCTGGTTTGACTTCCTCCCAAAGCCTTGCTGAAATCAGCAGCTTTGATGAATCAAGGTCTAAACCAGCAGAGCTGCTAGCAGTGACCAAGAAAGTCAATTCCCTTTCCTGTCTGAAGGAAAGGAAGAGATGCTCAAGCATCGCAGGGGTGGGGAACAGCTACGAAGAAGCAGTAGTTCTCCTGGAAAGCAAACACCCACACGTGGCATCCCACTGAGACACGTGTGACCCTTGCTCACTCATGGCAAGCTCACACCTTCATGGACTGTTTTTCCTCGTTTCAGACTACACCAGGCTAGAATCCATCTGCCACCCTGGAAATTAATAGCAATCATTAAACAAAGAGAGCTAGCAAAAAGAAGCCCGAGGTGAAAAGCAGCTATTTCTGCCAGAAAAAAATTAAAACTATTTAGACATACAGAAAGTCATTTATTACTGTGAAGTCCTCCCTCCACCTGGGGTTTAAATCTCATTACAGTTTGTCCAAAACAGATGTTACCCTTTTAGCAGTAGATTATTAACGATAAATTCAGTTCCTCCAGAGAGGGTGGATATTCAGGGTTCACTTGTTTTTTCAACTTGGGTAACCTCCACATGAAATGTTTATGAAAAGGACAGGCAATCCAAGTCCTGGCATAGTTCCCTGCTTCTATTGTTTGGACCCTCTGAAGTTTTCCTTTCCACAACTTTTGTAGTTCTGTGAATTAGCAGGGAAAATGCAGGGGCCCAGATGGTGACCACAGACACTGTTGAGGAGCAGCTATGACATTGAGGAAGGGCTTTCATGTGCCACGAGCCCATGTCAATGCACCGACAGCTCTTACTGCTGCCCTTTCCCCAGCAGTTTGTCTTTAACCATGGGCAAACAAAACCAGCATCTCTTGGATGGACTGGCATGTGCACGACCCATTTTTTCCAAGCTTCTCTCCACACATTTTTGGGTAAGGCCATTTGGTTGGGTTGCAGGCCTGCTGGCACCGTACAGGAGACCCAGTGGTCCTTCTCACCTGTGGCTGAGCATCCTCTATGGACAAAGATGGGCTTTGTTTATTCCCATGAGTGCGTGGGCACACTTCAGTGGGAGATCAGCTGACACCCAGTTTAACCAGCCAAGCCCACGGTAGGGCTGTAACTTTGTTCTGTTTAGATTTAGCATAATAAAGATACCTGCTCAGGAACCTAGAAGCCACATTAACCATGCTGTAAACACAATCAAATGAAACATTAACATCGGCTCCACACGAATACAGCCATCTGGCTGCCGAGCCATCTTCCTGACCATTTCGGGTAGGAGGAAGCGCATTCCCAACACTCTCCAGAGACCCTGTTAAATAGATGTTCTTGTGATGCCTCTCAGAGCATGCCTGGGAAGCTGGCAGGTGCTAGCTATTTTTCAGCAAGCAATGGTGAAGCCAGTACCAGCTTCTCAGGCCTCTCTCAGAAAACACTTTCTGCAACCAGTACATTTTTTTCTGCACCCTCAGGGAAGTGATAAGGGTTCTGCTGCTGAGAGTGCTTGTTGCCGGAGGAGAGGTATTCCCTCAACACGGCACATCCCAAACCTTCAGGACTTCTGGCTCATAACCAAAGCCTCCGTGGAGCCCCGAGGGACCCAAGGGGAGCCCACATACAGCCCCAAGCAAGCAGCATACTCACCTCCCTGCGGGCGAGGGATATCCCTGGGATGAGTCCATTGCATGTCTGTTCAAGTTGTGTCAAAGGCATGGCAGAACTGCAGGGGCTGTGCTGGAGGGAGGAAAAGGCTGTAAGTTCATGGCTGAAATTAAGCTCTTCAACAGCAGCTGAGGTGAATGAACACCTACACCCCATGGGCTCTGCCCTCTGCCAGAGGGTACAGTCACTGCTATCCCCCATCCTTCCACCACCTCATGTGTTAATATGCACCAGTGTTTCATCTTCTCAGACCCCCCACCCCAAACCCAGCTGGAGCACAGATGTGGAGCACCCGGGCCCACCGAGCCACCACCAGCAAGCTGGGACCAGCGTCCCACATCCCTCAGCTCCAGCTCCTCCTAGCACTGCAGGGACCCGTGGGGTGCAGTGAGGCTGAACACCTTCCCTTCACAGGGCTAACAAACTGAGGTGCTTGCAGAATGGGTATTTGTGCTGTAAGTGCCAGGCGAAGGCATGCTATACACTTAGGAAATGCTCTTTGATCAGCAGGAGTCACGCTTTGCCCTTGGCAGCGTTACAGATGAACTTGTTAACTGCTTTTAGCCACCTCAGACTGAGCCACCTGTGTGGATGGCAATGCCATGCCTCTAAGCCATTCCCATCCATGTGAGCGCCAATTCTAGCCTATAATCCCACCCACAGCATGTGCAAATTCAAGTGCAAGCATCCAATAGCCGTACTTTGGAGTCATGGGCTGTTCTAGAGCAATTGTGTCCAGCATGTATTTGTGCAGGATGCATCCTGCAAAATTTTAGCACTGGGCTGGGTGTATTTTCGCTACTGAAACATCACAGGCCTACAGCCTGTTACAATGTTTTTCTCTAGAAACACAGCTTCTGTTTGGGTTAGGAGGTGAGGAGATAGGCAGGGTTGGAAACATTGCATAGGTCCTGTCTTGCCCTAGGGAAGGAGAAGAGGGTCCCTCCTCCAAGAGGTGAGGAACCTGAGCTCTTCCATGTGCAGAAGCAGGGCCATGCCGGGTAAGATGTGCATGGAAAGTGGTCATGCTTGGTTTTCTCTGCAATGCTGTTATCCTGAATAAACATTACATTGGATTTGGAGAGCTGCCCAGATGATCATTAACCTTCTCCTGGCCCATGACAGGAAGCCAGACTGCAGCACTGAGTTAAAATTAGGCCTGTAGGGCACTGGGTCTTGCCAGATATGGTTATATCTGGGCACGATCCCCCTTCCAAAAACAGATAGCCAGAAGGTTCAGCCCTAGGCTGGGCTTCTTGGTTGCGGGGAAG
Source organism: Chauna torquata (assembly GCA_013399475.1). Lineage (NCBI taxonomy): Eukaryota > Metazoa > Chordata > Aves > Anseriformes > Anhimidae > Chauna > Chauna torquata. Next base: position 370,099 of record VXAL01019640.1, on the reverse strand, counting down.
AGGTAGATCATTAAATAACAAAATAATTTTGGGTGGAAGAGACATCTAGAACGCTTCTCCAGCACCAACAGGAGAAGCAGAACCAACTTCAGAGGTGAACAAGAAGGTAAGAGGTTAGCAGAGGTGTTTGCTTACCACACAGCCATGGCAATTCCCATGTGCAGAAAGACATTTGTAGATGAAAAGGTGAGGTCCCGTTTACCTACCAGGAGATCAGAGCAAGCCACTACCATGAAGTCCTGCAAGTTTTCCTGTCCATCTGCCAATACTCACCCAGAAACTGCTGCTGAGCTAGGCACTGCCCAGAGGCCCACGGTTTCTGGCATGAGGCCCCTTCACAGGGGAAGAGAGGGACAGAAAGGGAAGAGTGCTTTTGAAAATAAGACCTTAAAAACAAACAAAATCAGAGCAAACAAAACACTGCTGTAGCATAAAGGCGCAAGCTGTGGTAGTCACACCTCTGAAAGTCATTTCTAACAAGCTAATCATTTCATGGATCCAACACCAGATTTGATTCTATATAGAAATGTCTATTTCTGCCTGGGATGCAAAGGGTTATGCAGGCTTCCTGGAAAAAATAAATTAATGAAAGAAAGCAGTAAAACCCTCTTTCAAATAGCAGCGAAGATCTGAGCGAGGATGACAATGCAGAGACAAGGCACAGTTCAGTTTGTCAGCGCTGAGGAACACCAGCAGCTTCGCTTCCCAGCGCAGGGCGGGCTCCCTCCATTGTATCAGTGCTGGAAAAACACGCTTTGATCTTCAGCAGTATTTACCGGGGGGAAAACGGGAGTCCTGCTTCCACACCAGACCTCCGCCTTCCCCCAGCCTAACACCATCATAACTATACCATAATGAAGCTGTGATTCAGAGCGATTATCTCTAAGGAAGAACACCATGAAGTAAATACTAGAGAGGCTCTCTCTCATGGAAACACGCTTTTCTTATTACTACTGTTCTACCTGATTAGAGCTCTCAGTTCTCCACATCCCCTAAAATCTTTCTCCTCTTCACCTCCCTCTAACTCTTCCCCTCTAATTGCACTCCTCAGCTCTTTGAGGGCTCAGCTGCACTGTCACAGGCTGGAGCTGACATTTCGTCCGCCCGTGCTGATATTTCAGAAGGCTGGTTTAATGCACAGGTAACCAGCTGGGCTTAAGAGGTTGTTCACCAGGAAGATCATTTATGCATTTACTTAAACTCAGAGGAGAATTTTGCTCAGTGGCCCACAGCAGCATGAGATAGGGTTGTCATCTCAATAGACCCTGGATGCTAAGCAGCCCGAGACAGATGTAAATGATTTCAGACTGCAGCTGAATGAAAAGCAGAATATCTGTATTTCCTGAAGTCCCAAGAGCTGACCTGTCTTGAAAATGTTGTCATTTTAACCTAGAATTTATTTTGCCATAAAACAAAAAAGGTTACCTAAAAACATTTATGCAAACAGGCTCCTTTTGACCATTCCCAGATCGCTGTGCTGGCCTCAGAGCAGCCAGTGGTGAGGGTGGGGAGTTATAGCTTTGAACTATGGCTCCCATCAGACACCACAGCATCCACAACTTACATTTAAATTGGCCTGAAATCAAGTATTACAATAGAAAACTTTCTTGAAAGACCTTTGCTTTTCAGCCAAAGATTTAATTTTGCAGAAAGTGTGTTCTCCACCAGAAAACCATTTTACTGAGGAACTCCACATGCAATCAGCTACAGAGTAAGCTGCTTCCTATGGAAGCCCATATCAGGCAGGGACTGGCTGTTCCCAAAGCAAAAGCAAAGCAGGAGCTGGGGGTCACCCTGGCAGAGGGGGTTCCCTCCCCACGCAGGGACATGTGGACAGCGGGCAGAGGAAGGTGCTGGTAACAAGGTCCATGGACAGGTCCCAAGCAAGACAAGAGATGAAGCATGGTCCATCCAAGGAGTCAAGTCAGGAGCAAAAGGAGACAAGTGAGGTACAGCACTAGACACAAAACATGTGATAGTTCCATTCAAGGAGCCACCTACCGCATAGACTTGAGGTCTATCCTGGAGGCAGGACCAGAAGCAGGACTAGAGACAGGCACACCTACAGCAGAGCTCAGAAAGGGAGCAGAAGACCAAGGCTGAGCTTAAATGGAGCTCCTGAGCCCATGGGCAGAGGGTGGAGGTGGAGGCCCCAGGTGAGGCTGGTCAGGACCATTAAGGCTTATTGGTGTCTTCAGGACCTTGACAACCAGCTACATTTCAGGTTCCTCAGACTGATGTTCATTTGGGTACTAGTCTGCAGAAAATGTCCTGTGCTTCCTGCAAAGAGACTGCAAAATGCTCCAGTAGCCAGATGGAGTCTGTGAACACCAAAGAGTCATTGTTGTCTTGATCTCTCTTGACTTGTATTCACCATGATAGGAGCAACCTGGGGAGAGAAGCATTGGTCTTAGCACTGTGTAGTGTCCATGAGTGTCAATACAACTGTCTGTAACGCCCCTGTATAGACACAACTGTGTAATTTCTGTTTGTTTCTCTCAACTCACCCCATCGTTCCCACCTGGCTACTCACCATCTAGTCTGTGACCTCACAAGGTCTCAGTAGAAGCTATTCTGCATATGATGCTGGGTACATCTCTCTCAGACGCTTTTTACCTCTTTGCTTCATTCCCTCTTCATCTCTCTTCAAACCTCAGTGGAAAATATCTCTCTTCTTCCTTGCCTATTTTTCTTAAATAATAAATACTAGCAGGAGAGAGTGGAATTGACTGGAGAGCTCTATTATTTAACTCTGTGAGTTATTTGGGAATAAGGTTGGAATGCACAAAGTGCTGCCTAAACCCTATCTTTGGAGACAATATTAGTGAGGGGACCTCTGGAAGGAAAATGAACTTGGATTTTAAAGGCCTGGGCGTTTTTGTTATTCAGCACAGTAGTGATGCTAACCAGCATCACCTGGCAGGAGGCGTGTAGCAAATGCCAGGAATATGAATGAGCAGAAAAACCTGCCTGGAAGCCTCCATTCCGCACCTGACGCACACAGAATGGACGTCAAACCGTTTAGGGGAGCCTTCATCACTAATAAATGTTTTCTCTGCCATCTTAGAGCTGTCTCCTCAGATTATTCTACACATAATGAAGAGCCAAGGTTCATTTTAACATTTGGTGCCAGTTAGCCAAATTCTCCCTCCCCACCTCTTTGGGTGATTAAACATTTATCGTTTGTAATGTATCGCTCTCGTTTTGCTATGTCTTTCTTTGTAGTGGGGCTCCTTCATTTATAGATAAAATGACCTGAGCAGATGTGAAGGAGCATCTCTCTAAGAGAAGCTGAAACATGGCCAGATGGAGATGGAGCAGCTAGGGAGAATGAGGTTATGGAGATAGAGAGATGTCAAGGAGGGGAGCACGGGTGTGTGTATGTGTGTATACGCACACACACACGCGTGCGCACATGTTAATCTGGCTCCTTGCCTTCGCTCAGTAAATCTAATCCACAATTTGAAGTAACTCATTCAGTAGAACAACAAAATTAGGAGTTGAGTGCCAGGAGAGTGTATTACATGCACTGCCCAGCTTGCTCTCCCTCACCCCCCCCAGCCCCACGGCTACCTTTTTTGCTTCCTTGCAGCTGCTGCTCTGGTTTAATTTACTGAGATGCCATTAGCTGGGAGATGGAAGCAAAAACTTACCAGCCAGCCTGCACTATCTTTTGGAGCCACAACTTTGCCTTTTCCTTACCACCTCTGTTGCCATGGATTTGCAGCCAGGACAAGGCTGTTGCTGTTCATCCAGTGCAGGCTGCAGCCTCACGGACATCACAAAATCACAGCGCTCCTTCTTTGCTGGTGGGTTGTTGACAAGATGCAGGGCTGGAGAAGCAGGTACAGGTAGGATGAGAGAGCATCATGGGTCAGTGCTGAGGATCGGCGGGGCAAAGCACGGATCTGGGCTCCAGCAGGGATACTGAAGATCAGAGGCGATGCGTAGCAGCAGCAAGGAGTGAGGGAGTTGTCATTGCCCATTTACTGGCCTCCGCAAGCCATGTAAGCCTGACATCTTCTCAGCTGGCCAAGGCCACCATGCTGCCTTGTGAAAGCAAAAGGAAAGGGAAGCACAGCACTAGCCACGGGGCACAGGTGACTCTTGCAAGGATTAATTCCTGCAAGGTAGCCAGCGGGTACCACAGCCTCCCATGGACATGGTCTGTTGTCATCATCAGCAGGGTCCAGGGTTCAACATGTCTCTGATTTAGATAAATATTTCAAATCATTGCTACTGTTTTTCCACACCAGCTTCATTCCTCTTTTTTGCTTCTTTCACAATCAATGAAGAACTCCAAATCTCCACTTTCCTGGTGGTTTTTCACTTCAGAGTTGTAGGTGGTGTGTCCCCAGGCTTTCCCAGGCAGCTCTGTGGAGGGCTAGAGGACTGGGGAAAGTGGTGTGTAATTGGGTTACCAGGAGAATAAAGCCAGAACAACTGGGTAAAGATGAATTGGTCAGGCAAGAGGGTTAAAATCTCTTAAGCTTTTCTTAGTGATTTTTCTCCAGTTTGTGGGGACAGGACAGGGGAGATTCTCCCTCACTCTCCAGAGCCTTGTCCTAGCCACAGGAGGTTGGGGACAGCAAAGGTTCCTCAGCCAACTGGCTACTCTCTTTCTAACCTGCAAGAATTGTGCCCAGGATTTTAGAAGCTGAAATAAATAGAAAAGGGAGATTAGATGGGAGAAAAAATGGAAGAAGAAGAAACATCCTGGATCTCTGTTATCTGCTGTTAGGGGGATATGGGCTGGGAACCGCTGCGAGTGCCTCCGCTCCCATCCCGCCTTGCAGGATGCTCGGCACCCGGCTGATGTAGCACACGCGCAGGCGCACACCCACTCTCACCCATACCAGCGTGATGCTGGGAAGGAGGCGTTCAGAAGCCAACAAGATAGCAATTATCTCCTCCATGCAAAGCAACAAGACCACTTCTCCACTCCCCAGTCATGTCCTGGCAATCTAATAAAAAGGGAGATTAGCCCCTCTTATATCTCCTTAATGCTGTCATTTTATTCACACTTTGCAAAGCAAATAAACCAGCAAATTGCTTGCTTTAATGAGCTGAAATTAAACTCGGGCTGCTGATAAAATGCTTTTTCTCCTTTCTGTTATTGGAAAGGACTCGTCTGACAGGCAACGTACAGGAAAGTTGAACAAACATACAGCGGAAGCCGTACTGCATGCTTGAGCTTTTGAGTTGCTTATGCTCACACTTCCTCACCCCAGACACCTCCAATTAAATGAGGGAGGCACATGGGTGATGAGAAGCCTATGGGGGCCAGCCTGGCAAGGTCCTGGAGGGTCTTGTCTCTGCTCCTTGCTCGCAGGATGGTCCTGCTCCATTAGCTGATGCCCTCCAACACGGGCTTCAGGCTGCAGCTTCCCCAGGGACACAGCAACAAGAAACCTCCCCTGCAAGGAAAAGGCTGGTTTGGCTTTGCAGAGCAATCCCAAACAAGCTTGCACAGACAGCTGTTGGTTGGGTCAAAATGGGAGCTGGGGAGACAGAATGGCCTCCTGAAGAGGATATGCCAAGACACATCACCCTGCTGCCTGTGCTGCCCTGTTCGGCAGGGTTCCTCTGCCTGCAGGAGGTCCCCATAATGCACAAACCCATGGAGGGGGAAAAAGAGATGCTTGCAGCAAAGGAGAGCGCTGCGAGCAAGGAAAGCACCCTCCATGCCATCCCCAGGGGATAACTGGGGCAACCCATTGCTGATGGCTCCGTAGGCCAGGACTACTCATCTCTGCCCTTCTCCAGCATCCTCATGGGGAATATGCACCCCACAGGAGACAATCTGAGGATCTGGAGACCAAGCTGCTCCCCGTGGCGCAGGAGAACAGGCACATCCAGAGCCCAGCTCCCAACCAGAGGGACTGAAAGTTTCCACCTGCAGCTCAACGCATCTGCTGGGACTTTCATCTCAACAAGAGGAGCTTGGAGCACTTTCATTCAGTCTCCCAGACCCCCGTGATGCACTATCACTATCTCACAGTACTGGAGAGGAGACTGGAGAGCAGAGAGGTTAACTGAGTTTCCCAGTGCCAGCAGGGATGTGATGGCAGATGGCTCTCAGCCCTGCATTGCAGCCCATGCCTCCCCACCAGTGGAGGGGGGGTACAGTCCCTCTTCCCTTCCTCACTGGATCCAAGGACTTGGATGTGCCAGAATGGGCAACCAGCTCCTGGCAAGGGACCCCAGGGAGGGACTTCACATCCTTGCAAATACGCTCCTTCCAGTGGCACAGGTACTGGCCCCAGAAGTGGGGTTTACCCTCAATATCAGTATTTCTGCAGTGATATGAGGGCTTCAACTAGAATAGCAGTGTAAAAGCACACCAAAGTCCAGCCTTCTACCCCCAGGAAGGATGAGACGTGAGATTCAGCTGCCTTCCCCTCAGCATCTCCAGCCAGGTCTCTCCCACGGTCCAAGTCTCCTGAAGCTGGTGGGGTAGCTGCCAGAGGACAAGGTGGCTGGAGAGTCTCATACGCCACAGAGCTGACGTGAGAGCAGGTCTTGTTATTCGCGTAATGGAAACCCAGCCATTCCACCAGGGAATAGACTCACTGTTTGCAATCCAGAAGAACAAATAAATTGTTTCACTGCGTATTATTACCGGCCTGTTTACCGAGGTATAAGCTGAGAATGGTTAACAGGGCTCGCTGCAGTGAAACATGGTCTGCTTCATCGCCTGGTATCACTACTGGAAAAGAGGGACCTGGTTTCTAGAGGATGAGGGCAAGGGTCTGGTGTCTAAACACCTCGTGTGATTTGTAGGCGTGCAGCACCCTGCACATCCGTTCACTGCCTGGGCACCGGGAAATGGACTGGAAATCAAGTTCTGGATTTACACTACTCTGAAGATCTAATGAAACACAGTTCAGCTGTGAGATGTATCCCCCATCTCCTTCATGGATGCTCAAGAACCCTCCATTTCCTACCAGCTGTGTTTTCAAGGAGTGCTGGTGGTGTCTTCCCTGCCTTCTACAGTCTGCCAGGGGACAAGGGAGACAACCAGAGACACAGCTTCCACAGATAGTCTCAAGAAGGAATTTCTAGATAAGCCATGATGTTTGTCCCCATTTGTGGGCAATGCCATCTGTCCCACAACACCTCACTGCATCCCTCCTACCAGTCCAGAGAGCTGTTTGGTAGTAGAGATGTCCACATTATACTTTCAGCACCTTGTGAAAAAGCATAATCCTGGAGACGCTGACACTCATAAAGTTGCCTCCTCTCCACTTTTGCCTTCCTGTTCCCCTAAGAAATTACAAAAGGAAGTATCAGTGCTGTCAATAAATAGATATTATTAGCACTTCCATCCAACAGAATTTCTTCTAAAGGATATTTATGTTTCATGAAAAAATACAGGAAAAATTTAATGGAAAATATGAGCCTGGAAGGAGAGTTTTCCTCTGGGAAGTGAGGCTGCTGGCTTCATAGGCTACTTTCCCCATTGGTGTGTGTGAATGAAGATTATTCCTGGTCTTCCAGTAGCTGTCTGTGGCTGGGGAGGGAAGGTCTTGTCCCTTCTTCTGCAAATACTCACAGTATGCCACCGAAAGTTTGAGGGTTCTCCACAGCTCTGCATCATTTCATCCAGGAGAGAGAGACAGGTCTCGGTGACAGACAACAAGCCCCGGCCACAGACAAGGAAAACAGATGGTGGACAATCAAGCCAGTGTGTTAGTCAAGCAGTGTCCTGAAACCACTGCTCAGGTTCCCAGAAACAGGACAGGTGCTTGATGCTGGGCTTTGTCCTAGACGCCACACAGCAATGTGGTCAGGAAGACATGGTGTCCTCAATCAGCATCCCCCTCAGTGGGCACTGCTGCTGCGCACACCAGCATGCGAGACAGTTAGGATTCCCCTCAGCAAAACGTTGCAGCATCAAATCTACATCAGAGTGAGTTGTCTAGACTTCATCTGCTCTTGGCAGAGAGGAACAGACACTTCTGGGGCACCACTCCCCTCCTCTGAAGGTAGACACCTAAATAGGTCAGACGAATGGTGCCCTGGATGTGTGTTCTCTCTCCTGCCTATAATGTGATGCCAGACAATGAGCTCAAAGGAGGATGATGTCTGCAGTCAATGACCACCTGCCCTAATGGTGCCAAACAGTGTTGGCTGTGCCCAAAACAAACAAAGGCCCCTGGAAAGTTGGCAGCTGGATTTAGAAGGCAAGCGGCTAACATTAAGAGGGTAGTTGGGTGCATCTCTGACACTGCTAAACATTAATTGTCTGCCCTTTGTGTTTAGTTTGTGCTTTTGTGTTTTTTATGCAGGTGAGCTGAGGGATCAAGCAAGGACAGCCAGCCCCACAGAGGCACATGGAGATGGGAACCAGTGCCGCAATGGGCAGCAAAAAGAAAACGAGGAGATGTACTATTAAAAGTGAGAGGAAGGCTCGTCTCTGAGCCAGAGAAACTCCTCTGCACGGGCACCTAACTTCATGACTCCCTCCCTGAGATTTCAGAGACCTGGTGATGCGGGAGCAACCTCAGCCACCCAGGCCCTGATAGTAGCCCCTGGCTGGTGGCTGCTGAGTACCTTGGGCACCGAGGTCCGCGTTTGCCACGGATGCTTACCCCCCAGCTCCAAGCCATGAGGAGAAGGGAGAGGAGAGCGAAGCTGCCGAAGAAGCACTAACCCACGTCTTCCTGGCCCCCGCCCCACTCCCCGCTTCCGGCAGACCAGGAGCCCCTTCTCCGCGCCGCCCTTCCAGATGGCAGGTCGCCGGTGGGCCGCGACGTCAGCCCTCTGCGTGTGCGTGGCAGCCGTCTCTCTCCTGCACGCCGGCGGGGTGCGGGCAGACTGCTGGCTCATCGAGGGGGACAAGGGTTTTGTCTGGCTGGCCATCTGCAGCCAAAACCAGCCCCCCTACGAGTCCATCCCCCAGCAAATCAACAGCACCATCGTGGACTTGCGGCTGAACGACAACAAGATCAAGAGCGTGCAGTACGCCTCGCTCAGCCGCTTCGGCAACCTGACATACCTCAACCTGACGAAGAACGAGATCTCCTACATCGAGGACGGTGCCTTTTCAGGACAGTTCAACCTCCAGGTGCTGCAGCTGGGTTACAACCGGCTGAGGAACCTCACTGAGGGCATCCTCCGGGGCCTGGGGAAGCTGGAGTACCTCTATCTCCAGGCCAACCTCATCGAGTCCGTCACCCCCAATGCCTTCTGGGAGTGCCCCAACATAGTGAACATTGACCTGTCCATGAACAGGATCCAGAGACTCGACAGCAACACTTTTAGAGGCTTAAACAAGCTCTCTGTCTGTGAACTCTACAGTAACCCCTTCTACTGCTCCTGTGAGCTCCTCGGCTTCTTGCAATGGCTGGAGGCTTTCACCAACATGACACGCACCTATGACCGGATGCAGTGCGACTCCCCACCAGACTACTCGGGCTACTACTTGTTAGGCCAAGGCCGGACTGGCTACCGCAATGCTCTGAGCATGCTCTCTTCCCTTTGCACCGGTGGCTCCTACACTGTGATCCCTCGTTTTATCCCTCCCCGGTACCAAGTGACCACGGCGCCCTCCGAAAGCCCGTGCTCCGAGGAGGAGTGCTCCTCCGGTGACGGCACCACCCCACAGTTCTCCCTCTTCACGCCCATCGGCGAGACAGAGGTGCGCCCTAACATCCAGGTGAAGCACCTCAACCACAACTCAGCCGTCCTCACCGTGCAGATCCCCTACCCCTTCAGTAAGATGTACATCCTCTCCCAGTTCGAAAACGGCTTCTCCTCCATGATCACCAAGCTCAGGAAGAAGGAGGAGAACATCACCGTGAGCAACCTAGTAGCACAAAGAGATTACACCTACTGTGTGGTCTCCGTCCACCAATACTCCAAGTACAACCACACCTGTGTCACCATCACGCCCACCAGACCCAACCGCAAGGAGCCGGTGCCCACCCCTTCCACTGCCACTCATTATATCATGACAATCCTGGGCTGTCTCTTTGGCATGGTGATCGTCTTGGGTGTCGTATATTACTGTCTCCGAAAGAGGCGCCAGCAAGAGGAGAAGCACAAAAAGGCTGCTGGCAGCATGAAGAAGACCATCATCGAGCTGAAATATGGGCCAGAAATGGAGACCACCAGCATCACCCAGCTGTCCCAAGGACAGATGCTGGGTGGGGAGACGGTGACCCGCATCCCTTACCTGCCTTCTGCTGGAGAGGTTGAGCAGTACAAGCTGATTGACAGCAGTGAGACCCCCAAGGCCACAAAGGGCAACTATATGGAGGTGAGGACAGGGGAGCAGCCTGAGAGGCGAGACTGTGAGCTGTCCCTGCCACCAGACACCCAGAGCTCCGTGGCCGAGATTTCCACCATTGCCAAGGAGGTGGACAAGGTGAACCAGATCATCAACAACTGCATCGATGCCTTGAAATCTGAGTCCACCTCCTTCCAAGGAGTGAAATCAGGGGCAGTCTCCACGGTGGAGCCTCAGCTGGTGCTCTTATCAGAGCAGATCCCCAGCAAGCATGGATTCCTGTCCCCTGTCTACAAGGAAAGCTACAACCACCCCCTCCAGCGGCACCACAGCATGGAGGCAGCCCCCAAACGCTCCAGCACCTCTTCCAGCGGCTCCATACGGAGTCCCAGGTCCTACCGCTCCGAGGGGTCGGGCCACAAATCAGAAGCCAAATACATCGAGAAGACGTCCCCCACCACTGACACCATCCTCACTGTGACACCGGCCGCGGCCATCCTGCGAGCAGAGGCAGAGAAGATCCGGCAGTACAGCGAACACCGGCACTCGTACCCCGGCTCGCACCAAGGGGAGCAGCACGACAGCATGGCGGGGCGAAAGCCCTCCATCCTGGAGCCTCTGACCCGTCCCCGCCCCAGAGACCTGGCCTATTCCCAGCTCTCGCCTCAATACCACAACCTGAGCTACACCTCCAGCCCCGAGTACACCTGCAAACCATCGCACAGCATCTGGGAGCGCTTCAAACTCAACCGCAAGCGGCACAAAGACGAGGAGGAATATATGGCAGCCGGCCATGCCCTACGCAAAAAGGTCCAGTTTGCCAAAGACGAGGATCTTCATGACATCTTAGACTACTGGAAGGGCGTCTCTGCCCAGCAAAAGTCCTGAGTCCTCACACAACTCGTGACTTAACACATTAACTGGACCAAAAGAAATCCACAGCAGCTATTTTTATTCAGACTGTCTTTGAAACAAAAAATAATAATTATAAATGAATCAATAAAGATAAAAGAGAGAACAGATTATGGAAATCTATAAATATTCTATATAATATATAAAGCGAGATATTAAAACGTCCTCACATTGGTGAGACACGAACCAAATTTGAACACAAACTTTAAGAAAAAACTGTGGAGTGAAAAAAAAGTTTTGTTTCATTCTGATTTTTCTAAAAAAAAGGAAAAGAAAAAAGAAAAAATTGAATATAAAAAAGTGAGAGAGCGGGCAGAGAGCTCTGGCGTTTCCCAGTATTGCATTGCATGAGTCCCTATTCCGTGATTTTGTGGATTCTTTGTGAACGGTTTGTGTTCTTCCTTCTTTCCTTCCCTTCCAAAAATCAACAGCAACAAAAACAGCAACAAAAACCAAAAAGAGACCAGAAGGAGATCCATCCTTTGGGCTGTTTTTGCAAACGGAGTCTTCCAGTTTAGACTTGTACCCGGCTGAAGGCCCGTTCACATTTTCACTCACTGAGAGGTTTTACCACACATTGCATTGTAAACCGAAGTCGTTAATTGTACAGAGAAAATTTCTATATTTGCAATGTTTGCTGTATAATGAGAAAGAGAGAGGAGAAAAAAAATCAATACTACATCTACTAAAAATATATATATATATCTATATTCACCTGTTTGTACCAGGTTTTAATCATGGATTTTAGAGAAAGAGATGGAGCTTGGTTTGAAGGACTTTTTTGTTGGTTAGTTGGGGAGATATTTTTGGAGGTGGGGGGAGTGTTTGGGTTGCTCTTTGGTTTTGATTTCTCCCAGAGATTGTTTATGTCCAGGTTCTGATCACTTCCAAGTGAACTGAGAAAAAAGACACCTACCCAGAAAAGTAAATCACCCACACTGTTCCAGGTGGGACACTGTCACTGCTGGGAACAGGAGAAGGGATGAGAAGTGAAGGGCTCCTGGTTGAGGGGTGCCACCACGCAATGGAATTTCTCCTGAAAATCAAAAGGTATCAAAAGGGTAGGGAGCTGGTGATGCGTTAGTGCAGAAACCTTGCTGCTCTCCAGAGAGGGACATCACTGAGGGGTGATTTTGCCAAGGGAGAAGACACTAAGTATTTACAGCTCGCCCAGATTGAGAGCAATTACGGTGTGCACAGGTGCTGGCCCAAGGATCCTGCCCCTCACCCCTGGGATCACCCCACCCCACATCCAAGGGCTTCCCCACGCATAACCCCCAATTACTCACAGCATCGGGCAGCAAGCACAGCTCCTCCTGCCTGCAGCTCCAGTGCTGCCCACAGGCCAGTTGGGCTCCCGCTTCCCATGAGTGGCTTTGGAGATGGACACCCTGGGGACCCCTAGGACCCCAAGGCTGGAAGGGAAGAGGATGGGTCCGGGACTGGGTTTGGTGTCCACCCAAGCAGCTGCATGCCCTTCAACCATTGCTGTACGATGCCTATCCAAGTCTCAACAGCATTTTGCCCCCTCTCTAAAATGCATGCAGATGATGCCCTACTCACAGGGTGAGGTGGAGGACAGAGGCATTCAGACCATGAAGACAATCCCATGCTGCTGAGGGACACAATTTTGCCCAGACTAGCTCCAGCTGAGTTGCAAGCCCCCATGCCTCATCCCATGACTGACAAAAAGCCAGGGCACATTAGGATAAGGGAGCTGCTCTGCTCCTCCGGCGAGCATGTGAGAGCCCAGCAAACCAGCCCAGTGAGGCAACGAGCTCCCCAAATGCAGCCCTTTGGGGCCCCACTGCTTTCCAGGGTCTTTCCATTGCATCCTGCTCACAAGTCCCTTTGGATGGACTTCCTTAGTCTGACAGATGAGCACTAGGGCCCAGCAGCAAACCACATCCCATCGTGTTATTTCAGTATTTCAAAGTGATTTTGACAGGTATTCTTGCAAAAGGTTGTGTTTGTTCAGAAAGGAGCTGAGCCAGGAAGACATGGAGCAGGCTGGGAAGTACACGAGTTCATTCCCCATGGTTATTTGTGTAGACAACAAACCATTAGCAGGATTTCATAATAAAAGCAATTTCCCCAGGAACACACTCACTCTGCACAAGCAAAGGCACATTTCTCCACCTCCTCCAGGTGCTCCAGATCCTCCCCACAGCGTGCAGCTTCCCGGGGCTGCATCTTGCTGATCGGCCAGTGAGCGGGACCCGGGAAGCAGAGCTGAGGATCACCCTCCCTTGTCTCATGACGCCACAGCAGGTCCCTCCCCAAAGCTCAGCTGTGGCACCTGGGCCAAAGCAAACCCTTCAGCCCAAACCACCTCCCTTTGGAAGCCCTGAGCATGTCCCGGGAAGCAGGAGTTGGTCAGCAGGGATGGGTGGTGGAAAAGGTGGCAGGGCCTCCTGGCACTGTTTGAAGGTCTCAGGGCATCCCTCAGCAAGAGGCTGGGATGGTCAAAGGCAGAGACAGTTCAGGAGTTAAATGGGGCTCAGGTGATCCAGCAACAGCGCTCACGAGACAGAAAGACCTTCCTCAGTCACTCCCCCACTGAGACCAGTTCCCACACCAGCCTGGAAATGACATCGTGACCATCTCCACAGCAGCCAAGAGCGATGCCCCAGCCAGCGGAGCGTAACGCCTCGCCTGGGAGGCACCTCGGCAGCGGGCTCATCCCTGAGCCTGGGGGGAGTCATTTTGCTCCTCTCTGCCTCTGTTTCCTCCTCTGCAAAACACTTCCTCATGGCACTGAGGGCGTAGGCTGGCTGGGGAGGCTCAATTAATTAATTGCCTGTCTGTGAAGCCCATTTAGCTCCTAGAATAAAAGCCGCTATAGAAAAGCAAAGTTGTTAGTGGCATAAAACAGCAGGGGCAGATGAAATCAAAGCTCAATTCTGTTTTCACACCAGGATTTCACTGGTCATAAACCAACAGAGGCCAACACAGGAAATGTGATACAGCAGCACTGGCCTTTCAAAACTAAACACTTCCCAGATGCAAACTCTGTAGTTAGAGAAAAGGATTAGAAAAGGTCTATATCCCTCCAGCTCCAAGGGGAGGTACCTCCACATGCAGAGTCCCGAACCCCATAGTCAGTGGGGCACACCGTGGAGTTCAGAGGGCTCTGGATGACTCCTCAGGTGACGATGCAGCGGCCGTGCTGCAGAGCATCCTCCAGCCTCGTTGTCATTCCTCCACAATGGGGCACTTTCCTGGCACCCATGGTCCATGTCCCTCCAAGCGAGATGCCACAAGATGAGCTGAGAAAAAAAGCCAGACAAGAAAAGGGAAGAAGTCCCACTATCCCCAAAGCCACTGCCCCATGGAGGAACCAACTTGGGTGCCTCAGGACAGAGCCTGGGGAGCTCTGTTCATAGCATCCTTCATCCCCCAGAGGCAGCTACTTTTCAGATCCCTCTGAAGGCATGGGGAGAATTCACCACCTGTGACCTGTTGGGTGCTTTTCTTCTTTATTTTATCTGCTGTTCAACTATCAAAGCTCCCAAGCTGCTTCTGCAAAGAGAAATTATATCCTGCTTGGCCAGGCTATTGCCCCAACCCCATCCAAAATAAGTGGGGGGGCTCCTTGCCAAGCAAAAAGAAGGAGGCACAGGAGAGACATGTCAGAGTGAGGAGGAAGGGACGCCAAGGGAAAGACTTCTCCCTCATTTTGCCTCTCCTCACAGGGAAATGGGGAACAGAGAACTGGGAGCCAGCACAAAACATGATCCCACCACCAGCCCTGGAGAGACCAACCAAGGCATCAAGCAAAGCTGCTTGGAGAGAGGTTTTTTTGAGAGAGAGCAGTTGTTTCCCTGCAGTGATGAAACAGAGAAAAGGAACAGGGGGAGCCATTGCCCTGAGCTGCCCCTAGAAATTTCCTCGCTGGCCAGAGTTCACATTTCCACCACCACTTCCCAGGGTTTCTGCTCCCCCAAAGCTCTTCTGGTGTCCGCACGCCCCTGCACCTGCTCTCTGCTCCCTGTCACCACCAGTGGCCCTTTAGTTGTTCCCATCCTATTGCTCCCTCCCAGCCCTGCTGCTGTGAGTCTGCCCACCACCTATAGCCGCTGTATGGAAATCCTGCTCCCCAGGGGCTCTGCTGTTCCCTGCAGGACATTGCCAATAGCCTCAGGGCCATAGATAAATGTGTTCCACTGATGCCCTTTCCATGTCCACAAAATGGCTATTGTTTAAAACACCATTCTTCAAGGGCAAAACCAAGGCAAGGACTAACAATGACCACTCCGACCCCTTCCCCAGCATCTCAGTGAAGTCAGCTTCTTGTTGGAGAGTGAATCAGAGCCCACAGCACCCTCAGCTCAATCCTCACTCCTGCCCAGAGTCAGCAAAAGAGCCTGCCACATGGTACAAAGTCTGTGACATCTACAGTCTGGGTAGCTTTTAAAAGCCTGTAAATTAGGACAGAAACATATCTCCGTACAGACACGCGCCATTTGAGCCCTGCAGGTACCCGCCTGCCCCGGCATGCACACCAGCTGTGTCCATGCGTTTCCAGATGTGGTCCATGGGATGTGCAACATCCATGGATAGAAACATGGGGCTGCCAATGGTTGGGAATGGTGGTGGGCACTGCCTGGCTGGATTCCTTGCCACAGCAGCACTGCACTTCTGAGGGGTTGTGGTAGTCCTGGCGCTGGTGGCTGCCTCCTTCTTCGCATCCGATGGGTGTTGGAGGTGTCCTGCCTGCCCACAGCCCTGCATCTGAGCCTCCTGGTGGCTTCATTTGAGCAGGGCACTGGGCACAAGCTCCAGCAGCCCGGCACTGGGCACAAGCTCCAGCAGCCCGGCCAGCCCCTCTGCCCACAGGATCTATCACCTCCAGCAACGCCCGTTAACTCCCTCCCGATGCTCCGCTCTGCCCCCGCTTCCAGATCAACCCTTCCTTGAACCAGGTCTGGGTCTTGGCCAACCAAGACCTCCACTGCCCAAGGCCTCCCAGACTCATCACACTGGTGAATGTGGTGCTGCAGACATCAGGTGCCATGGCACAAACCCCAGCTCACGTGCCTGCTGCAGCCTGGATGCCTGTCGCACGCAGGAGCAATAAATCACCGCATCTGCAGGAGAGGCGGGTTAGCAGGGGTGGGGGGCAGCGGGTGCGAGTTCCTGGCCCCATCACACCAATAATTTGGGTGAGGAGGGGTGCAGGGGATGACTGCGGGCCACGGCGGGGTGCGGATCGATGAGGGGGATTGAAGCCGGTGTGCACTCCGTTGCGCTATTTTTAGCGCAGCCGCCAGAGCAGGAATTTGGGAGCCCAAGTCAGAATTTATTCGCATTTGTGAGTGCTTGTTAGGGCGAGGAATGACAAGAAGGGGAAACTGAGCGTGGCCACTCAGGCACCCCTGACTGTTCCGGGATCGGCTCACCATCGCTTGAGCTCCGTTACGGTGCACACTGCAGCCCCCTCGTCCGCTGTGCTGCGCGGGGACCCTGCCACCACCGCAGGGCTTGAGCACGTGGATGCACATGGACACGACACAGGGACAGAGCAGAGGAACAGGAATGGGCTTCAGGGCATGAAGGGGTCATCTAGGAAACGTCCCAGTCCTGCCTTAAACACTCATGGGGCATGAATGGGTCCTGTCCTTTGTCCTGTCTGGAGATAAAATTGTTCCTTAGGGAGAGCTGCATAACACATTTCCTTTCCTTCATCACCAAACCACTGCTGCCAGCTGGTGCCCCAAGGTGCTGAAGGCACCGAAGCAGCCAGTGGGCATGGTTGGTGGTGCTGGAGAAGCCAACGCCACGGCTTGGCTTCACCTTGGCTTGAAGCGCTTTGGCTTCACTTGACTTTACTTACACCCTGCTTTTTCACCTCTCCTTTGTACCATATTCTGTTTTACTCTTCTCAGCCAGATCACCAGCAGCACCAGAAAGTTGGTAGAGGTTAACCAAATGCCACCCTGAGAGCTTTGCAGTGGCCACATTGCTTCTTCCATGGGCTCATCAGAAACCAACAGGGAGCCTCTCAACGCAGTGCTGAGCCCAGCACATTTACCCTTTTAGACTGCAAATTTACAGTTTGGTCACACCGGTAATTTTATCAGGAATATTGAAGTCTTTCACTGCAACAGCCTACTGCCTCTTTCTTAAATCCAGGCACACCAGCCATGTTCATTCCCACCTTTCTCCTCACCCCAGTACTTAATGAAGTGAAACCACCTGGTTTAGAGTGAAGCTAGTTTTCTGGACAGTTTCCTCTGTGCAAGGGATGAGAAGACACAGAAGTACCAGGGATGGGGACTTTCACTACCTGAGCAGTATCCAAGCAAGGTGCTAGTTTTCACTCTGGTTTTTCTGCCCTTTCTTTTTGGTCCAAACTGTGTGGGAAAGCACTGATTTCCCACCCTCTGCAACTTCTCTGTCACTGCAGAGTAAACAAAAGAGCCTGCCAAGTCTCCGAGTTTGCGTGTGTGCCTTTTTAATAATTCGATGGGAACACTAACGACACAGGGTGCGCTGCTGTTCCTCTACGTGCTGATCGATTCTCACAGCCCACCAACATCTGTTTTTTTCACACTCAGCTCTGCTGTCTGGAAATAGCCTTTTGCTGCTCACCTTTACTTGCCTCACCATTAAAGAGCTCATTAATGTACTCCATCCTTGCTTTCTTTGGGACTAAAAGATGTTCATTTCTGCCTTTTATCAGCTTTCTCGTGGTTTATATCCTCTCCTCTCTTCACTGTGCAATGCCCTTTTCTAATGAGCTCTTCTCTCCTGGTCCATCTTCTCCATTAAGCGGCACAAGTGCTGTCCCCTGCGTTGTCTTGCTCATCTCCTGGGCTCTCTTCTGGCTCTGTCGCATTCTTTAGCGTTTCCAGCTGTGAAAGGAAGCGCTCAGCCCCCCACACAACATCATGCTTCCCTCCCACCCCACTCGCCTTCGTTGCAGCTCCCCAGGCCTCTGGTCTGGCTCACCCCACCGCGGCATCCTCTGTCCTTGCATGAGCCCCTAACCAGCGTACCCTGATCTTCAGGGGTGTGATGGGATGCCTCAAGGCCTGTGAAAAATCTGTGGCTTCTCCCTGTTGGGGGCCTCTTAAATCTTTCTCCCTCTCTCACCACTTCTACACAGCAGAGCTCTCCTTGGGCATCTCTTGCCCTGCAATCAAGAGCTTCCCAGCCCATCTGAGCAGCAGGAGGCCTCTCTGGGAACCACAAAATCTCATCTCTGGGCTCATACATAAACACCGATGCTTTTCACGCGATGCAGCTAAATTAATTAATCATCTCATTCCACCATATTTGTAGCCAAGACACAAAGACTCCCATTCCCTGCAGCTGGGGCTTAAAGTCTGCTTCTCCCAGCCAAGCCCTCCTTTCCACTCAGGATTTGTGCCACAGTTAAGATTTGAGGAGCAGTTTTTGGAGTTGCTCCGAGGGGCTGGCAGGGCCAGCGACCCCCTGCCCAAGTGGCCACAGAGTAGGTGGGTGTGAACCATCCACCACTGCCGGTCCGAAACATCCCCCATGCATTTGGCTCAGTTCAGGCTGACAAAAAGCGTGCGTGCCCAAAAGCTCATATGATTTTTTTTCCAGGTGTTGCAATAAGAGATATTACCTCTCCATGCAAACCTTATCTCAGCTATATCCTTAGATCATTCTGGCTGTAACAACACTACCACCCACTACAGAGTTTGCAGACATACATCTCTGTCTGGGAAATCCCAGAAGTGTGGCAGGCCTACGCATGAGAAATCCTTCAAGCGCTGACAGCTGACAACCCCTGAGCTGCTCCACAGCCTCCTCCAGCCTTGCAGGGTGATCACGGCTCCTCCAAGACAGTCAAATGAACACCCCGTGGCTCGGGATAACATGTGCCAGGGGACTGGCAGCAGATGCTGGGGAGAGCAGGCGCACGGTGTGGCCACCCCAAGCCTATTTCCACAGTGGACATGCAGCCAGGAAGGAGGTGAGCTGTGAGACGTGGGCTGGCTTCTGGTCTCCCTCCCATCTCACAGTTCCAGTGTGAATTTGCCACCGTCCTGGCTATCAGACAGGTCCTGGCACAGCCATCAGGAGAGCCTGGGAAAGCAAAGAGGGAGGTGCCAGAGCAGAGCTGGGAGCTGCCCTTCACCATCAGAGATGGTCGAACCCTTTCTGATATGGTTGGTGGGTTCCTCTGGCTGGGGGGGCTGGGAAGCCCCTGCCTCAGACTGCCTTTGGAGAGGGAAGGTGGAGAAGACAACTCCACTACGTCCTTTTCTGCTCTTTTTTTCTGGTTTGTTTTGTGTTTACATTTTTAGCAAGCAGTCCAGGTGAACCACAACAGTCAGGTAAGAAGCGGGGACAGACCACCTCTGCATACCAAGGAGATGCTGGTGGTGGCAGCCAGAGGAACAGCAGACCCAGAAGATCCTGTCCATGGCTGTGAAAGACCTGGCCACTGATCGCTGCCCTAGTGCTGTGGAGAATGAGTGGGTTCACTCAGTGGCTGTGGTCTGAGCCAGTCCCATCCTTCCCTGCAAAGCCATAGATGTGCATGGCTGCAGATCTCCAGGCGAGGAAGGCAAGTCTGGCTTGCACCAGGGTACAAAGCCCACCTTTGGACAGCTGATCTTTTACCCTTTCCCAAAAAAGAAGAAACCAAAACAGCACCAGACATCTCAGGGAGATGCCAGCAAGTGGGAGGAGACAGCTTATCCAGGGAGCTAATTTAGCTGGAAGGAAAGAAAAAGGTTGCAAGATGATCCTTCTTTAAGAAAGAAAAATAAATATGCAAGAGCAACGAGCCGGAGGTTGAAGTGCCTGTGGGGAAGTGATGTGGATGCATTTGATTTCAAGAAGCCAAAGCAAAGCTGGCACAGATGTGGACCCAGACCAAAGGCCATTTCAGCCCAGGATTGAGAAACAAAGGTTAGGATGAGGCTTGCAGAGACCTGGAAACAAAAGAGGTGAGGGAATTGCAAGTGGCACCACGTTTAATCTGAGCAGAACACATGAAACCGGATAATGTAATTGGAAGGGTTATTTAAACTGAACATTCAGAGGGAAAAATAAAACATTGCAGGGAAAATAATAATACTTAGCACTTGTAATGTCCCTAGTATCTTCAAAAACTGGTCAGCCATTAACTGATTGCTCCTCTGCTAAGTCCAAAGGCTAATAAAAAGGGACGGTTCATTTAGTTGTTTCACAGCTGAGCTTCTCAATAAGGCATGAGGAAGAGATTGCTGCTCTCCAACGTGCTGGTAAACAAACAGTTGGAAGTAGGAAAACAAAATGAAACGTCAGCACTCGGTCACAGCTTCTCACCCAGCTCCTTCCTTCCTCTCCTTGTGCTTGTCCAGACCGGACCCATTACAGGGAGCTCACCTGGAGGTCTGGCTTGGGGGCATCACACATGGGTCTGGGTCTCCAGCAGTCCCAAAAATTGGTGTCTCCTGCCTGGGAAGCACCGCTGAGCCAGTGTCCTCAGGAGCACAGTCGGGGTGTCCGTGGGGTGGGCTCAGGCTCACGGTTCAGGCTCGGGGCGATGCCGAGGGCGCAGCCCCACTGCCTCCCGGCTTGGCAAGCGCTGAGGCTGGCGGGAGTGGGCAACCTTTCCAACAGCGATAAAAATGGAGGCACTTTATGTTTGTTTTACTTAAAAAGTAAACAGTTCCCTTGTGTTTGATGAGCAAGCGATTTTGTAAATGCTGCAGAGAAAACACTGCACGGTTGCACCTCGGTGATTTCCAGCCTCTTTTCTTGGCAGCAGCAGCAAAGGAGCGGATGAGCACCCGAGCAGCTGCGCCAGGCGTGCTCCTGGTTTCTGGCTGTGGCCGAGGGTCTGGGGGTGCTCCTGGTCAGGTCTGCAGGGTACCAGCTGGGAAGAAGCAACCCCCATCCGGATGGAGCCATTCAGCCCAACACACACCCAGCCCGATGGATGCGTCCATTGCCAGGCACTGCCGGAGGCTTCGTACCGTGCCCCCGGCGCAGTCGCTCACCCAAATCCTGCTGCCGCTGTCGCTGGTGTGTGCTGCCCGAATCAGTCCCCGCACTGCCCATCGCACAGCCCTGGGGCTAAAACCTCCCTTTTTCATATTGCTACTGGTGGGAACTACCGCAAAGTTTATTTATGCCTTACCTCAGACAATCATCACTGGACTGTGGTGCTTTGCACAGTGTCTCTTGAGCTTTTTTTGCATGTACCCCTGCCTGCCACTGTTTCTCCTATAGCACCCACTTCATGATGTTCCTGGCCTTAGTAGCTTAGATACCCACCAAAGCACAGGCCTCATCACTTCAGAGAAAGGAAACTGCCCTGGTGCTCAGTTGCCCCCACAGAGGTGTCCTATTCTTGGTGCAGCGATGGTCCAGACACCCTGCTTTGATGTGGCAAGGGTCTCCCGGAGACCCTGTGCCAGGTGTCCCAGCCCCATGCTGGAGGGATGTCTCCATGGAGGCCCACCACCCATCCCCAGGCCATGCCAGGTCTCCAGCTCACCCATGAGCCACCCAAGCAGCAGTCTAAAATAGAGTGGACCAGAGCCCAGAACTGGACTCTTTAGCCCGGAACTGGTCTTTCCTGGGACACCTGCAGCAGTAGCAATGCCACAGCCAGAAGCCTTTGGTGGAGACATGGGTTGAGGGAGCTCACGTTTCCCAGGCTGTTTGCTCGAGGTGCAGCCTCCTGCCCTCTCAGTCTTGGCTGTGAGCTTTGTGTTTTCTCTCTCTTTCTTCAGGGTTTCTTCTTCTTAAGTGAAACGTTCCCCATCTCTGCAGCTAGCACGGTCCCTTGAACCCGGTGCTGGGAGGACGAGTCAGGGTGAGAACAGGAGGAGGGGAGCAGGGACTCCTTAAACCAGCATTACCACTGAGCACATCTTTCCCAAGGTGGGTTTTGTCTGAGCGAGGTGCCGGGGTCAGGACCTCGACGACTTACAGTGCAGGATGAGTCCTCCTCGGCTGGGGGACCTGGGGACAGCACTGCACGCGGAGGCAGCAGCAGCCTTGCCGGGGCTCTAACACGAGCACCTGACCGGAGGAAATTAGGGATGCTGCGTGCTAGTGAGGCCGTGCTAAGTTCTGCTAAATGCTCACGTACAGCCGGGGAGCGGATATACGGACTGTGCAAGACACCGTCAATTTTCCTCTGCCTGATTTTGGCACAACGAAGCCCAATGGGTGTGTATAAACAAAGCAAGTATCTCTCTCGCTGGACCTCATGCATCATTTATAGCCAGCTTTTCTGTGGCACAAGAAACATTTACATATGCCAGCATTAATTCCAAACGCCACTTCAAAGCCATCTCTGTCTAATGAACCCCGTGCGCTGTGCACAGCAAATTCCACCCGAAAAATAATTAGCAACACACGCTACCAAAGCATTACAAGGAGAACGCAGCACACCACCTGCTGAAGCAAAATGAATGCCTGATTTATTTATTTTTTCCTACTTTTTAGCAACATTCAGGCTCTGACTCAAAGCTGTGCTCTTTTCTGAGCTATGGAGTGCCCTGGGAAGTGTCACGTTCCCACTCTGCTTTGCAGGGTAGGGCTATGATTGATTCCAGGGGTTACATACTTTTTCTTAGGTAAGGAGGACCAGACAGAGATGTGTGAGCCTCCGCTGATGTCCCCGTGCCAGGGGTGCTGGCTGGGATTTAGACACAAGCAGCTCTGCATCCCTTCCCCTGAAGTTGCAGGGTCCCAGTCTTGGAGGGTGCAGCCACCCCCTGAGCCCAGCCTCGGACTCAGTGCTGGGAGCAGGACACAGGAGCCTCACCTCGCTCTGACGTACGTGCCTTTAACCCCTGAACAGCATCAGCCCCCCTGAGAAAAAAAAAAATTGGAGGTGAGACAGGAGGTGAAGGTTTTGGTGACCCCACCAGCCACAGGTGCTCCCAACTCCTGTAGCACAGGGGCAGCTCTGGTGTGACCAGCTTGGGAAAACGAGCTGCCCTTACCAAAACTGTTTCTTAAAGCTGCATTAGAGCTGCGCAGTGCATCCCATGCCAGGAGGAGCAACATGATTTAGCCCAAGACCTGATGCAGTTGCAGACAATGCTGGCTTTGCCATGGGAGGACCAGGTCACACACCGCAATGGTAGAGAGACAGAGGCTGAACCCAGGAGGTGGCTGTGGGAATGGGGGGACCACGCCAGGGTGATGCTGGGATCCTGGACTCCCCCGGGTCCCGTCCTCCTGGCGTGCAGGAATGATGCTCAGCAGGACGCTGCTCTCGCCAGGCACCACACTGCAGCGTCTCTCCAGCAGCCAGCCCTGTTGTTCCACCTGTCAGTCTCTACCTTTCTAGGATGCAAGGGGTTAAACTGCTTTTCCTATGCAAATTAGGCTTAATTAATCCTTTTCATCAGTTGCAAATATACCTTCTGAACCCTATTAAAAACATGAATATGCAAATTCAGACCTTTTTTAATACTCATTTTCAAGGACTTGGAGTCAGGCTTGATTATTCGATTCCCATTAACAGCCTGTAAAACCTGGTGCAAAATTTAATTTCCATTTTAAGTTACCAAAAAAAAAATATGAATCTATTGGTAATTAAGCTAATTACAGTGTTACACTAAAGAGGAGACAAACAAGGAGGACAAGATCATTCATTACATTTAACACTGGTTACAGGTCCTGGGGACTATGCAAGGCCACAGTTAACTGAGAAGCCAGGAAACAGCAGCGATGGAAACGGGGTGCATTTGGGGAGGCTGGGGCTGGTGAGGGGGCCTGGAGCCTTCCTCACCTTGGGGCTGTCTCTGTTTCAGCCCTGTGAGCCATCCTCCTCCTCTTCCTCAGGAGAGGAGCGAGGGGACAGAGGTGCAGGGTGGTGTTGGAGGTGTCGTGGGGTCCCTGCACAAGGCAGGAATGAGCTTGGGGCTGGGGTTTCAGGGCCACCTGTAGGACCACCCTATCTGCTCTGCCACTGGGGCTGAGCATCCCATGCAGGAGGGATTTCTGCCTGCCCTGAGCACTTTGGCTGTAGTAAAAAATATGTATGTGGGGTGTAGGGGAGTTGGTTAGCCGAACTGGCAGCACATGGGAGGAGACAGGTCCTGCAGATGCTGTGATATCCTGTGATATCATCCTCACCAGTGAAGAGCAGTGACCTCCCAAAAGCTGACAACTCCCTTTGCTGAAGCAGAGCCATCAGGGAAGACCCATGACAAGGCTCCGCGGAGGCACCTACAAACTGCTGCTCCACACCCATGCTGGCGGCAAACAGAGGTGCAAAATGTGACCCCCCCTCCCCCGGCCCTTCATCTCATGACCATGGGTCAGCATACCCTGGGAGGAGACACAAACCACACCTCCCAGTTCCAGCCTGGTGTGTTTAAGTGGAGACATCGTGTACCTGTTGTACTCGGGATCAGGCATCTCCTCCTGTACCACTGCTGCACCAGGGGACTAGCGCGGTGACTTTACACCGGTGCCAACCCAGCCACCCACTCACCCAACCCATCCTCAGCAGTCACCCACCGGGGCTCAGTGCTGGTGGCTCCCACCTTGACCATCAACTTCCTCACACCTCCCAGCTCTGCCTGTGTGTTATTAAACAAAAAGTGCTGCTATAGACTGTTAATTATGGTTTACCACTGCAGTGATCCCTTAAAATCAGTCATTAGCAAGCCTAGGATCTATTCTGCACTTGGTGTTTTCTAATGAGTTAGCGAAGTTAATGAGTGATTTGTCCTCACCTCGGGGCTGGCCGCTGACGAACGGCAGGATGCCACGGCGGGTTGCCTCGTGCCATATCCGTACCGGGTGACGAATCCCATGACCTGGCTGGAAACACGCAGGTGATGCTCTGCCTGCTGGAGGGCAGGGCTTGGTGCCTGGGGTGCTGGTGCGCTGGGGAGGTGACCTGAGCATTAAACTGAAGCGCTAGTTACCTACAGGCTTACCCAAACACTTCCTTCATCAGCAGGATGGATCCACCAAGAGAGAAGCGTTATCTGCAGGGCTCTTATCTCTCCTCCTCATTCAGCGCGGCTGCCAGGATGAGCGGCTTGGTTCCCCGTGGGTTTGGTTCATTCCCTGCCATTGCCTCCTCTCTGAGGCTGCTCCTTCCCCTGCCAGGACTCACGGCGAGAGGAGCTGTCACTTCAGAGCATGCCCATCAAGGGTGCTCTGCCTCCTAACAGTGGGATCGGAGCGGGAGCTGATCACGTACTTCCCCAAGGGCTGCAGCGTGACTCCCAAAACAAGCTGAGGAAAGAGACGTGCACATGGAGCCGCAGAGGGGAGAAGAAAACCCAAGGAAGAAGGACTGTGCCATTTGCCATCGCCTCATTACGTAGCTGGCTGGTCTCCCTTGTGCACTCCATGGTCAATGGGGACTGGGAGGCACCTCCAAACCTAAGGACCTACGTGACGTTCGTGCTCTTATTTTTCTTTAGGGAGATGGCTTCTCTGCAGGGGTTACGGGGACAGCCTGGCATCTGCCATATGAACCAGCCACCACTATCAGCAAAATGATGTGCCTGCAGTTGTACAGCACAAACTTTACCCAGTAGATGCTCGTGGAGAGAGGAAAGGTTCATCTGCCAAACTTCAGAGCCTTTCACCTGCCTGGAAAACACTTTTCATCATGTTGATGCCAGAAGTCTATGATCCCTTGATAAAAGCAGTGTGATGTGGTGATACAGGGAATGCTCTCGCCTTCTAGCAAAGCCCTGTGCCTCGCATGTCCTCCTGCATTTGTGTCTTCCTTGCCTTTGACCTGTTCAGTGCATCCTGTCAACTCTGTAATATTTTGGGGGAGTCAGGGATGGAGAATTACCTTATCAGTCCCTACAGGCAATCAGCTTGCTCCCCGAAGCATGAGATATAATTGCCCTTATTACTCTAGCTTGCATAGCAGCGAGTCTTGCTAATGGTCATAAAATTATCTAGTCCTTATTTAAATCCAACAACCGTCTGTGTTTCAATGACCTCCTGATGGTCTCTGGCTTTGTTCCAGGTTGAAGAGGTATCAGAGGGACCAGGGAGGAAAAAGAGGCAGTGGGAGGATTAAAGAAAAACAACCAAAATCACAACAAGCAACAGCCAACAAACAGAATTCAAAGTAAAACAGGGAATATTAAAGCGAGCTCAGTCAGTCAGCTGGAGAGTTCAAAACAACACAACCTGTCACAAAGAGAAGTAAGCAGCATCAGGTAAAATTAGCAACACCAACAACTCATCAGTGCTGGAGCGCGGGCCGGGAAAAAGCACAGGGAAGAAGGGGCTGGAGATGCTTGATCCCGTCTTGGGGAAACAGGAGAGAGAACTGGCCCAGCCTGAAGGAACCAAGAGTCGTGCTTCAGTGGTGGCTTGGGTGGAGACCAAAGACACGGGCTGCTCCCTCCACCTTGTGCTCCCTAACCTACACGGCAGTTTTCTCTTTAGGTGTATGTAAATATTTCTGAAGCCAAATCTTTTATTTATTTGGATGCCAGATTTTCTAAAGCAAGACTGCTCCACTGTCCTTTCAGATAATGTCTAGGAGCCCCTCCGAGTACCAAAATAATTCCTAATAATAATCCCCCTAAAGAAAAACAACAAATGGAAAAAAAAACAAGCAGCAGAGAACTGTTTTAACGTAACCAAGCTCCAACACAGATTCCCATCAATTCTGCAGCAAACCTGAGTCATGAAATTAGAAGTAGCATCAGCATATTCCCTATTAGCTAGGGTTCCTTTTTTCAGAACAGATCATACATTCCTACCCTATTTCTTTAGACACTTGTGTCAATGCGATATCATCAGATGCCGTTCAGTAGCTCCTCTTAGCTTGAGAAAGCTTTCCTGTTGGGAAGGATGGGACTTCGATATTTAAAAAAGGCTTCACAAAAAAGCCTTGCTGATTTATTTATTTATTTACTTAATATCCCTCCCCTGATCAGACTGGATGCATTTTGTAGCTTTTAAATATCATGCAACTTTTAGCACCGCTGCTATTAAATCCTGATCTGCTGTCACAGCAGGCAGTGCGGATGCGATCTACACCAGCACAGAGAGCCCGCGCTGTCCTCCCCAGCCACCGCGCCGCCTCGTCAGAAGCGCGCAGTCGTTAGCCACCGTCACCTGGCATCTGCCACCGTCACTGCTTTCCCAACGTCTTCGAACAGCTAAAAGCTGTAACAGAACCAAACCCGCCTCCGCTGCGTCATCTCCCGCACTGAGCATCATTGGCTGCCGCGGTCCAGCATTACCTTGGTGATGTCCTAGGAAGGCTCTGCCTCTCTCCCCCCCGAGGTTTATTTTGACACATTCACCCATCAGCCCAACTCACACCATTTTCAGCCGTCTCTCATCCTGCTGCTGGGGTCGTGAAATGAAAAGGACTGCTGGTGCCTGTGTTTCTTCGGCGTGTTGGAACGATGTGCGGGGAGCAATGGAGAATCAGCAGCAAAGCTGGCACCGCAGCTGAGCGCCCACCTGGGCTAACCGCAGGGCTGCACGTCGGGTCAAAGAACCCCGAGCCTTCCCGGATGGCAGGCGTTGGGAGACCATGACCAGGAAGCGACATTCCCATTTTACAGAGCCTGTAGTGCTTAAGTCTCGCTGGCTTGTGCCAGAGCAGGCAGAAAATCCCAGAGCCAGGAGCAGCATTGCTCCTCCCCATCGGTCACCTTGCCCCGAGCTGGTGCAGGTCTCCCCCCACCCCAGCAGCAGCAGGAGGAGGTATTTGGGGAGGCTCATCCCCCTCCATCGAGGCCATCCTGCAAATCTAGAGCCCAGGGCTGCCCAGACAGTGGCCACGTTGGCCACCCTCAGCCCTGCAAGGCAATGGAAATGGCTCCTCAGCCGTTGTACAGCTGGGGCTGTACACCACCACTGCGAGTTATGGATGATCTGTGCTCATCCGTAACTAAGTCTGTGAACGCCTGAGCTGTGCTCCAGGCTTCCCACTGATCATTCCAAAAGGGCTTCCCAGGTCCCTTCTCAGGCATCGCTCCCAGGACAACCCAGGCTGATGCAAACAACAAGCAGTGATGCCAAAAGAGCCAGGAGACACAAAGCAGGAGCAAAAGGCTCCAGGTTCATAGGTGCAACCACAGGAGAGGAACGAACTTTGCAATACCTACCTTAGCCAAGAGCTCTGTTGCGCTCACGGACCGTGTGGCGGTGCCTGACAGCTCTTTGCCCCTGTTTAGTATTTATATATGCACGCAGATGAAAAGGGTTGATCAGTAGAGGAGTGGGGACTTGCAAGCAGTTTGAGTGAAGGGAAGCTTCAGGCAACACTGCAAACAAGACAGTGCTCCAACACACAGAGTCCCCCAGCCGTGCATTAATAAATCATATTTTACAGCTTATAGCACATAAACCCAGCGAGCGTGCATGGAGACCCAGCAAGCATACACACACTTGTTAACACGCTCGCCTCTCCCCTCCAACCAACTGCAAATTTATTACTGATCTCCCAAGATTTTCTAAAATGATTTTCTGCAAAGAGGGCTGGAGCTTTGCAAGTGACAAGCTGAAGACAGATGGGACTTGTGCACCAGGCACCTGGAGTGTTTGGAAACTGCTCTACCACCAGTGGTAAGCTGTGTCTCTGTTTGCACTGCCCTGCGGGGCTGGCACCTGCCCCTGCGGAGAGAGAGGATGGGGGGGACGAGCGTGGTGGCAGAGCCCTGTGATGGGCTGCTGAGACTGGCATAGCTCCATGTGGAAGGAGCAATCACTGTGAAATTCAGCATTGCAGTTACTCCCCACAGCTTGCGCACGGGCGAGACGAGCGGTGTAATGAGGGTGGTACAGACAGGAGCTGCCACTGTGGCAGGGCTCATCTGTTTGGAGCTTCATCCTGAATTCGGTGTCTGAGTCTGAGCTGGAAGCTGGGGAGTCTCAGCTGCTCTGCCCCAAGCCTGACCACAAGCCCACGTCCCACAGGTGGCACAGGTGGCTTTGCAATGGTCATGCTTCCATGTGAGCGCTCCCAGGCTCTGTGAGCAAGGCTTGGAGCTGCCAAGCTTCCCAAGCACGCTGGTTACACCTAGTGCCCAAGTCTGCTCACCATCCAACAGCGTTACACACCAGCAGCAGGGCAGGGATGCTGCTGGCCAGAGCAGGACAATTGCCCCAGCAGCTTCCAAGCCCACTACCAGCACCAGGAATGGCAGCACACGAGCACATCTGGCCAAGCACCCACCTTCATGACACATCTCTCCCAGGTGTGTTGGCCTATTAGCTGAACAAATCAGGCTTGCTGGGAGAACAGGGTGCAGAGTGGTAATTCAGCTGTGTCTCCTCCCCACTGAAGGAGTCTCGGAAGACTACTGCTTTTTCTACCCTAACCTATTATCCTTCCACTCTTGGGAGGCAACTTTCCAATGGGCAGAACATGTTATCCCTTGTCACTCTCCAGCATCACTTCTCGCCTCACCCGTGTTTTGGTAAGATAGAGGGTTTATTGTAAACTTATTAATTACTTCATTTCTCCTGCGAGAAGCCAGGAGAAAAATTTTAGAGGCAGCCAGGATCTGCTATTGTGTTGGCGGAGGAGCCGAATGTGGCTGACGTCATGATTCATTTTCCCCATGACTGAGGAAGGCGACTCTCAGTGCCACGTTGCGCATATGAATCAGGCAGCGTTCCCCTGGCACAGCATGCCAGGCAATTCATCTTCCACCAGCAGTTCTTCAAGCGGAAGAGAAAACACCAAACTTTTGCTGTTACCTTTCATTCTGATGGCAGCACTTCCCCGCAAACCCCGTGGAGAGGAGGGCTGCGGAGATGGGGTCTGCAGCCTCCCCAGAGCGCACGCCTGTCCCACCGCTTCTGAACAGTTGGGTCTATAGCAGCTATTTTCTGTGCCTGTCGACACACTGACAGGTCCCAGTGACTCCAGCATGGATGGCCAATCCTGCAGTCACGGTAGGCATCTAAGTTAGCTTTCTAGCCTGCTTACTGCTACGTTCTCTCCAAGTTTAGGAAGTGTGTTCCTGCTGATATCCAAAGGAAATCAATATACACAGAAATTCATAACAAACTAATCTTGTTTACAGCATGAATGAGACTTACCTGGAAAAACTGAGGTAATGATGTCCTTCCTTCTCAAAGCAGTACCAGCATCGAACCATCGATGTATGATTCATTATCACGCTTCGTATGTGGGAGAGCAAAGAAGAGCATGGTGTACCTCCCAAATAAAGGAGTCGTACGTCCAGTTTGGGAAGTGACACTTTATTCTTAGGATAGAAGAGGTATATCCATTGTAACATAAAATGTCAGACTTCAAGGGGTGCCCATCCTCCCCAGAGGAAAGAAGCTTCCAGTGGAAGGAGTGACACCCCCAGCAAGGTGAGGAGGTGCCCACAGCCTGGTGGCAGGCAGCAGGTGAAAGCCAGCAGCTGTGAGCACACCCTGAAGAGCTCCCTCCCACCTTCCGCATTCCTGAGATAACCAACAGCCCAAGAGTCTCCATGAGGAACAAAAAGCATGTGGGTGGCATCTGAGTACACCACGCAACACAGAGGTGTCAACACAGGTATAGGGTCTTCAAAAGTCCAGTTATGCTTGTTCTTGTCTGCTGAGCAATGGTAGAGCAGGGCTGGCACTCTGGGGGCTGAGCCTCAGGCAACTGGATATCCTGAAAATAATTTCACTCCCCCCTCACCCCCAAGTGACAAGCTGTAAGCAAGAGCAGGAGGTATCCAAAAGAAACCTCCTACTCAAGGCTGATCCTTCCCCCAAGCCCTGCCCTGAGAGACCAAGGCCATCAGGAGAGGACCACCATGGGGGCAGGAAGCACCAGCCACCCACAAAGCCCACGCCTGTCTCTCTGCCAGGGCCTGGATTTCAGGGATGCTTCTGCGAAAAGGTGTGGCTCCTCAAACCAGCAGTTCCCACCACCTTCCCAGAGAGATGCTGAGACAGTCTGGGGAGTTAGGAATGCATTTCACAGTTCAAAGGTGGAGAATGGGTCTTGGCACAGGAGAACCCTGGGATGGAGCTAGACTTGCCCTCCCACAGGAGGGAAGTGGTGCTTTTCAGAGGAAACGGTGAGGTTTGGGAATCAGCATGAAAGAAGTGGGAATAAGGAGTTTCCCGCAAAACAGAAGCAATGCAATGCCATGAATTAAGGGTGTGAGGGGAGAATTTGTCCTCGCTACCTCATGAACACCAAGGGTGAGGCACTGTCCTGCCCTGGGGTGCTCCATGCCTGTCTGGTGGCAGGACTGGAGTGAGCTAAGCGATGGTTTGGCGGCTGAAGAGGTCGAGGGTGAGGGCGCTGAGGAAGGCCGGGATGCTGTCCTGGCGAAGCAGGTGCAGTTCGATGAGCTCCCGGATGGTTCGCGAGAACTCGGTTTCCAGAAGCTGCATTTTTCCACCAGAGGAGCTGGAGGCCTGAGGGGAAAGCAGAGGAAGCCCATTAATACAGCAGGGTTTTAATTCACCTCCCACGACGCAGGGGAGAGCTAGTGCCATTGCTCTGAAGCCTCCTTCGGTGCGGATCCGCCTGTAATCAAGGAAATGTTATCTGCTGCAGAGCAGGTGCTCAGTACACGGTTTAATTGGACCGTTATTGAGTTCTGCATTTCCAAAGTCTCTGCACAGGACCCCCTGCTTGAGCCTCCCTGAATAACAAGCGGCGCAGTGGGGAGACGAGCAGTTCAATCATCCTGGAAACTGCACGGGGACCAGGCTCTGCCGGTGGCACAGAGCCAGGGTGCCCACCGCAGTGTCACCGTCACCACCACCACCCAGGGCTCAGGTGGCAGGAGCTACACACAAGAGCTTTCTCACCATGAAAAAACTCATTCCTGAACACCTTCCACTTCTGAAGGAGGAAGTGGACCTGCTTGCACCTAACACGGCTCCTCCCAACCAGCTGCTGATCCACCCCGCATCCCTCAAGTGTTTCTGGATGTTAAATCAGCCCGGCAGCGCATAGCCAAGAGCTCCAGAGGAATTATTCCAGAGATGCTCACATGAAACTGAGGAAACTCAACATGTGGGAAGACATTACAAATCTCCTGTAACATATAAAACACACACACACAAAAAAAAAGCTAAATGCAAGAGAAGGAAGGAATGCTTGAAGCCTCTCCTGCCTCCGGAGGCACAAAAGCTGCTTGTTTATTAATAAACAGCAAAAACATCACAGTGCTAATGCTAATTTTTTTCCCCTGCCATTTTCCTCTTCAAAATGTTCCCACTCCTAATTGCTCTGCTTCCCCTCGCAGCTGAGCGGGGCAGCGTGAGTGGTGCCTGGCAGAGCCAGCATTCCCCAGGGGCAGTGGGGCAGCCCCCTGGCCCAATAAAAGGATGACAAGAACTAGGGCAGGGATTGCCGCGTGAAGGGAGAACATGGCTTTACCTGCCAGGAGAGAAGGGAAGCAATAATCGCCAAGGACCTCAGGGAACCCGTCTTTTTCTGATTTCATGTTTTCAGGAGCCTGGACACATTTGATTATGAACTTTTCATGTATGTGTCAGTTCTGATTGCGAAGAGCGCAAGGTACCAAGGATGCCCCTGTCACCCACGAGCCGGGGAGGGAATCTAAACAAGGCTTCGGTGTGGAAAAGTGAATTAGCTTTTGTTTAAATCTCCTCTACTTCGGCTTGGTTGTTTTTCAGCAACTATAAAAGATGTTCAGTGCCTTAATCCACTGCTTACTGCAGCTACCCTACTTGCTTGCTGCGCACCCCACGTACTGCTGCGTCCCATTGAAGAGGGTAAGCAGCAGAGGGGCAGAGCCGGCAGGCGAGGACGCCAGTTGCCGGCACAGGGAGGGACGTACATCCGCAACCCGTGTAAAACGAGGGGTGCAACGTGAGGCTGTAGGGTTGTTATGAGTTGGTCTGTGCGCTGCGTGCCATGGCTTTGTTTCGCAAATCTGCCCTGGATGTGGCGGAGGGGAAGCACCAGTTTCGGAGGGAGGTCCCAGTATTACGAATGCATCGCTTGCATCTCCAAAGTCAACAATGAATTGGCTTCAATAAAATGGGAATTCAGTCTCTGTAGGAAATACACACTGCCACCTTCGCAGATATAAAACACTCTTTGGGCACAAAATTAATTTCCTAAGAATTTACAAGCAAATCCATTAATTGGTTTACTAGTTTAATTAATTAAAGCAAATTCCTTAAGAAATTTAGCATCCAGTGCCAGACCATTTGCTTGTGTTTTATGATCTTAGAAAAAGAGTAACATAAATGTTTTAAATTTCCCCTCTACTTTGAGCTCGCTGGCGTCGCAAGTGAATGCTACATTTGAATAATTTCTTTTTTACTAGATTAATGTTCATTTCTCTCCACTATTCTTCATAACTGAAATTTCCTCCTTCAGCAGAGGCAGAAGAATAATGATCAGAGAAAGTTACAGGAACAAATACATGCTTCAGAGAAGACTGTTACTTCCCACTGCGTTCAGTGGGACTGTGCTTTCTCTTGGTTGTTGGACACTCAAGAGAGGCACTGTCTTCCCCCCATAGCCTCCCAAAAAATGACTAAAAAAAACCCAAAAAGCATCCAAAAGCCCAAAAGCATTCAAGAAACAGACACCTCACCCAGGTTTCTTATGATCTCTTCAGTAACAAGAACAAGGAGAGAAGGCAGCCACTTGGAAAAAAGGCAATTCCTTCTCTGCCGGGAGATGTTTACATGCTAACTTTGAGGATGGATGCACTTGCAGTTCAGTTCACTCAATCTCAGAGTGCTTTTAAAAAAATTTAGAAACTTGGTTATTTTGTGGGAGTGTTTTAAAATTGGCATCATTGTTACCGTCCTTATTATTTGTTTTTATTGCTTTTTTTTTTCACCCATCTAGAATAGACTGGGATATATAGATAGATTTGTTGCTGTTGACTTCAACAGCAGGAGTATCTTGCAGCATGTGCTTTACAAATAAAGTGATTATAAGAAATAACAGCAATATGTTCCCATTAATTCACAGGATTTCTTTTCAAGCGCCTACACCCTACCTGGTACAGCTGGTGAGCCGCAGGCAGAGAGAAGCGCGGGGGCAGCTCGCGTGGGAGCGAGCGGGGAATCACGACAAGGGAGGGGATGTGCAGGGGTGTAGGGGAGACAAGGGAGAGGACACTGGAGGAGACGCTCTGCTGAATGAATGCTGCAGGCTCCAGTAGTTTCATGCTGTTTTGGATCAATGCTGAGCATACCTGTGACTCCAGGTGTAAAAGCTGGATTTAAGAAAGACACAAAGCTGAAATTTCCAGTGGTACAAAGCTGTAAGGGCCCTCAAGTCCTTCTCTTCACAGTTCATAGCTAGGACTCCCTCCACTCATTTTTAATCAATTTTTTAATTAAAAAAATAATAATCTCAACTCTCAAAGAAAACTCCTGGCCACAACCCCTGCTAACAATAGTGTAAAGCTGACAGCACACACCAACCACCCACAACTGGCATGCTCCATGTAATGCAATCAGCGTTCATCCCGGTGATGCGTCCCTGGGAATTCAACGTTCAGACGAAGACAAAAGGCTCCCAAGCCCATCTAGGAAGGAAATGCCCAGCTGAGGAACCTAAACAAGTGTCACTGATCCACCGGGACAGTCCATGAGTGGGAAGGAGGCAAGAGAGACCAGACCATACTCTAGCCCAGTTCTAACTGCTCTGGGCCCAACACTGTTGACATTTCTCACTCCGAGCTCCATCTCTACTGTGTGTTGTTGCTTTTCAAGGCAAGTGCAAAAGAAAAAGCATCAAGATTTAGAGGTACACCAAATACACCGGGTCAAAGTGAAAGCTGAGCATCTGAGTACCCCCATCCTTCCCGTAGTCAATGCATAGAGGAATCAACACAAGAGGACGCTTTAGGGACCACCAGCACGCTTTCCCCACTCAGCTATGTGCACCAGCTAAGGGCAGCACTGAACCAGAGATGCAAATATTCCCCCCACACTCCCAGTTTCCCTGAGCCTAGAGCAGCCCAGGATGCTGAAGTACTATAAGAATATCATCTCACAGGTTCTCTTCACACAGACCTGCATTGGTTTCTTCTAATTCATGGAAAAAAGTCTGCCTGACTCACTAAACTACTGAGATTCAGGTCTATGTTATGTTTTATTCAGATCTCAAATACTTGCAAAAGGAAAGGCTCCAGCTTTCGCTAAGCTCCGTTGCCAGTTCAGCCTGATTTAAAGCCTATCGGGACCTTTTCTAGAAAAGCAATGGAAATCAGTCTTGGCCCCGTGCTACTGCTCGCCTGGTTCTGCTGGTGGGGGGGATGCAACTCCTGCCACAGATCTGAAGGGTGACACCCTGTTTCCTCCTCGCAGGCTGTGGTACTCCACCGAGCAATCAGATCAGTGGGCAGACTTCATTATATCGTAAAACATGAAGAAGACAGGTCTGTTTACCACATGGCGACATCAACTTGCAGTAGCTGCTCCTGGCTCTGCTTGGAGAAAGGAGCTGTTAGTATAAGTGCTTTTCCAGGAGAATCAAGATCAGCTGCTGCCTGCCAGAAGGAAACATCATAAATCTTCCTTTTAACCCTGGAAATTGGTAAAATATTCAAGGCTTTATAGTTTAGATAAACACATAAAAGTCTCTCAGAAAAACACCAGTGTGGTAGAAAAACAAGTCCTTCCCTCCAACAGGGACCACCTCAGCAAGGAGCAGACGATGTGTAGGAGCAATGGGCGCTCCTGCAGCTGGCAGGTCATGCAGCAACGCAGGGCCATACAGGAGGCTCGCTCAAGAGTTGTCACTTCGACGTAACACACGCAGGGCTTCTGATTGCATTGATTTTGCTGACACCGATCTTTGCCCCTGTGTTGCTATTGCACAGAAACACTCCCTGAAAGCCAAGTCCCAGCATTTACTTCTCCATTTGTTCTACCAGCTGAGGGTTAGCTATGTCAAAAGTCTGGCAATGTCTCATTTGGTCATTTACAAGCTAAGATGGCTCAGAAGTGCACTCAGGACTGGAGACATCAATTTTTACAATTTATTGTATATATTTATTTTCCTCTGCTCTGTAACATATTTTAGTAGCTTGAAAAAACAACGAATGCCCCTACTCTGGCTCCAAAAATGCCATCAGCTATAAAATGCCATGCAGTGTGAATTTAGTCATCCAAAGGATCCTTTCTGAAAAATACTAGTTGAGCTTAAGACCCAATGTTCTGTAGGTCTGTAGGTCAGACTCTGGAATAAGATTGAAAAGAGGATGTTTGCATGCCCCAAGGAGAAGGCTAATACAGGGATGTGGTATCATGAGAAAACATGGAGCAGAAATGTGGAAAAAGGGAGAAGAGGGTTTCAACATTCAATACCACTTGAGATTTCAGCACAGTGTGCATATTCTACCTCTGACTTCCACATAAAGAAAACACAACTGCATTCAGGGGTGCAGTCCATGCGAACGGGAGCTCCTGTATTTTCAAATACACACCCAGGTGCTGGAGGCGGAGCTCCTGAATGGTTTTTGGTGAGCTGAAAATAGAGATGGTGGAGCTTTGTGCCAAGCACAGCTCAGCTTGGGAACCCCAGCTGAAACACCTCCTCAGAGTGAGGAAGGGTTAAATCCAAGCTTTTGGCAGGGCTGCCAGAGTGACTTTCTGCCACTTGGCACAGTCACAAGCCTTTGCTTTGCAGATGCTGCTCGCCCATTTCTACAGTAGATAGTACTTTTCAAGTCTAAGATGTATTAGGGGTCAAAATGAGCAAGTGAATCATTGCCCAGTGACATTTACTCAGCGAATGTAGCGTGGAGGCTCCATCTCATCTGTTATGCTCCTTCCATAAATCACTTTCTATGCCATGTCCCTATGCACAACTGCTCTGAATACACAAGGGAAATAGCCCCATGCGTGCCGAGGGAAGGTGCAACATGGCTTCACACCCGAGACACTACATAGAGCTTCTCCCTGCTTCATTCAGGCCCATGGGCTCTGCTGGTATTATGGACCATGCCATGTTCGCATTCTCCTCTCACTGCCTCAGTTCGTAATGCTATTTCCTTTGTCCTCATGGTGCTCCCGGTCCCTCCTTGAAGCCTGCTGAGCCACCTGCTCCGACGTGAGTTATGCGCATCTCCCCACCAGACCGATTCCTTGTGCGGTTTGCCTTCATCACTCAAATCCCTCAGAACCTCCTCTTCATACAAGGTGGTCATTCCCTCTTCCCCAGCACTGTCCCTCATCAGCAGAAGTCCTCAGGGTCTGCTGCGCCATCTGATCACCTCTCGAAACCTCTGCAGTGCTATTGTTGCGTGTGCTACAGACCCTCTGCCACCAAGCGCGCTGGGCACACTTGTGGTCCTGATGGCCCCTTTCCACCCACCACCTACCTCGGCTCCCATTAGTTCGTGTAAACCCTGTCACGGCCAAACAAACCAATTTAAAAATATCTTTTAAGAAGCCGCCTGCTCTGACCTTTAAACAAGAAAATCTTTTTGTTTCTGCCTCTTGCTTTGGACACTGAGATTTTTCTAAATGTCAAAGGCCGCCCTCCCTGCGCGCAGCCGCTGAGCGGGCTGGCAGCCTCTCCCCAGGTCTGCCAGGCAGCAAGGACAACGCTCCAGAAGCAAAGGTGATACATCAACACACTCACAAAGCACAGTGGGTCGCTTTGGACAGGCACACACACATGGTGTAGAGCCCATGGAGCAGCCAGACAAAAAAACAGAGCGCCCAGAAAATACCCAAATCAACTCCTGCTGCTGATAGATGTCCATCATTTGCTTTTAGGCAACCAGCAGCAAGGTGGAAAGCACTACTTTCTAATGCAGACTGGTACAAATATGCATCATTGCCTATGCAGAATTAGTGTTTGCCTTCTTCCCTGCTGCCCTGGGAGGGCTCTGCGTTGTGCAACGGACAGGAAAGCAAAGAGAAAGTGTGTGTGTGTGCGTGTGTGCGCAGATGTGGAAAGTGCCTGCTGAAGTTATAGCAATCCAAACATGGGCTTTGAGATCTGTGTAATTGCTCAAACTTGGCTCTCTCGGGTGATGATATCATTATCAAAATCCCCCAATTGAATTACGCCTCGCCAATCAATCTCTCCTAAGTATCATGCACCACTCAAATACCAGGTCCCCAGGTAGCCACTAAATCACTTTAATTAGAGGCTGTTCATTTAAAATTAGAGAAATATTAAAAAAACAAAAAACAAATTGTACCACAAGATGTGCTTACGCCTTGAAATATTTATGAGGTTGTTTAGCAAACTGTTTACTGGTTTTCTTCTTCCTTTTTTGAAGTAGCGGGCAGGTTTCTGCTGGCCTAACGGGTTGCTTTCCCAACACAACCCTCACAGGATGCGCAGGTCTGCATCTGTCAAGTCACCTACCTTTCACAAATGACCATTCTTTGTCTGCTGTGAAGTCTCTTCCCCCTATAACATCCTCTTTGTAACCCAAAAGAGGAAGAGCACTTCTTTATAATAATTGCTTCTTGCCAAGACCTCTGACCTCCGTGCCGCCGGCTTGCTATATAAAGTGAATTTATGAGGCAGAGAGGGATGGATGCCTGTAAAGGGCCTTCCAGGAAATGTAATGAAAAAGCTGCTTTTAGCTGCTGAGCAAAGAAAAGCAAGTGCCTGGCAATGCCAAGAAGAAAATTGAAAGCTGAGGTGGCATAAGTGAGAAACAGCCCTGTGTGTGCTGAGATTTATAGCAAACATTTCCTTCCTCTTTCTTATTATTCAACACTGAGATGAACCACAACCCCGCAATGTCTTCAGCACAAGAGGTCACCCCATATACTTCCATCTTAATCAGAAGCACAACCCAGGCACTATACACACGAGCATCAGAAGTGATGGGGTCCTGGTTGTTGCATCAACTCAGCACCAAAGAAACACAGTGCAGGGAGTATTGCATAGCAGTGAGTTTCTCCCTTCAGCTACATGTTTTGATGTATGTGAGATACCCTGTATCCGATGTAAAAAAAGAAAAATGTAAAAAAGAGCACAGCCATGCGCTGAAGTACCTGCACCTCTCTCCACGGGGAAAAACAGTTGGCATTCATCCTGGGGGAACGTGCTCTGCGCAGTGGAGGGCAAGTCAGCATCTTCTCTCAAAAGGTTTCTCCTACAGGTTAATGCCCTTTAGACTGTCAAATGCGATGCCATAAAAATAAGATCAAAGGCTTTAAAATAAGGAAGCATATTTTTTTGATTCATACTATTACTATTTTATATCTGAATATTCCTATGGAGCTTTTCATCCTGAAAGACAGGTCTTTGAACTGCTGTGATTTCACCTATCACCGAGGAGCAACCCCCGGGGTAAAATGTGACAGCTATTATCAAGGTGCATTAATGTTACTCAACAGTTCAGGACAGACAGAGACAAATATATCCAATTTAAATCATAGGTTTGAAGAACTACTGCTCAGTGTGGATTAATATCCATGCATTTTCCAAAACTGCTTTGAGAGTTTTAAAGGACAAGTATTGAAACTAAAATTCCCCATCTCATCTGTAGGATGCACTCAGTCTCCTGCCATCACGCTGTGAATTGAACATCAGTATTGTCGAAGAGGGAAGAGGGTAACGTAAATGATTCACCTGTAGTGTCTACTTCTGCATCCACAGGTTCTGATGGGCATCGCCACACCAGCTATCAAGCAGATTCACCCTGCGGAGAATTGTTGAGGGGATACCTAGAAATGGTTCAGCTGAATATGAGACTGGTGAGAGTAAATCACAGCAGACTATTCACATCGCAGAGAAAGGAAAATTGCATGGGATGTCCACTCTAAACCAATACAGACATAGGCTAAAAGTCAGAGCTTGAGATCCTAAATTATAGCTTTTTAACAGGCCTCAGGACTGTTAAATACCACTCACAGCCAAATACAGGGCATTTATAAACATCAGCCACAAAGGAATGTAGATGACAGTAAGGCACAGGGCTCACAGAATTTTTCTAACGCCATCCTATAAAAGTTCAAACTATGAAATTAAGCCTTTAAAGCCAATACCTCAAGAAAAAGCTCAGGATCTTTACAAATTGGTGTCTTTCCTTTACATACAGGGAAGACGTGATGATCCCCCAGCCACAGGTATAGTATCTCTGACCTACAGCGAAGCCCTTCAGAAAAAGCAGCCGAACGCATGTTATCACAACTGCTGTCACAACCGAGCGCTGCAGAGCTGGATCGCTATGGCACCCAGGCTGCAGCTTTCCAGCCATCTGCGAGGTGACCGCATTGGACTGGTCAAGCTGCAAGAGTGAGTAGCTAACAAGCATTAACAACATCTAGCCCATGTGTTCTGTCTAGTAAAATGGCAAGCCATCTGTCTGTAACATTAGCGACTCCACAGAAGCCATATGCAGGATAGACATAAATTAGGAAGAGAAAAACCTCCTGTTACTTTCTCTAAAATGACTCTGCAGTTGTAGCCTGCAATGCTAGGGACTGGGTGCTATTTAAGTTCTCTTTTCCCAGCCAAATTACAGCCTCGTGTTGCCTTGCAGCCCTGCCATCCAGAGGCAGTTGCTGGTCTGCGTCTGGCCCTGGTGAGTATGGCGGCTTGGTGCAAAGGGAAAAGTAGGTGCAACTCAGGTCAGGTCCCAAACCTCTCTCCGAGGAGAGCCAGGAGCAGACAGACAACTTGAGGGTGATACCAGGGACTGGTAAATGAACCCCACGCACAAGAATCCCTAATTTGGAAGGCAAACTCATCTCGCTAACCAGCGAAGTTGCTTGTTACGTTCTTCTCCATCTCCTGTGCAGGGAGGGGAGCTGGAAGCAATGGAGGAGCAGAGAACTGAGAACATGGGCTTTCTGGAACATGAGAAGGAAGCTCTGATGGGAGAAATGGCATAAAATCATCTGTGTGGGCTTTAATTAGGATGGCCTAGTTCCCAAAGTGTGGAGAGACTCCACTTCTTGTGAACTGCATCTGTGAGCATGAGATCTGTAAGAGAACATGAGCAGCAAAGTTTGCAAAATCCTGCACTGACGAGGGACAGCTGGAACCATGGTGAATTTTGATGGCAACTTTTTGTAAGCTGCCTGGTTGCCTGGGAGATAGGCATCTGCTCCCCAGAGCCAAGCACCGCTCACCAACAGGCAGAACTTGCTGGAGCCTTCGCTGCTCGCTGAGTCACACCAGACATGCGCCGTTCCTCCGCTTCGCTGCTTCTGCATGATACTCCTACCAGGGTCCTCTGCCTTCTCTTCTTGGGATTACAATAAATAAGCAGGAAAAACCACCACTTGCCCCAGCGGAAGAGCTTGCACAGGACACAGGGTGCAAATTGGTCACACAGACTTCAGGACTCACTAGCTGCCAACTGGAAAACAAGCCCCTTCTTGTGGGAGCTGGGCATCTAGTTTTGCAAGAAATGGAGGGCGAGTGCGTGCTGGAGGAGGGAGAGAGGCTGGGAACGGTTAAACGAGCAGATTACACGCAACGCCTGCGAGGCACATCTCACTGAAGCAACTGCTACTTTGTGATATAGCAGACACCAGTGTGTGATTAATCCTCATCTTCTTGGTATCCTTCTGGAAGTCTTGTCACAAGCAGGGTGGAAGGAAGGCTGAAGAACTGAACAGGAGGATCCTATGACCAATAATGGCTGAAGAGGCCATAAGGGATAAACTTACTGTCAACTGGACAATTAGACCTTAGATATGCGGCTGTAGGATGGGACAGTATACGGAGCATGCCTGTTCCTGGCTCATTGAGTTTGCAAGGCTTGTGGGGGAAGGAATAACAGATGGACCTGATGGCAGATTACAGCTGAAGTTCTCACCATGTTTATTCATTACCTTCTTCTAGTTCTTGTTTGTCATAGTCTGGCACCCAGGGCTAAAATGCAGGATGAAACCCTACATCAAGGAAATCGGTGACACGGATTAGTCACCCGTGCGCAGAGCCAGTGCGCGGCATTACAGTCAGTGCGGCGGAGGCTAAAGCCACCACGCAACTAGGAGCAAGAACTGGTCAATAATTGCTCTCTCCTATCAGCCTGTGTGACTCACTTATAATTACGACCTGCCAAAGTGCAATTTAAGTGTTGGCTTTGAAAACAACATTAGTTGCTGTTGCAACACCAATAACCAAATTTCACAATCTTAGTGCGAGCCAAGGAGGCAGCTTTTATTTCTCTTGCTTTTTGCTGGCTCACAATTTCTTCATTTTTCTTCATTTGGAATCGCTGTCATTAGCACCACTGTCAACAGGACTAAAGTGAGCAAGAGTTGTCACTACCCAGCAAGTCAAAGAAGAAAGGAAAGCTGGTTCTGGCTGAACATACAACACTTTTTTCCTGTGTTTTCAAGGAGTTTTAACCCTCACTAACCCACTGCGGGGAACCACACTTCTCAGACTGCATCTATAGCTAGAAGTCAAGATTGGTGCTAAGGAAGACAATGCTATTATTTCAAAAATCTCACCATTTCTATCTCAACTTCACGACTTCTGAGTGCATAGAGCTGGTGGTACCAGTAGCCGCATTTGTGGAGTGGCTCAACCAAACTGGTAGTCCACCGGCAGGAAAAAATAAAGACTGAGACAGTAAGGAAACCAATCAACCGGTCTGTCCAGGCCGAATATATTTTGCTTTTAGGAAGTGGGGTTGTAATGGGAAACCCTGTGTCAACCAAAGAATCACAGGACTCCTCTCTCCTCAAGTAGACGGTACTGATCCCACCACAAGTAGGAAGCCAACAGCTGAAGAGGCAGAGGTTGCAGCTAAAGAGCAGAGGAATAAACAGGAAGATTTCAGTATTCAGTGAGAAAGGAAAAGAAATTCCACTGTATCCCTTGAGGGGACACTCAGACCTTTGGGCTACAATGCATTTGCTGAAAGCTTCTGCTGTTGCTGCCTGTGCTGTCACTTGGCACTACACTCCTGAAGAACATGGCAAGACAGCACTGCTGGTTCTCATGTCTGGATGAACATGCTACTCTTCCCGTGGGGAAAAGGAGAGGTTTTCTAGTTAGTGAATGCACCATGTTCAAGCAACCTCGGAGGAATCTGCCTCGGGCCCTCGCCCTCCCCAGCTGACACACATCTGACTGATTGTCTCTTCCCGCTGGTGTTCGCCCACTGACGTGCTGCCATCCACCAGTCAGCTCCTCTCGCTGGAGGTGCAGGGGGGGAAGAGATTTATGCAGACACCATGTATGCAATTATGAAAACAGAAGACAAGACACCCGGATATCACACAAATTGATGCATTTTTGCTGGCAGGCTTTTTGCATGATCCAATAACAGCTGTCATGTTCCAGACTCTCATCTGAGCTCTGCTACCACTTCAGCATCCTTCCATATCCTTTAAGAGGGCTTTCTTCCCTTCCCTCGTGCAGCCTGCTCCAGATGCCACAGCAAAGCTGGCAATAGCACGGGATACAAAGGGAAGACAGCATGATTGGTTTTCATAGCAGCATTAAAATGTAATGTTCACTTCTTTAGGCAAGATGCAGCTAATTAGCAATGACCTCGAGGCAACCAAGCTGCTCAACCAGCAATCTCTCCCACTCTCGCGCTCTTTAAAATTTGCCCTTTCCCTGTGCCAAGTCTTTCGTCAATCCTCCCTAAAGCCCAATAGCAAACTACAAACATACACATACAGAGTCCATTGCCTTCTGGAGAAGGGTGGTGGTGGGGAGTTGCACTGCAAAGGTGACACAGCCCTTTGGGCTTCACATCTCCAAACACGTCCCCCACTCTGCACAC
The DNA here is from genome assembly GCA_013399475.1 of Chauna torquata. Taxonomy (NCBI): domain Eukaryota; kingdom Metazoa; phylum Chordata; class Aves; order Anseriformes; family Anhimidae; genus Chauna; species Chauna torquata. The sequence goes on along the minus strand of VXAL01019640.1, from coordinate 326,371 downwards.
TGTTAAGGAAGGGAAAGGACATGCCTACACGCTTCCCTGCCAGATCAGCTCTCGCAGTGACCCCTGCAGACTGGGAGCCTGCTGTTCCCCACATCCTCCTGGTTTTCATCACTCCATGCTTATGTTTGCTTTTGTAAATAGATTCAACCTTTCTAAAATTAACAACAGAAGAGAACTTCTTTTGGCAGAAAATCAGCTTTAGAAAGATGGAGGAATATAACATTTTCCAAACATTTGAAAACCAGAGACTAAAGATATGTGTTAGTCTCTCCAGTGCATGCTGTTTTTGCTCATTATTCTGAATGTTAATACATTAATAGATCCTTTCCTGATTAACGGCTGTACAAGGCTCTCTTTCTAGGAACACATATGGTTCCTTCTTGCCACAATATTGCAATAGAGAGCCAAAATATTTAAACAGTAACACTAATAAAAGATTTTATGTCCCCCCACCCCGACGTAAATAACTAATGCTGGAGCCAACCCCTAGCTATAAATGCTTCTTATCTTTCAAAAAGTTCTTAATCAAATCTGAACATATTGGCTAAGTCCCATTTGAAATAATTGGGCTGTCTGTGGTTACAACACTGCAGCAATAAAGCTACCATCTAACATTCATTCACCCTGCAGGATGCTCTGCGTCTGGCTGAAAGGAACACATACGAGTTGGGCATACAACAAAATGGGGCTTTTAAAGCTGGGCGTGTGCCCGCATGGGCTGCTTCCACCTGACGGGGTAGAGGCAGACCCAGGATGCTGCACGCAAGGAGTGTGAACACAGCTTTTCTTCCCCCACATGCAAAACCCAAGAACTGCCCTGAATTAAGGCTGTTTTGGGGGGACTCCAAACACTGCTTTCCCAGCTGTCCACAGTCAGACTGCTGAAGGACATGTGAATTACTAGCACACAGCCCAGAATATGTAGTAAAAACTTCTAGTAGAGGATAGCAGGCTTTTCTTGGTCCACTGCCAACGCAGAATGGCCTAAAAGATCTGGTTCTCTCTCATTTTTTTCCATGCTATGTCATTACCTTTCCTCTCTGCCCTAGGTCCTGTAGTAATCCCACCTGACTAACGGTACCAGCTAAGACCAACAGCAGTTTCCGCTTTGTGCTGCTCGTAACACAGCCGATCAGTCCTGTTACTGACTGAGAGTGACACAACCCTAGTGCAAGCAAAACCCTTAAAAGCAAAACCCTTTTTACATTCCAGGGAGTGAGACCTGCAAGGGGAGGGCCTGCAGGTTTATACTCCAGAAAACATTTATCACTACAGAACTGAAACATGGTATGAAAATAAAAGCTCTCCAAACCTTTCACACATTCCCCAGCACACCCAGAGGTGTTCCTGCTATGATACACCTAACAATGCTCTTGAGAATTGTTTTCACAAACAAAAAATACAAACAAAACAGCAGAAGAGTCAAGAAGTGTTTCCTCAAGTGCCTTGAATCTAGGCTATTTGTACTTTAAACACACCGTAGAAAAAGTGTTAGTATATGTTCAGATGTTACAGAAGGCCACAGGAAAAGCAAATCTCAGCAAATAACGAGCACCTTAATACAGAGCACATCCCAGCTAAGCTGGTGGGTTTATTTGAGATCACTGACCTCTGTCCTGTGCAACCAGTCTGTATTTTACAATTCAAGCTACATGCGTTTGTGTAGATATAAATGTACATCAGATACTTGCACTCTCTCGTGTAAAAAACACACAGAAAGCAGAAGATGCAGATGGAAAAACAAGAGGATGAGTTTCCTTTGAGGTTTCACAGACAAAGATGTTGAAACGAAGTAATTTAAAACCAGAAAGAATCTTACAAACAAAGTGCTTCTAAGCATCACATTTCACTTGCTTGCTTTCAACTTCATTTGAAAAAAGCCTTAGAGGGAACCAAACCACTTTAGCTGCTGCTTCCTCATGCCTGACGTTCTCTGGAGAACTTCACCGAGCTCCTTCCCTACAACTTACGCACCAAACTTCCAAGAAGAAGTAAGTCTACAACAACAACAACAACGACAAACTTTACCTGGTCATTCCTTGTCTCACATCTGAAGGGCACAAAAGCTCTAGCATACCTTGACAGACAAGAAGAAATGGGCTCTCTACATTTGCAAGGCAACACAGAACCATGCAAAGGACTCGGTGCTCAAGTCCCATGCGCCTTGTGTGCTGCAGCAGGCAGAGCTTTCTCAAGCTGGGAGGCTGGAAGAAAACATGTGACGTGTGGGATGAACAACATTTTGCAATAAATAGATCATAAACTGCTCATAAGGGTGCAGAACAGGGATGGCCACAATGAAGCCTGCAGTGGTGCAGCGGGGTTGTGCTGTGCGCCCAGAGGCACCTGCGGCTCTGGTGGACACAGTCCCCGAGCTCAGCCCGTCCCAGTGAAGGGCACTTCAGTGTGCAGGGGGCTATTGCAGCCCAACAACCAACCCATTCATCCTAATGACTGCTCCATTCAGGACAAGCTGACATGCTGTTCCCACAACAGGACCCTGCAAATGACTTTATTTAAGCAGGAAAACAGATTTGTCTTGTTTCTAAAGGCAAATGAATCTAGCTTTGGCTGCAGAGGTCTGAGCTGTGTTTCTCTCAGCGTGAATAAAAGCATCAGGATTGTGGAGGAGACTTAAGAGGCTGTGTTTGTCTTCAGTCTCCCACTGAGCACATCTGGGCAGAAAAAGGGGTTCACACAGCACAAGGATTGGGTTGCAACTGTAAAGAAGTTCAGCAGTTTTGAGTCTGTTTCTCCCAGATTCTTGATGAGTTTTTTTTATTTAACTAAAGACTTCCCACAGTTTACCAGTCTGTGTGATATTTTGGGGAGAGGATGGTGAGGCTAAACATTTCTTCGGCTGGCCAGGGAGACGTCATTCAATCTCATATTGTTGCTTTTCAGAACATACATGGCCTCACCTGTGGCTAAGCTCTGCTCAAAGATGCAACGTAACTGCTTGTGCTGGAGGTTCCTGCCTGCATGCTCAAGGCAGATGGAAGGTGAATGGGGAAACAGATCCCCAGAGAAGTGACGCAAAGTGCCCAGGAGCCATGTACAGCTCCTGCAACTCCTCAAGAAACATCCAGGCTGCTGGGAAATCTCTTCTGCTAAGGTGCAAAGACAGGCTGACATAATGAGATGGATTTGTCCTTAAGTTGCTATGCAGGGATGCAGAATTCTCTGCTTTTTAGTGCCTAGTTATTTAATCTTAATGCTCCACTGACGTTGTTCCTTGTATGGAATTTTATATATGTTCCTACGAACAAATCTACAATACATAAATAGCATAGATCAGAGGTGACCTTTATGTTTGTGCATGTGGAGATTCATACAGCATGAGGGCTAGCTAGGAGGCTGAAGTCATTAAGATATGTTCTCATCTAAACTTTCTTATGAATTATTTGTAAGCTATTTTCTCATTTAGTTATAATACTCCCACATACTCACCAACCAGTAGAAATAGCTTAACAGTGAAAATATGTTTCAGAAGTCTGTTTGCCTATTTTTCTTTTGTGCAGCAGCTGCTGTTGCCATGCTGTCGTTTCTATGTTTTCCTTTTTCTTTCTTTTTCTTAAGAAGAGGAAAATAAATCTATTCCCTAAACATACTAGACTGAGTTCATGGAACAAAGTACCTGAGGTAGAACCCAGAGGAATATAAGATAATCTGCCTGGAATAGCATAGTTTATGTGTAGAAGAAGGTCCTCTTGACACTAATACACACATTCCTCTTTGAAAGACTTAATGAAACTGCAAATACAACTTAGAATGACTATCAAAAATCTTCAGATAAAGATCATCACAAAAGAATATTAAAGTATCTTGGAAACTGGGCAGTGAAAGGTAAAACTCCATGTTGAATTATAAATTGATAAGGAGGTAGGAACAAAAAGATTTAAAAGAATAAATGTGGCCAAGTCTCATCTAGAAAACAAATCAATAAAGTTGCTCAATGAGCTTGTCAGAACAGTCCTTAAAGCTTGACAGTTAAAAATTTGGCTCTGTGGGATGGTGCTGAGAAACGCTCATGCTCTTTCAAAGGCCACAGGCCCAAGGTGCAAAATCTGACTCTGAACTGTGGGCCCCTGATTGCCACATTCCACCTCCGTTCCCTTTATGCGGAGCTGAGGGAGTTTGCTAAACTGGGGCTCGGGCTCAGCAATTAGGCTCTGGGAACATGTTACCTTGGGTTCCCCATCCTTCCTTTTGCCTTTCAGCTCCAGGGGAATTTGGATGAACCTTCCACCCTTGGCCACCAACCTCCACGGACGTCTGGGAAGGAAAGCAGCAACGTGACGACAAGAATCGATAGCTTCAGCCCAACAGTTGATAACTTTGAAGAGAGAAAAACTTGTGAGATAGCAAGACGACTCCAGTGGGTCAGGAATGTGGAGAACTGTGAGGGACTGGGAGGACCTGTGAAATTTGGGTCATTGAGTAACACCACGGCAGAAGAAATTCAATACAGATGAGTGCAGCGTAGTGCATGTTGTTCTGCCAATTTAAAGGATTCTTAACACACTGATGGGTTCTGAAATGATGTAACCTCTCAGAATAAAAAGCCAAGTGCCCCTGTGGCCAGCTTTAAGACAACTTCTCAGTGTACAGTGTCATTCAAAACAGCAAGTAAGACGTCAAAATAAAATGTGTTTTAAAACAAAGAAAGTCTAGAAGTACCATGTCATGTTTTATACAAGTTGAGAGCATGTCCTCTCCTCCTGAGCAGTGAGTCAGCTTTGGTGAATTCAGTACAAAGCAAGGGTGAAAGATAAATTAGGTTTCCTTTGTTTGAGGCATGTGCTATGTAACCTGCCTCTTTCCTCTGAAGAAGATCTCCATCACTGACTGCATCCCTGGGTCACCGGGAGAGACATTAAAGACTGGAACAATTTACTGCGGAATTAAGAAGGGCAATAGTAAAATAGAGATGGGTAACGTGGTGAATGCTGAGTAGGATGCTACACTAGGAAAGGGACTGTTCCACTATTCGAGGTATTCCTCACCTATTATCCTCCTTGACTGAGGTGGGCGAGAGTTACAAAGCACAGCTGGATTCAAGATGCCCTTCTCTTTCAGGAGTGTGTCTGTATTAGCTGCTGCATGTTTTCCTAATCAAAAAAAAACCAAGCCCTCACCTGCGTGGGACGCAGGAGCTACTGCTGCCTATGGTGCTGTGCTTTAAGCTCATCAAGATCAGTTCTGCCATTCACTGTGTTGCTCCTTCCTTTACCCATCTCTCTTCAGCCCCAGATTTTGCCAAAGACCATCTTCCTAACGCTACCGTCCATGAGGACCACCACTTCCAGCCACGCCAGAGAAATCACATGGAGCTGCGCAGTCCCAGCACGAAGGCCTGGGAGTCAGGAGCTTCTGACTTTATTCCTCACTTTGGGTCCCAGCATGAACTACACAAGTAGCATCATTTCTCTGCGTTTCAATATCCTCACCCTCCGCTAGAACTAATAACAACTCCTCCAAGAAGCAGGCATGCTGTGAGAATCAATTGGTATTTGTAAAGCCCTTTGAGAAATGTAAGGCACAGTCTGTATGTGAAAATTATTGATATGATTCATTACCAGGCATTCATACTCTATTTATACAACTCCCAGTCTATTACTAAATATTATGTCCATTTGAATATTGAAATCACTGCTGCTAATAATTTCTGCTAATGTTACACTGGTCTTTTGGAGGTGGCTTTTTCAGCTTGAATGGGAGAATTGTGGAGGCAGTGAAAAAGGGAACAAATGCTAGAAGAGGAATTAAAAAGAGGACAATAGCTCTGTGCAGGCTTCATGGAAAACAATAAAAAATCCATTTAACAAATAACTTTGTGCTAACACTTATCTGATTCCTCTTCCTTTGCTGTTTCTTCTCATCTGAACTTGTATGAAAATCTGATCTCCATTAACTAAGTATTAGCCCTTGCCCATGAGATGAAAATGAGCAAATCCAAATGCATTGTCTCTCTCCAGACAGACCATTAGCTCTCCACACGCTAGCCCGAGCAACAGCTGAGCCCCATCTCTGTGGCCACTCTCATTTTCAGGATGCGAGGATGCTCTGTCTGAACTGCTGTCCTCCTATCCCTCCATCAACCATCCCCGACAGCCTCCATGCAAGCGCGCTTCCTTTTACACTGCCATGCTGCTGAAAGTAGTACAATCTGGGACTACTCAAAAATCTCCGTTTTTGAGAAGAGAGAGCATATGTCTATACATTATATATTTATTCACACACTGAGGCATGTTCCCACTCCCGAGACACACACGGTATGTTCTAACTTTCTCACTCCAGCATGTTTTGCAAATCTGCTCTCCACCCCCTCTATTCCCTTGTTTCACTTTATCAGTATCTTGTTTAAGGGAAATGCTGCTTACTGTAAACTGGAAACGTTAACATCAGGTCAACAGACCATTTATTAAGAAGCAGCTGTGGGAGAGGGAGGGATGGGGCACAGCTATTTTCCTGGCTCAGCTTCTTTTACTTCCACTTGGAATATTTATTTCCTTGCTGTGATCTTTCTGCTCGCTCCTTGCACTGACAAAACGCCGCCAATATCTGCGATGCGGGAACTCAAGGACAATCGATATTTCGCTTGAATCAAATACAAAGATTTTTTTGTTTTCAAAGCTCAACATTTTGCAATTAAACCTCTCAAGACACAGGGAAAGTGAAGGTGGGAGTTCTTTTGTGGAAGGCACAAGGGATCAGCACAGAAGTAGAAACCAGAGCAAACCAGCAGCGAAGCCAACAGAAATATGCTGCATCGTTTCTTCTTTTTAATACATTTTTTACGAGAAGTGAGATCTTTGATTACATTTTTGATTAGGAGAGACAGGCATTGCCCTGCCCAATGCACAGTTAGAGGGAAAAGAGCCTTTCATGTTCATAGATACGAGACATCAAAACAGCCATTCCCAACTCTTAAAAGAATCAGACAAAACTGTAGCTCAAACTGTGCCAGGGACTTTGGTGCAGGCAGGTTCCCGGTGGAATGCAGTCTCGGAGTCGTGAGAAATCACGTGGATGCTGACACCCCTGTTAAGCGTGGGGAGAAATACAGGGAATTTCTCCCAGGGAAATCCAGGAGAGTGGTGAGGGCATTTCAGAGTGATAAGACTAAGAGCAATGACAGCCATGCTGCAAGGGGAGCTGCCAAAAAGTAGCTCCCAGTCTTAAGAAAAGAGTTGCTGCTCCATCAGAGGGTCCAGGTAGAACGTAGATTGCAGAGCACAAACAACAGCAGATTTTTACTTATATTACAAAGAAGTCAGAGCTTCCCCTCTCTCCCCTTCCTAAAGACTCATGGACTTACGGGACTTCTCGAACTTGCTGATGCCCAGTCGCAGGATGAGCATGCTGACAACCACCTCTGCCGTGCAACACCACCAGTCTCTGTCTTTAGAGCTGCTGAGAGTCCCAGGGGGCCTCACTGCTCTAGAGGTCACCTTGATTCGCTGATACCCTCCAACAGTTGAATCACACGAACAAAAGATTAGAGTTCTGATCTTGCATGACTCCAGCTGAATACTAACAACGGCAGCATGGCGTCCCAGCTTATCCCTCACTATCAGCGCAACGACCCTTCAACTGGCTGCGAGATCCGCAAAATCTCAATGGCTGGAACGAGACAGGATAGCAAATCAACTCATCAATTCATTCAGAATTTAGTTCAGCCTGGACTCAAGCACCTTCTCCTGTCACAGTCTGCCAGCATGCATTATAGAAGTGAAAACTCAAACCCTGGACAATTTTTCAAGGTCCAAAGAAAGAGCTGCCCAGGTTGGTGGCAAATCTGATGACCATCTTACCAGAATTTGGCTCAGCTGAGCAAACAGATGTCCTGAAAGCATCAGTTGCACCTGAAGGTAACTCAGATGCTTGAACCTTCTCCATACGTCCGTGGTGCCAAACACTGACCAGCTGCACTCAGCTGCAACACAGACTTGGTGGTGCAGAGGCAATCGTCTCTCATCGCACACAGTCTGACCACCAGCCTGTTTCTATACTCTCTTTACAGAGGAGTGTCCTCCAAAGCACTGCAGCACCACTTCACCTCTGCCATCACCCTCCACCTGCCCTTTAAGTCAGAGCATCATGCAGAGATAGTGCTGGGGTTGCACAGCTACCGACGCCAGGAGACCATCTAATCCAGCCTGTCTCCGTCTGTGGCCTCCACCGCTGGCTGGCCCAAAGAGCTGGCAGCAGCAATCCAAATGGCATTAAGCTCACACTGACAACAACCAGGCTGCAATGGGCAACTGTTCCTTCTTGCAAGGATTTACTTGCCAGGGCTGCTGCAGATTTTTATCCTCTTTTTCCCTTCTAATACAGTAATAATGTCAGATTGAGGGAGTCTGTGAGATGCCCACAACTCACTCTCACCAGTATGTTGACACCCAGCCCTACATCTACATTAAAGATGAGCACAGACATCACTCAGATAGCTGAGAGCTTGAGTAAGATAAGTGCTTGGATGAAAAACAGCTGGCTCCAGCTCAGTCCGGACATTGCAGAGGTGCCGCCGGCAGCACAAGAATCTGCCAGAAAATTCAACCCCATCTTCCGCTGAGGTGCCTTATCTATCTGGGAGATGAATAGCCCTTATTTCCTTCTGCACACACCGCTGCTGCTGATACGCACCGCAAGTGGCTGCAAACACCTCTCCCCTAGTCCAGGCCAGCCAGGAGGTTGCAGCCTTTTCACTCAGCTGTAGGCTTCGCTGGTGGGACCTCCGCCTCCCTGCCGGAGAGTGTAATTCACATGCACACCTCTCAGCTGGATCAGCTCACAGCAGCTTGTCTCCTTAGCACAGAGGCAGGTGAGAACACGCTGTACCCGAGTGCCACGCCGTATTGGTTTGCCATTAAATAGCAGATACGCTGCCATTGATTTCAATTAGATTTTTGTTCCTAGCAAACTCTCTAGAAATACTTAGCCCAAAGCCTGAAGTGCTTCTGAACGCACTCCCTCCCTGTTTTCCACTGCTTATTGACATGTTCAGTATCTCTCAGTGTATAGACTGGAGGAATGCAGCAATCTGATTTCTTCCACCAATGTCACCGATGGGACTGGAGCAGCACCAGGAGCATGGCTATTCTGTTGCTCATGCGGCTTTTTCCTCCGTGAGACACGTAGACCTCCGATTGTGTTTGAGGCTTTGATTTCACTAGCTGCACTGATTTCATGACTGCCAATTGTTCTTTTTTAATCTTTGACAAACAACGGTGAGCTGCTAACGCTGCAAGCACAGCCCCACACCGTGATTAGCTGCACAGTTGAAGAAAAGTAAGGTTGCCCCAACATTTTGGCATGAATAACAATGAGGTAGATAATTTTTCTACAAATGCTTTCCTGTACAGCAGCCTTTAGAAAAGTGCCTGTAACACCCCAGCGATATTCACTCTGCTGGATGATGAAGAAGAAACCACAAATTATTTGTTTCTGCAGCGTGTGGAAATATTCCTGTATGTGGTCTCAGAGTTAGTGTTAGAGGATGAACTCAAGATACAGAAACAGACAGAGCAGGCAACATGTCCCATGGAGGACTTGCACAAACATCTCCTAAGCATAGCTCCCTCCTGCAGACTCCTGCAATCAAAACAGACTAAAACTAAGCTTTGTGCATGGAATGCCTGCAAAAGTAAGCTGGTCAGTATTCTCATGCTGTAGAGAGGGGAAGAGTGAGAAAAACAAGGAGAAAATGCAGTATCTGAAAGAAATCTGTGTTGGTAAACAAAGGCAAGAGGCACAAGCAGGATGCGGCCCCAGTGGGCTAACAGGCACTGGCTGGACTTGTTCAGCTCAGGCAAGCATTATCCCAACCACTTATTTGGAACCACCTTAGCCGAAATACCACTTAATTTAAAACATCCAGGAAACAAAATAATGTCTTTAAGGTCAGGTGGGGGCAGCTTGTTAAGGGCAGGACAATTTTATTTCCCGCTGACTTGCCACCCATACTAATGGTTCCTCTACAAGAGCACTGTCAAGGTGAAAAGAGCAGCACGCAACTCCAGACTCCAAACAGCCTGTGACGCCCAACAAAACCATCTGCAGCTTCACTCTCCTAGCTGGTACTGTCGTAACAGCACAGCTCCCGGTCCCAAATGGCCACCTGCCTGCAGACGCTTCTGTTAAGTTAGAAATGAGAGCAGAAACCTTAGAGAAACACTTCAAAAGACGGGCCTCTGGTTGCCCTGCTCTTCAGCCATACATCTGGAATGATGCAGGGCAGCAGGGGAAGGGACTTCCCTCGACAGCTGAATGGCACTCTGAATACAGTTATTTGCATTGGACATAAATGGCCAAGAAGCCCCCCTTTGCCCCAGGTTCCTGTGATGCTGCGTGCACGCACCATAAGGCTAGTGACCCTGAGGACAGAAAAACTCAACCCGCTAGTGCCAAGGGACACCACGATCTTGAGCACTGTGAGCCAGCTGCGCTACGGAGCTGCTGTTAATGGGGCAGCACGCGGCTGCGCTGCCACCTTCGACCTCTCTGTTTTTCCCATCCATATTTCAGCACTTCTCTCCATTAACTGCTAAATGCCTCACCATTTCCAAAAGGTCAAGGCATCAGAAAGTAGAAAGGTGTGGTATGAAGAACTACATAGAGTAAATCAGGAGACAGCTTCTGCACCTAGTTAACAGGCAAAGCTCAGAGGCGATGCTCAGCTTGATTAAAATATTCCTACCCGTGCTGTGCTGCCTTGTGCACATGCTGTTCCTCAGTTTTTCAGTTTGTAAAATAGAGTAATAGTTTCTGTACCAAACAATGGTCCTGGAAGGCTTAATTCATGTTTGTGAAGTGTTTTCAGATCTTGAATTGGAAGGCATGAGAAAGCACAAGTTGTTATTGTAATTGCATTATTAAGTGCTGTTAAAAAAAAAACCTCAGCTTACGTTTCATAGAATTCAGGTCCTTCTTCAGACTAGCTTTATGCCCTTGACACATGTATTTGACAATAACCCAAATAGCCTTGATCTTTTATTCCCAGCAGGGCTTTCTTTATACCTTAATGAGGTCTCTTCTTAATCTCTTTTCCAAAGGACAAACACCTCATCTCAGAATAACCAAATTCTCTGAGCTGCTGTGTGTGAGCCTGTTTTCCCTCTGCTGGGCTGGGTCTGCTCCTGTAGTCTTGGTCCAGGGAGGAGTCCAGAGCAGACAGGAGGAATACTGATGGGGTCTCATCCATCCCTCACAAGATGCCACAGTATACTTGCAGATCTGCATGCAACATCTCTGTTTCTGACAGTTAGGACGTTCCTGAAATACTTTACTGCTCCTGAGAGCTATGCCAGGCTATTTAGTCCCAAATACAGCAGTATTTTTATCCCTCTCGTCCATAATGCCTAATCTTCAGCCTTATCTCTGTTTCGTAGCACAGGATGCTCCCAGGATATATTTCTGACTGTATTTCTGTCTTTAAACTCCAATATTTCACTTCCCTTACACTTACCATTACCAAATCACCCAGAGATCTACAGCCTTGTTGATATTGACTTTCTTCTCTCTTCAATCCTTCCCTCAGGTTTCCTCTTTTTTTTCCCCCTATCATCTGCAAATTGCATCGTTTTTATCTTCTGCTATGCTGGAAATCTTATCATGAAAGAGAGATTTTCCTTTTTTCTTTTTTTTAATTAGTACTTGGTAATATTACCAAGCTGTGAGTTTATGGCTTTGTAGATCTTATATTTTTGACACTAATTACTCACAAAGGCTTTTAAAGCAGCATTTCAACATAGCAACTGCCATGACTGTAATTAAGTAAGAAGCAGCAAATTTTTTTACATTTCAGAAAAAGTCTCCAGCATTCCTGCCCTGCATCACAGCTCGGCCCCCGGTATCACTCCGATGAACGACACCAGACGTTGAGAACATATTACTCTCGACGCATGCCCCAAAATTCCCTCCCTCACCCAGGCACTCAGCTGATGTATTAATAGTGCTGTCAGCACTGAGCATCCACAGGGATTCACCATTTGCCTATTGCCAATCTGAAGGGCTCGGCTAATTTTAGACTCGCAGTTTCTGCTTCTTGCAAGAGGCTGTTTTTCCCCAGTTTGTACGCTCAAACCTCAAAGACTCGCTTTGAACCAACCACGTGGCTGCACATGATTTATGTGCTCCCCACCGGCTCCTCTCTGGGACCCAGGAGGAAGGTAGGGGACGTACTGTTACCCATACCGATGCCAGATGTCTTGCCAGGAAGGTACCAGGGCAGCAAGTGCTCTAAATATATGTTTGTAAACTAGCTGTTACGGGGATGATCAATTAAAGGCGTCTCAGTGGAGACAGTTTGATTCCACTGGCCTAATTCATTTCCAAATTACTCCAGGACGCTGCCTTTTACTATTACATTATTTGTTCTGAAACTCCAAATTAAGATTTTATTGTGCCATTAATTTTTATGCAGAAACTACCATTAAAATCAATGTTTTCTGCTGAAAACTTGACAGTTTAAGATGACTGATGGTCTGGCCTGTTTCCGACTGCTTTACCACCTTGGAATTGGATGGGTGAGGCCTGCTGTGCCGCTAACACCGAGCAACACTTTCATTGCGCCTTCCCAACACGTGAGCGCTTCCATCCTGGGGTGCCCGCAGCAGCACGACGTGTGGGTCCGGCATCATGGGCTGCTCTTTCTGACGTCTCCCAGGGGATGTGGATCCTCCTTCCGCTAACAAGCCACAGCCAGTGACTGTGAGAAAAGCAGCCAGGTCTCCAGCAGCGGGCAGCGCTGCCCTCGCCCTGCCTCGCAGCGGGAGCGCTGGGGGACAAGCCGGGCACGCTGCGACAGGGGCAGCCCACGGGGTTATGGCCCGGCCAGGCTGCTGGGATCAGAGCCTCCTTGCCCCTTGCCTTCCTTTAGCTGCCCACCTCCACCTGTTGCCTCTTGCCCTATAGACAGGCTGTAACGTTATCTTGTGGTCGCTTTGCACAAAACAGCACAAGCCACCTCCTGGCCTATGGCAGAGACTCCCGGGCGCAACAGTTATACTGATATTGCAGCGATAATGACGACTCAGGTGCAAGCAAAGCTGTTCTGCGCTGCATTAGGAGCACTTCGCACCGGTGCTGCTGGAGTGAACAGCGGTAACGCAACCACAAATCACTCGCACCACGACTACCGGGGACGACGCAGCAGGGCACGCGTGTGACATCCAAGGGCCGTTCTCTGCTCTTCACGGGCGCTTTTCCCACGTACGTGTATGCCGCGGGCGCTTTTCCCATGTACGCGTACGCCGTTTGCTGACCACGAGGCTGAGCCTTGGCAGGTGTGCACAGGCACGTGGCCTTTTTAATTATTAGGACAGGTCGTCTGGGCTTTTGTTTTGAGATAATTTTGTTTTCTAATTTTGGAGGTGCCTGTAGGGAAGTGGGCAGCAGGCAAGGGGCATGGGGAGAATATTTCCTGAAAAAATAAAAGAACATTCACTCTTCTCATGCTCAGAGAGGGAACCAGGAGGAAAAAGAAGTTTGATCGTCTAAAATGAGGCACATTAAGCAAAACTGAATACGATACGTAGTGAGTATCTGTGACAAGAGCAAACTGATCCTGCTGTTGGAATATTCATGCAAATAGAAGCAATTTCACTATGATTAAAAAGGCAATTAACTGAAAAAAACGCCAGCAATTTCAGAAGCAGCCTGTGTGTCAGTGAGGCCTCCACGCAGTGCTGAACTGACATTTTGCTCACTTTCATATTCTATCAACGAGATACTCCCTACTACAGCTTGAGAGTGGTAATTACCCCAACTGGAGGCAGATGCTCTTAGAAAGACTCCAACAAAGTCTACACACGCCACTTCATACGCGGTGCACAGAGAGGGGTTTGCAACAGCATCCTGCCTTTCCCACCCCCGCTTGCTCTGCTACTCAGATGAAAGACACCGGCATAAAGAGCATCCACAAATAGAATGGGTCCAAACTAAAAATTTTCAGCTTGAAACACAAAGCACTCAGGGAATGAAGCGCGGGCAGAACTGCAGTGTTGCAGCCGCTGTCTGGTGATGGGATTAAGAGCAGTTTTCCCTCTAGGTAATGCAGTCAGACCCACAATGGGCAAATACTGATGAAAAATCTTTAGTTATCTGTGTGATAATCTGCATGGGATGAGCGTGACAGTGGATGTTTGATCCCTCACAAACTAGTGGATGTTAAAAGCAGCATTTGCGGTGACATGTTCTGGAGATGCCCGAATAACTTGCCACCACTCCAGATGACAGCTGAGACCAATGCTGTCACCCAACCACTGACTAAAATCCCAGAACCTCCTATTTTCAGAGGTTTTAAAACCCCAGCTCACCGGAGACCTCCATGTGAACACCACACACCCCCAAGCACCAGGTGAACTAACTGCAAAACAGGCTGGCTGTCACCTTCTGAAAGCAAGCTATTCATTTCCACAACCACAGGCTGGACGCTAAGAAGCATCAGCAAGTTCTTCCCTGGTGGCTGCTGCTCCATCAGCACCCCAATGCCCGCACGGACGGAGCCACTGCAATATGCATGAGGTGGCTTCGGGCTTGATCCCTCTGCAAGCTGAGTGTCCTCTGCTTGTCTTTGATGATTAATGGAGCAAAAGGCTTACCCTCGGCTCAAGACTTTCTGTGGCTGAGGTATTTTGCAGCTAGTCACAAACTCAAATATATTTCCTGTCCAGCAGATACTGTCTACTCTTGAGAGCAATTTTTATTGGATTTGTAATCCCCTTTTCAGTTCTTTCTCTCCCCTTTTAATATTGCCTTTTAAGCCCTTTACCAGGAGTTCACTTTCTGAAGGCCAACAAGGAACATTGGACAGAGCCTCTGGGCTTAAAAAAGAATATGCACAGAATGTTAATGCAGGAAAAACACGCAACACTCTGACCCCTTTCAATTAAGGTGCCATCTCTATCACCTTCAGCTGTCCTGGAAACTTGGATGTGCCCTGAAACAAACAAACAAAAAAAAAGGACCCAAAAAATCAGTGCTTGAAGCTGAAGCTGAGACATTTAACCATTTATCTGCCCAGCATGACGTGCTGTGGCTCCCTTTACAGACACAACCTCTCCAGACCAGATTCAGCTCCAAGTGCTGAACAGAAGCAAGAAACTGGAAACTGTTAAGCAAAAGAAGCAAGAGAGCTATGGAGGAGTGGGTCCCACAGCAGAAAATTCAGTCTCTGGTATGTGGAAAAACACTGGCACTTACAGCACTGAAGGAGGAGAGGATACACGTCTGGGTAGAGGTGAAGGCCAAATCCCGATGATCCTGCGAAATCTGCTGTGTGGCCCGCAGCACCTCCCTTTCAGGTCAGAAGTCCAGCTTGCAGAGAAGACAGGTAGGCAAAGAAAATGCTGCTTTTGACCCGCCGCACTGTAGGCTGAGAGAGGTCACAAAAATACGGAGGACTGCAGCAAGCCCCTCATTTTTCTCCAAAGGAGAAGAGGTCCCTCCACTCAGCTAGCGTCCAGGAGGATTACAGAGGCCTCTGACAGGCTCTCCAGCCACGTGGGACTTCACTGAGCCCAAGAGGGGCTATGTAGGGATGAGGATAAAGGATAAGGAACAGATCTGGTGTGGTGCTTTTGGGAAGCATCACTGTGGCCCCCTACTACATCATGTGCTCTTTGCCTTCAACTCTACAATACAAGACTCAGGATCCTTTAAAGGCCAAAAAAAAGGTCATTGTTAGACCATTCCAGTGGGCAGAAGGAGAAGATTACTTCTCCTTTGTAGCTAGAGACAGAGCTTGGATGAACAAGACTTTTCTTCTCTAATCAAGGCTTTTGTGGATCCATCCCTCAACCCATGGTGCAACGCGTTCCCAGCTCTGCAGCTCATCTCAGTGCTGCAAAGCCCTCTGCAAATTGAAAAGGCACCTGGAGTTCACCAAGGTGCTTCAGACCCAGCTTAATTAACAGCAACAAAGGCAATAGTATTTCCCTGGCTTGCTGATCTCTGGAGAAAAGTAACTGAATAAAGTGGTGTGTGCCAATCCCTTCATCAAAAAGGAAAAGGAGGCAATTCCATTCTCTTAATTAGCACCACTGGAGACTGGGCTGGTGTGGCCTTCCTTCGTGGCTGAGTTGCTGACCATGGACGTGTGGCCCAGAGCCTGCTCTGGGAGCAGCAAAATAATGTAGCAACATGAACTCTGTCCTCCCACAATGATACTTACTCTGTTTTTTCTCCACCTCTGCTTTCATGACCATTCCAGTATTCTCTCTTTTCCAGGTGAAGCAAAGTTCCTTAGATTTATTTTTGCTTCTGTCCTTTTAGTTCCTCGTTTTGGCTACAGCCTCTCTGTACAGAACGGTGAGCAGGATGTGACAGCCTCCCTGCATCATTTTGCTTTATGTCTGGAAACATCTGCATGTGCAATTAGAGAGCCAACTCCTTTTATGTCCCTAAATGAGTAGATTTAATCACCGCCGTAAGAAATCAAACCCTGGCTGGGCAGCATTACGCAGTGAGGCAATTCTCCCAGCAGTCGCTCCCACAGGACAGGCCCTGCCTGCGTGCAGGATCAGCCCCCAGGAGGAATCTCCCACGTAGGAGCAGGCCTTCCAGGCTTGTCTTCTCCATGGTGGCACTTTCACAAATGTAATTACGGGGAAGGCGTGAGACGCATCCCTGCTGTGCTGAATGCATTTCACCTGCTTTCCACCGCACTGAGAAACTGAGCACCAAGCGCCGGTGCAGGCTTGTGGCGATGCCGGTGGGGAGCAAGCGCCTGTGAGCCGAAGTTTGGCATGCAGTGATACACAGGGGCTTCCCGCTACGCGAGGTAGAAAGGGAACCGTGTGATAATTTAATAAAAAACTGTATGAGCAATGGATGCTGGGATTCCTCCAAAACCAAATCCTTTTTCTCCCCTCTCCTCATCTTCAGCCCCTGCGCCAACCCTTCACGTCTTGCCATCTTCTTTCTCCACTGTTCCCTGCCATTTCTCTGTCACCACAACTGAAGATCAGAACCTCACATCGGGGCTCGTTTCCCCACAAAATCGTCTGTTTCTGTTCCACAGCCAGTCAGTCCCCACCAAAAGAAACAGACTATCCAGGCGCAGGGTGCCGCCTGCCCCACCTGCCCCACCAGCTCAGGAGAGCTGGTCTGTGTTGGGCCACCTGATGTCCAACCCAGCTCTGGTGCCTGCACTGCCACAGGCCTTTCCTCAACCTCCTCCTCTGACCCCAGCCTGCTCCTGGCTTTCTCCCACCCGTTCTAAAGTGAACTCTTCCATCCACACATCCGTTTTCCAAATAAGATCTTTCCCTGAACAACCTTCAAAGTCCATAATGCCAAAAAAAGGTTAAGGAAATGCAATGTACCTAGACCAACAGCAGAAAGCATTTCGTACCCTGGGTTGATGCAATTTGTGTAAGCGCAAAATGTATAAACTCCATTTTCCACTTCATCAGCCCCCTGCGCCTGCATGGAGCCTCTGTCTGTTCTCAGCGCTGTTGCACAGGCCTTGACATACATCAGGAGTGCTCTGTTCACCTTGCAGTTAGATTTTACGGTGTGCTTTCCAGTGACCACTTCTGATTCAAAAGGATTACTCAAAATATACTCAGTCCTGAATTTTCTCCTTTAGATTTATGATCTGCTCCTCTGGTATGTAGCTTTAAGTCATTTTATTTCAAGTAGGAATATTTTAAGAGTAATCCTTATGTGCATGTCAGAGAAAAGAATTAATTATCGCTCTAATTAAAAGGACACTGTTGAAAATAATCTCTCTCTTTTCCTGCTGATTTTGCCCTTTTTCTGTGAGTAAGCTTTACATTTTTGCATGTATATGTTTCTCAAGGAGTTTGAAATTAACAGGGCTTATTTTATTTATGCAACAGCATCAACCAGAAGTTGTGCATCAGCAAAATGCACATTAAGCGAGTGGCAAAGGCAAACATCAATGATTCTGTGTAGGTCCCAAATAAGTAATAAGTATTACTATTATTATTATAATATAAAATCCTGGATTACTTTAAAGCAGCCTAAAAAGCATTCCATCTCCCCCAGGCTGTACTTCAGGTTTAAGACTGTAAAATGTGTCAATTAAATGTTGTGGCTACACCATGTTATAATAACACCCAGGCCAGGATAAACGGCATCCCCCCAGCAGCGCTGTGCTGCCGTCGGGGGTCCAGCTGGAGGGGTCCACAGCCGGGGCCCAGCTCCCATCGCAGCATGCAGAAGTCCCGAGGCCAGGCAGAGGATGCCGGTGACGCGGGGTGCATCTGCACTGCCAGCTTTCCCAGCCGTGTTGCCGGCACTGCGGCTCTGCAGCCTGCAGCACGCCAACTGGCTGCCCAGGCAGGGGTGCTCAGACATAAGGGAGTGTTGGCTCGGCCGAGCACTGCCTGTGCCGAGGATGGAGACAGCTGGATGAAGCCACCTGGCTCTGCGAGCTGCCGCCAAACTTGAGCACAGCTATCAAAGATAATGTCAGAGCAGCCTACACGCATCTCTTCGTGTTTTGCCTTCAGGGAGAGAAGGTTTCTTTAACCACAGTGTTATGGTAGTGACAGACGTAGAGAGATGGGAACTGCATCCGACGGCACAATGCTAGTTCCAGGGACCTTAAATTAAGTAGGAAAAAATCAGATTAATCCCTGGGAAAATGTCATTACACAAAAATATCTGGCCATCAAGAGCCTAATTAAGTCAGTCATTTGGAACTAAACAAAATTGTGGGAACACAGTGGAGAGAACAAGCTGGAGTTCACAGCAGGATGAGTGTAGCAGTCCACAGAGTCCCAGGATTATATCAGCAGAATGTAAAGCCTCAATATATAGAAAGACCAGCCAAGGTTTACATTTTAAATCATGCAAAATCTGAAGCCTCCCACCTAATCTACATGGCAATCCTGACCTCCGAATCCAACGACACAGCTATTTTTCCAGCAATACTCAAAGGAGAAAGAAAGGGAATAGTGGACCACTGCATAATTCAGCGTGTTTTGACAATCACCTTCAGGGCATATCACACTCAACTGCTCATTATTCTCAAAGATGGATATGAAAGAGGCTGGAGAAAGGGACACTAGATGATATAATAGAGAGGCAATTAAAGACCACAGAAAACCAAAAGGCAAACCAGCTGCATCTTTCTCTAATTTATAGGACATGGAGCAGACAGTATGATTGATTCATACTTCTCTCATCCTATCAGGAGGAGAGTGGGGATGCACTGCTAGGAAATGATGAACTGCATGGGAAGCGCCAGCTACGCGGCCCCTGTTGACATAGTGCTTTGTGACACTTCTCTTTCTTCCCAAGGGGCTGCTTGTCGAAAACCCATCAGGGTTTAGCAATTTCTCCAAGCATTAATGCTTTAATGAGACACTACGATACCCTCTCAAAATGCGGAGTCAATTCATGCATGGAGCTCGCAGTACCAGGGGGATGTCTGCACTAAATGGTGGAGTGGCTTCAGCACTGTAATCTCCATATGCAGACTCAAACTTAAATAAAACTCATTTATAGTTCAGAGACGGTAAAATACTTTCTCTTGGTAATTTGCAGTAGATCTTCCTCAGGAAATGCCTTGGAAGAGCAGAGCTTTCTCTCTTTTCTTTCCCTGAATGCTCCACTCTTCCTTACCTTATCCACTATCACCCCCTAGGTGCTGAAGGTTCACAGACAAGTATGTCAGATATGTCTGCCTTCCCAGTGTATTAGTAACTGTTTCCTGACTGGTTTCATCTTCTGTAGAAACTTTAAAAATATCATAACACACTGTTATATTTAATACAGAGATAGAAAAGATGGGAAAAGCCAACAACTGATATGAGATAGGTTACACTCATATGTCTTTAAAGTGTTCTCTGGAAAAATATAGATGATGGAGAAAAGAAACCATGCTGGAGAGATCTGGGCGGCTGCCCATAAATCCAGAAGAAAATTTAGTCCCCAAAGCTCTGGAAGTTGCTATCGCTCTTCTTAAAATGAGCAATTGGGTAATCAGCGTTAATATTAAACAGCCTGTTCTGAAAAAAAAAGGCAATTCAAGAGATTCTGCCTTCTAGCATCAAGAAATAGTCAGAAAACCTTGGACAAAAAAAATGGTATATTTTGTTTGTTCCTGAATTCACATATCTAGCTGTGTTGACCCTGTTAATAAAATACAAATAAAAATACAATAAAAATCAGGGTCATGCCAACTCTAACTATCCCCTTGCCCTGCAGCATCTCAGATGCGTACGGGGAGGATTTACAGGGCAGGGACAGAAAGGGCCTGGAGAGCTGCGGTCGCACAGCCTTGCAGTGCCCGCAGCCCCAGTCACATCGCACGACCTGCCCGCACAGCCGCTCCTCTGCACGCAGGGCTCCCTCCTGGCCTGAAGCGAAGCATGACAGCAAGTTAAATAGAAAGGGGGAGATGAGAGTCATAAGACACTTGGGTATTTGGGTATTCCAAATCCGAGCTTATAAATGCTTTTAGGATTGGAAAATTTTTATTCATATAAATTCATATATATAACCTCTATGCGTGTCATGCCAACTTCCCTCTGCCAGTTAGAAGTCCAAAGAGGGGCTTTTAGAAAGAACAGCAAGTAGTTTCTGTAGATAAACATGTCACTAAACTACAGTATATTAAATTTAGGACTTCCCCAGCTAGATGCAAGTTCTGGGGCCACAGGAAAGCAATGATTCTTCCTTTCCCAACAGAATGAATTTCTGTTTCCTGGCTGCATCACACTAAGGCAAGATTTTAAATCAGCCTTAAATAGCAAACTTGCCTATTCTGAGACCCGAGTGGCCAAAATTATTTTAGGGGGAGGGAGGCTGGAGGGATAGACAAAGCAAAATACGTTAAGCAAAGCAACTTTTCATTTTAAAACAGCATCTGCGTGCCAAGGCTGGGGCATTTGGAATATCAGCAGGCGTCCCGGGGGAGGGATTATCGGGGAGGGCCACGGCATCATTCAATGGACACAAGTTTCTCATTCCTACGTCCCCACGGATGTTTATGCATGTTCCAGCTATCTCTGGCAGAACCAGGTATTTGTGTATTTACCTTCAGATAAGCACGACTGCAGCGTGTGGGTAAAGACAAGCACGCACATAGCTCCCACCGTGCTGCGCAGAGCCGACCCAACCAGCAACCACACAGATGCCTCCATTCCCTGCCCACTCGGTCGCTGCCTGCAGCACCAGCGGGGTTAACTCTTGGTGCCCGCACCTACTTGGGCTGGTAGGAATGAACCACCCAAGCCTGTGTTGCAAGGAGAGGCACGAAACACCTGTGGATCCTGGTGAAACAGCATTTTGTGCTGTTCATACTTCTCTGAACCTAACCAGGCCTTTATCAGCAGATTGAGGCTTCAGAGGTGGGCAACTTGTGAACTTGAAATAAAACATACGGCCTTCTCCGTCCCGCTCTTGCTCCAGCAGCCTTGCAGTAGGTGCACTTGCATGATTCAGCTCTTTCTCAGGAGGCTATTAATATTTGGCTCCGTATGTACCGGTCTGTTACAGGCCCAGCCATAACCAGCCCGTGGAGCCTGTAACACTGCCAAGCAGTGTGCTTGGAAACAAGGGGGAATTGCACCAGCTTCTCCAAGTTCACTTTGCACCAACACGATATGGCCTGAGGAGGGGCAAAAGCACTGCTCCAACGGGCCCTGGTCTGCAAACCAAGGAGAGATGAATTAGCAAATGCTCCCTTCGCTCCCCTGTCTGGCTCTGGGTCCGCATGTCCTGCTCCCCTGGACATCTCCTGTGCTAAAAGCCGCAGGGAGTGAGCGCACAGCCTTCCCCAGCTGCCTCTCTTCTTCCTCTCCCCGTCCCCTTGCCGTCGGTTTTCATATTCACAGGCGCATGCCTCCTGCTCCTGAGAAGTCACAGCTGCAAACGCAGCAGTACCTGCCTGGAATTGAAAAGCTGGACATAACCACGTCGTCCAGCTCTGCTGACTTATCGTTTTGCTATCACCTATGCCTCATTATCATGCAGTTTCTTGCCAGGGTTCGGCTTTCTTACCGCCTTCCTCCCCCTTCCTGGCCCCGCGCCTCTCTGCCCTTCTTATTAAACATGGGCTAGATGCTATCTCTCCGTCCTGCTCCCTCATCCCCCACGCTCCTCTATTGATTACATCCCGGGAGCTCCTGCCCGCCGCTCCCCCAGCACCACGGCTGACCTTCCCCGGCATGAAATAGAGCACCAATGTCAGGGGATGCTCGGCAGCACGGCAATGTGAAACAGCCACTTCAGCTCATCCCGTTTCACAGAGAGAGGGAAAAAGATGGAAAACTTTGCTGGAAAAGCTGCAAAGGACAGAGATCAAAATACAGCACACTAACTTAGTGGCTCCTTCCCTATTTTATGGAAATGATGGAGCTTTTTAACTTGCACATTGACTAGCATAGAGACATCCTGGAAGCTTAATGACATCCTGCAAATTCATCATCACCTGAGCTGCCACAGGCCCTGTAACAACCATCCCACATACTCTTGCAAGGATGATGCTGGCACTACACAGTAATGGTCTCAGGAATCTTTTGGTTTGACTTTCATTTATGTAGGTTTCCTGTTTCTGAGGCACAGTGAATACATGCATTTAGAGCAGAGCACAGGAACAAAAAAGAAAGAAAAAACAAAGCTCAAGAATCACTTGGGTTGCTGCAAATCAGCCAAGTTGGAGGGAACATCCCAGACCGTGTGAAACACACTGCCAAAGGAGGGGCCAGGAGCACAGCGGGACGGCACAGCAGCCCATCTCACTCACACTGCTGAGGCTGTGGAAAGGGTTCACGCACAAAAGGAAGAACTTTAAATAAAGATGAAGCGGATGCAGCGACATTGTTGCATGGCCGATCTATTCAATTTCCACCTCAGAGGTTACCAGACGCGAGACCTTTTCAGTGGCCTTTCCCAACCCCTCCATTTCTCACCAGCAGGTCTTTTCACACCTGAGTATCTGGACTGTTAACCCTTAAAGTTTCCCACTTCCCTCCTCCCATATGTTATGCTGATGCACTGCTTTAGCCCAGCAATGACCTCTCTGTTTCTTGCTCCATGCAGACTCCTTGTCACACCCGTGCCGGGGCAGTCCTCAGCACCCTGCTCTGTAACACTGCCATTTGCAGTGAATGTTACTGCCTCCCACACTCAGCCATTGCTTCCACACCAATGATTTCTAGGTCCAGGTCCCATCTCCTCCATTTCTTCTCTTGGCTCTCTGGTCAGACATCTCAAAGGCATCTCTTAACCACCTCCTTGAACATGGACTCAGTGCTTTCGTGGCACTTTGAACTCAGAAGTGCTCAGCAAATCCCACCACCTTCATCTTTTCACCTCCTAATCCTTCTGTGCTCCTTTTCTATATCAGTACTGACAACTTCACTTTTTTTTTTGGAATAATTAATATTCTAAAGGATTAGCCCTAACAGTTAATTTTTGACTCCTCTTAGATTCAGCTTTGTATGGATCTGGTGGACTCAGCTCAGTGCAAACTGCTCAGCTGTGAGACAGACCATTTGGATTGCTCCCTCCTTTGGGCAGAGGAAGGGACCAGACAATCTTGTGTTCTAGCTCTTTTCCCTATTATTGTGCTCTAAATGCCAAAAAAATGCCATATGGATGGATGCTACCACATGTACTTACTGGCTCTGAAAGCCCCCAAATGTGAGGAAAATACACAGCTGGGTCTTCGTTAGGGTAGGAGGAACACCAGTACACAGGCAACTTGTATCAGAGAACAGCATAAATTAATATTAGAGACTTCCCTGCCAAGCAGCTTTAACCACCATGGGACACATTTCCTCCCCTCCTAATGCATGCCTCCCTCTGTCTGTCACCTGCTGGGCAAGACCATCTCACGACCAAGAGCATAAAACTGTCTTATGGCACAGAGCCTATGAAACCATCAGTGTAAGGTTATTCTGGACACCAGAGAGCTGCTTCGCTGACCCGAAGTCACAAGGACACAACCCAAGACCCCATGAGACCACGTTTTCCAGCCCTTAAGCCCCGACTCACTCGGTTACAGACTACTCTCTTTGAATGAGAGCACTTCTGACAGGGAGGAAACGGAGAAGGAGAACACAGCAGTCTCCATAAGGTGATTTTATCAAAGGCAGCATCTGAACAGAGCTGGAGCTACCGCTGCCTCCTAGCCTCATAGAATTTAGAAAGGTATCCAGGTGACATTATATGATATAAAAGTTAATTAAACTGAGTGATATGCTATAACAGCTCCAGGTGTTTATTTCAAGGTAGCCTGGTTATACAGCATTTAGAAGGAAAGAATGGTGGTGGTGGAGGGAATCTAATAAAAAACCTTGTGAGTGTTGCATTAAGAAGTAATCACATCGTTAAATCATTCTGGTTCTGGAGCACTTCTAATAACTTCAAATCTTGGCATTTCTCTCCAGCTCAGGCTCATTTCCACTGTTCTGTTGTCCTCCTTCCCAGAGCTGGCAGGTTTTTCCTTTTAGGAATCCTGGGAGAGAGCTGCACAACCGAGCACTGTGTGCATCAACTGCACCACCTTTGCTTGAAGGCATGTTAGATCCCTTCTGAGCACTAATGGACCGGCTGGAACGGCACCATCCCTTCCACACCGCTGCTGGGCTGGAACAAAATCAGCCCAGAGGCAGGACACACTGTTGGGCACGCAGCGACTGCTGACAAACCCCAGCAAAATCAAGAGAGTGGCTGGAATGTAAAGGAGATATGAGTGGGGAAGAGCAGATAGGTCCAGAGGAAAAGACTTTCCATAAAAATGAAAGGATGGGAGAGATTAGCTTTCTCCCTCAAAGGCAGTTAGTGGATAAATGATAATGAAATGATAAGAAATTGCCAATGCAAGGCTGATGCACAAAAGTTTCTGTTGCTTCTCAGTAATTCTCCTGGAATGGGAATGTCTCCTTCATAGGCACAGTGTGGCTCCAAGGCCACACTGATGGAGAATCCTGTTATGCAGGGTGTTTGTCCCACGTGCCTGCTAATCATCCGACACCGGCCAAACAGCACACACTTCCTTTTCAGAGATTCACCACCTTTTCTTGTACAGGTTCAAAAATCTACAACTTTTGATCTTCACATCTCAAGGTTTGTGAATCCCTAGCCAAGCACTATCTCTGCTTAGCATTGCTTACAAAACCGTGTAAAACCACGTGATGTAGGGGTTGAGCAAAAGCAGAGAGATAGAAGTCATAAGAGCTAGGGGTGGCATGATGGTGTAAAAGGAAGGAAGGGAGGGCTCAGTAGCACCAGCGCTCACCAAAGGCCTTGAGATATCTCAAAGGGCATCGCATCAAGGAGAGCTCTGCATTTGAAGGAAAAGTCCATTTTTCCATAATTCTTCAGGTTAATAAATGACTCCCTCTTCTCCCTACAGCCTCTCCTATTACCAATTCTCATGCAGCATGCCAGAGCCTCCTTTCACTATTAATACCACTCACTGTGAAATGTAATTACCAGCTCTATCACAAAGCGTCAGGCACATTTATCCACTGTACACACTCGCTGACTCCAGATCACATCAGTCACTGGCAGGCTTGTTCTGACAATGCTGTCCAAAGGAAAAGTATCTGCACAGGCTCCCAGCTAACTTAGGCCACTTAAGCAGAGCGAAAAACTGTTCTGTGGTTCAAAAATATTATGCAAACACAAAAACAAGAAGCAAAGAGAGATATTTAATTTAATACAGACTCATAATTTAAATCCAAAGGAAAGAACGGTCATAGGTAGAGTGAAGTGTATGGCTGGAGAAGACGTATGAGTAAATGCTCTAGAAAGCAATTCAAAATCATCAAGTGAAATGAATGGCTCCCTCCTCCAGCCTGACACAAGCAAAATCTCTCCTTTGCTTTATGCTTTAACTCTCCTCATTATGTTTTGATTAAAGCCAATACAAAAAGCTCACTTGCTGTCCCTTGCTTGTGGCTTTCTTCTTCTATCTCCCTCTTTTACATCTCTTTGCAGCCATTTCCTAGCAAGCACGTAGGATACCTAGAAATTGCATTGTTCTGTCCTTTGCCATTTGGTGAAGCTGCAACTCTCATAAAGGGCAGGGAATCAGCCAGACGTATCAGCTTCAGCTTTATTTAAAAATCCTATTAGTTGGAAGAGAAAATAATATACATTCTTACTGATATCCAACTGACTCTTATATTAAGTGTTTCCAATTCCATGGGGCTAGAGGCAGCCTTTCCTGTCCTGTCTGAATATCAAATACGTGCTTTGAAGGCAGTACCTTCATTACACTCAATATTCTTGCAGCTGTTTAAAAGCAGGCAGCCTATGCTTATAATGGGAAACAGATAAAAGGTGAATTTTATTTACAGTTGAGTATTATTACCACAGGGCTATGAACACGGAAATAAAACCAGAGAAATGCAACTCAAAGTACTTCTGACAAAGTAAAATAAGAATAATCAAAATACTTGAAAAGGAAAGGAGTGGAACTGAAACAGGATTAGTTATGTTAACTACTTATCTATCAGTGCGTCTCCAACTTTTAGACTCCGGTGTCTCTACTCACAGACCATCACTTGCAGCGCTTTGGATCATCTTTCAATATTCAAAGAAAAAAACAGAGCTTCTAGGCTACGGCTCACGCAGTGCTCCAGCCCATGCACTGCAAGAACCTGGAGCTCTGACTGCCACCTTTGCTGCACAATGCCCAGGCACATTTGCCTTCTCATTCACTCCCAGAGGGGTGCTAGAGCCTGTGCTCAGTAATGGCATAATGTCAGCTGATGATCTGCACACCAGTGCCTTCCAGTTCCCACTGGTTTCCTAGACAGAGCTGGGGAAAGGCGTCTTCTGAAAAACAAGAAGGGCTCAGAGCTTTTCTCTTAAGAAAATAATGAAGACAGAAAAGGAGAGCTTGCAAAAACTTCGAAGTTCGAAAACACCACAGGATTAAACTGCTCCAGATGAGAAAGGAAACAAAGTAGGTGTCTTCCAATTAAAATAAAGCATAACTGTGTAACCTGCTACAGTATGTTTGTCCTAGGTACACATCAAAGCAACGTCCAGAACAAATCTCTGTGCACCTTAGAAGTATAATAATAGTGCTCCCCAGAGCCTGGAAGGATCAGATGCTCCAGTTCCCACATGACTGTGCTCTTCAATACCCAACAAATGCAACTGGTGGGGGAGAAGAAAAGGAAACAGCTGAACTTCAAACCTTTCCCACACTCTCATAATTTTGGTGTTGCTTTCAATAATGATTAATTTGTGGATCATCTTCTTCTAATCTCACACAATAATGATATTTCCTGCTTTGATTCAAACCTTTTTAAGCATGATGGTGGCAGATGGCAGGCTATTACACAGCATGGCCATACTGCAATGGAAGCAGGAAGGATTATTAACAAAAATAGCAACTCTTCAAAATCAAAAAGGTGAGGGCCCATGCAAGAGCTATGGTTTTATTTTTACACCTCAAACCAGTTATTTGAATGCATTATGAATGCTGTAAATATCCCCAGTGGATATAATGAAAATACATTATTAATTTTCACTCATTATTAATGAACTTATAAATTCACAAGTGATGGAGCCATGACAGTGTGAGGGAAAGGTCATGAATAATAACTGGAGATGAATAATATATGCACAGTTAGCTCACAGGATACTATGCTCACATGACTGCAGTGCCTCATGTTTATTTAACTCAGCAATACATTGATTTTTTATTCTTCACTGGATAATAGCAGAAAAAATTACAGGGACTATAATCTATTAATTTGACATAACAGATCACAATGGACAGCTGATCCTTCTGCGGGGAGGCTCCCATAGCCTAATACTAAAAAAGCAGGGATCCCCCTCTCTTCTCCATCACGCTTTTCCTCCTTGACATCCTCCTGCTTCACCTCATTCATGTTCATTGCTGGCACATGGAGAATGTCGATTTAGAAAGAGCCGTAGCAGACCCAGAGATAAACTCATGGCTTGCATGTGTGGCAGGTGAGGGCAACTAACCTGAGATCAGTAGATACATGCCTAAATCTCTGGTGACATCGCAGTGTGACAAACAGGGGGAGGCAAGCTGTGTGCACATACAGACAATTTTGTTTTGGTTCCATCTGTTAGGACTAATTTGTTAATCATTAAATAGATAATTTATCATCGCTGCCTGCTTGATCGGTGCTTATTATCCACTGTCTGAGGAAAAGGGAGTACTGCGTGAATGAAGATGGGATTAATTAACAATGAAAAGTTCAGGCAACTGCAAACTTGTGGTGGCTGCTTCCAGTCCCTGTCTTTCCCTGAACAAGGAGGAGGCTGGGGGATGTGAGGAAATATCAGAAATTCAAGTCACCAAATGTCTAATTTCCTCCTTGCCCCCCCAAACTAACCGCTGCTGGATGACGGAAAGCAAACTCTCTCTCTTAAGACATTCACCTTAGCACTTTCCAACCAATTTCTTCTTAGGCCAGTCCCAGCTACTCCATTAATCACAAACTGAACAAGCGGTTCTCCGGAGCGTTTGCTCTGGTCAGCATCGCTGTGCCATTCCCAGCCCCACAGAGGAGAACTGGGTCACTGTCCCCTTCCTACGTCTGTGCAGGAAATCTATACACCATAGCCAAAGCAAAGCAGCAGATCACCCACTCTTGGACTTGGGCTGGAGACCCCGGCTCTGACTTTTTCTATCAGCCATTGATCTGTTGGTGCCCACGCTCCTCTCCAGGTCCTCACATACTGTAAGATTTGTATTTTTGTGAGGCTTCTTCAGCAACTACTCCCTTATTACTTTAATTTTTAAAAATTACACTTGTCTGTCCCAAGTCCAGCAGAATAACCAACGTGTTATCCATGTGCCAGCCTCATCCCACCTTGTTTTACCGCTACACTGCAGAAGGGAGGAGTTGGCTTTTGTGATTACTTTTAAACAACGATTTACTTATTTAATTTAGGTGAAAGGGGGTGATGGGAGAAGGAGATGAAGGGGTGGGAAGTGGTAATAGTAGGAAGCAAGAAGCTTTCAGAAACTTCCTGATACACCAAACTTTGCAGCTCTCAACTCATGTGGTAAAAAGTGAAGGAAAAGGCACACCTGTAATCCTACATATTTCATTACTGAAGAGTGTTCGCAAAGTCTCAAACAATGCAATTCCAAGAGGAATCTCAAGAGAGAGAAAAAAAATCCTCCTAAATATGCCAGCCTATGCAATAGGCCACAGGCCAAATAAACACCAACCTGGCTAAACATACAGGAAAGATCCTGAAATGCAGGAAACCAGAGAAAATTGATGCTGAGAGCACATAAACTGGTAACTTCCAAAGAGCCAGGCATCCAACTCACCAGCTATTCAGTCTTCTAAACACAGGCATCAAGGGAAATCAAAGCAAAGGGACGGTCTGTTATTTGATGAAAGACACTTTTCACGTTAATGAACAGGCCACAAATAGCAATCATGTCTACAGTCACGCAGCCTAGAAAAAAAAGATGCATCATGTTTTGCTCATGGTAGGAAAAGGCCTTCCCAATAAAACTTATTCAGGCAGATCTTTAGGGAACTTCAGGTGACATTTGGGTTAACCGTTGCTCTGCTCTGCCTCCATGTAGCTGCACCTCTGCTCCCTCCACCCCTCATGATCAATTTAACAAGTATTTTGTACAAACAAAAGTTTTCTTGCTAAATAAATTAATTATGACAGAGTAAACAAAAACTTTTTTAAAATGTATGTTTTGATGTGATTGCTTTTTTAATTGGCTGGTTTAACACTTGAAATTTGATTTAATTTTCAACTTGATTATCGTCACCATGGGGTCAGGCTGCCAGAGATATAAACGAGCTCTGAAGCCTCTGACACTCCCCATCAGGGCTCCCAATGGAGCCTGCTCACTGCTTCTCCATTCCTCCAGCCCCCTTCCCACTTTTATTATTATTATTTAAGAAACAAAGATCAAATTCAGGCCAATGGCAAACATACTTTTCCTAGTTCTCCATTATTAATTTTAAAATGAGATGGTGCTCTGGAGCCATGAGTATTAATACCAGCTTTGACAACTTCTTTCCTTAATTGCCTGAATGCAATCTCCACGCCACCCCAACTGTCCTTACCCATAAAATGAGTGATGATAACAAGAAGGTATGCCAGTGAGTGGATTAATTATGTTTGGGAATTGCTTGAAAGATGAGTGCTACGAGCTGGGACAAATAAAGCCATTGCATTTCCAATCCTGTGACAGTACAAACACAGTATGACTAGTCTGATGAGACGACAACATTCCCAGCTGCCTCTGATGTAAGGTGCCTTTGCAGCCTGATCACTACTGAAGCTCAGGAAAGCCATTTTCTTTTCAGCAGAATTATCTAGTCATTGGTAAAAGCTGCCACAAATTTCTCTTTCCTACTACAAAAGAGCCTTTTGCACTCTTCACTCCTTGCTGACACCAGTATTTTAAACAAAAACTGCTCTGTTCATCAGCAGTACCCCTGATTTCTCATAGGTTCACAAATTGTGGAGCTCAAAAGAATCATAAGAATCATCCCATCTAAACTGATGAAAAGCACAAGCTACTGAATTAAGCAAAGCAGTTCCTGCATCAGGCTCATAATTGCTAGCTGACTTACAACATTTCTTGTACAAGACTATCCCATCTTCATTTAGACACTTCAAAGTGATGGTGAATCCCCCACGTACTGAGATAAATAGTTCTGATGGTTAATTACCCCCGTTGTAACAAAAACATTTCCTTATTTCTAATCTTTCCTGGTTTCTGCTTCCAGTATTTGATCTTGTTATGCTTTTGTCCAATAGATTAAAGAGCTCCTCACTAGACAAAATCATCTTCCCGTATAGGAACTCAGGCTATGATCAAGCTACTTATTAACCTACTCTTTGTTAAGTTAATTAGAAGGAAATTCTCCAGCCTCTCACTGGGTGTAGATCTTGAGGTGCGGCAGAAGAAATAGAGACTGCCCAGCAAGAAATCCCACTCTCTTCAGAGAAATCCAAGTTAAAATAACGATGTGCTAAAAAAGAGATGCATGTGTGACATGGCTTTTGCTGTCCATCACATATTTACATTACCCTTCCTTCCTCTTCTTGCCTTGGTGTAAGTCAACAAAGGAGATGATGTTGGAAGGTGGTTTCAGGCTGTCTTTGTACATCTTCTCAAAGATCACTGACACTACCTCGTTGGAGACAGAAAAGGAAAAAGGCAAAGACTGGCATGCCAGGAGATGCTGCTGGAAGACCCAAAAAGAGGCATACTACTTTTTGACAAGAGGCTGCTTGCTGAGTCGGTGCCTGTCTTCTTCTCTGAAGGCCCTTGCCAGCTGTTCTCTCCTCCAAAGGCTGCTTTGCTCTCTCCTGCCTGCATGGCAAATTAACTACACAGTTGTCTCTTCTAATGCTGATGGGAGGCTCTTGGATCACTTCTTCCCTCTCCTCCCACTTCTCTTGCACATGTGCTTCTCTTTACTCTCCTCCTTGCCAAGTCACCTTAAAGAGTGCTTTCTCCTCTCCCTTCCTCTTTTAGCTGCATTTTCTCTGTGGGAGGACTTAAAGGTCTGGAGCTCTCCTCTGTGTGCCATGAGATCCCTCTTCTCCTCAAATCCTGCTCCTAGAAAGAGCTGGTTTTCTGCTCTGTCGATGAAGCTTTTTCAGTTCTTAGCACTGCCAGGCTCAGCATATCCTCTTCTCCTTTTCAATTCGTTGCAATGCTCCTGTTCATCATCAGCCCTGCCATGCTTCTGGCTGGTTTAGATGGGAATAGACATGGCCTCCAAGCATCACTGTAAGCACAAACATACCGCAGCACAACTCCAGGGCAAAACTGCTTTGCTACCTGTGGGATCTCCAAGTAATATCATCTTTCTGTGAGTCAGTGCTGGGAAACGAAGGTGAGAACAGCTGTGTTGTTGCCTCGAGATTGATTCCTCCCATATCTGCTTGAAAGTCACAGAAACGTCTCTTCTTAAGAAGTATCTCATTCTAACTTATGCTAACCAGTAGCTGACTTCATCATTAATCTCCTCTTCTCTGTGAACTGGAGTGCTGCCGCAGATGCATTTTGATTTGCTTTAAATGGAGTGATAATGGTGGTTTTGCTACGCTTGTGTTGGTGCTGNGGGGGGAGACAACCACTAACTGGCAAATGTTAAACTATAGCTAGAAATCAAGAAGTGCTAGGTAATTTAATGGCATCACGCCCCAGTGAATGGGTTTTAGGTGAAGAGAAAGAGGATCTGCCTTATGGCACCAAAAACCAGCTGGGAGACAGCAATCAGGCTGAGGGAGCTGGGAAGAGCTCATACTGTCTCCCTGTCTTCCTGATCCAATTTCTAGGAATGAGGCAAACCTGGGACAAAAGGCTGGGGTCACCTTGATAATAAGGAAAGCAGGAAACAAACCTGGCAGCAAACATCAGAGAATGAATTAAAACAAAACAAAACAAAACCTGCCAAAACAAAGAAAACATTTGTTTCTTTTCTGTACCATCTTTTGGTACATTCTTCCCCAAAGTATAAAGCAACGCTTCGCACACCATTCTCAACAGTATTTGGGAAATTCTGGTTTTCAAACACTGCTTTGGCCAGTCTGTGGGGCATGATGCGAAGGCTGCTCTCTGCGGCTTTCTCCCCTGTAGTTACCCACAGAGCCTTCTCTCACCGCTAGTAGCAACAACCGTAACGCTCAGCACGCATGCTGCTTCCTCCTGGTCTGCTCAAGTGGTTTAACTGGCGTTGAATTCACTGCTGATGGGAAGGAATTAATGGCAAGCAGCAAGAATGAAACCAGTTACCCACAAAAGCAGCATGGTGAGGCAGGAGGGGAGCCAGGCTCAGCTGTGCCTTGAGTGTCCCGTGGATAGGGCATGCACAAGTCCACTCCTTTTCAGATAGCAAAAATTAGCACAGGGGACTCTAGGCCACTGAGCTGGACGCAAGGCCATGGTGGTTTCTGTTTCGTTTGTAAATCTGCTGTTTAATAGGAACTAGATAAAGGTCAAAAATCCTTCCTGGAGAGAAAAACTACTGCTCAGTGTCAATGATTTTCTGTCACTTCTGGCAAGGACCCAGACCTGGACTGGGGACATTTGGGTGAAAAGGTCTGGTCTCTATTGACTTATCTTCTGGTAGTGCTAACACTGGTGAAAGATCATTTTTCCCATCAGTTTGGCTTATGAATTATTGGTACAGGGGTCGAAATTCAATAAAATGAGCATTTCCATCATCACCTCTCAGCAACTGTCCTGGTGCTCCGATAATTTCACAATGGCAAACAAACAAACAAACAAAAAAACAACAACAAAGCCCTACCCCAGTGAGATTAAAGGCTGTCAGATACCCAAGTCTGTGTGATTGCTTTTTGTAACTATCTGTCATGCCGCTCACAACCAAGGCTGTGCAGACACAGGGAATGTGGAGTCCACCCTGGCTGCACAGCCAAGCCTCCGCCAACTCAGCCTGGAGTGCCGGAGTAAATGCAGGAGGCTGCTGAAGGAGTCAGCGTGTTTCCCACAGAGGCCTTCAGGCAATGGCAGCACCGGGAGAAGAAAGAAATCAGCTCCTAAGAGTTGGTTCGCACCAGTTGTGCAAGTACTCTGGACATAAATTTTGTTATATTAATGAGTCACAGCGGTCGCATAACCTGTCACTCCATCTTCTCTTCCTTTCTAACGGCTCCTCTCGGAGATCTAATCTCAGTAAAACGCTGGAGGAGCCTCTCATACGGCCATGTTTTACTGCTGTCAGTCTATCACCAGTTCCTCACGCCAAAGGGCCATGGAGGAATAATCTCTTACTTCAGAGATCGAAGTCCTGTATTAACGACCAGGAGCCGCCGCTCACACTGAGCGCAGCCAGCCTGAGCAGCTCCCCAGCCAGCAGCCTTTTCTGTTTATAGCAGCAGCGTTAACCTAGTCGACGGTTTTCCAGTACAGTCATTATTTCTTATTTGTTTAGTGCCCAAAATGCAACAGGTATTCGTTGGGACATGACAGAGGCAGAGTCCCCTCCACGAAAAGCTTTGAGGCTAACAATAGAAAAAGCCCCTGAAAGGAGATGAATGCAGCTGTACTGAGAGGCAGGATGGGCTTGGAGAGGGAAAGCACTCGGGTGCTTCTCACTACTCATACTCACAAAGGTTTTTATACTTTCATATAGCTTTCTATATGCATGTAATACATGCAATGAGATGGTTACTTTATTTGAATATAAAATGGGACACAGAAGGAAAAAAAGGTGAAGCGGTTGCATGGACTGGTGGAGAGATGGGATGGATAAGAGGCCTGAAGCCTCTTCCAACCTTGCTTTGAGGCACTTGGCTACACCAACAATGTCCAGTTTTCCTCTGGACCCAATGTTCCCCATGCAAAACCAGAACGTGCCTTCCCGCCTTCCCTCTGGCTGTCGCCTTGGACTGGTTGATACTAAAATCTGGCAATTCTCATCCAACTGCTGCAGGAGCCATGCTATCTCCCCTCCTTCCCATGTCACAAAGATAAAAGTGTATGGAAAGCCAGCTAGAGAACTAGCACAGCCTTCCCGAGAGAGCAATCCACACTTTTTGGCTCCACAGAAACAAGGTCTTCGAAGCTTTCAAGCGTGTTTTTAATTTATGTGCTGAAAAGTGCTTCAGAAGAAATTCAAGAGCGTTGTGCTCTCTTTTACATGGGGCAGTGGTCTTCAATCTGTAGCTCAACAGACAACCTACAAAGATTTAAGATGAGGTAGCTAAGAAAAGCAAGCCTGTTGTCACCGCAGGTTTACTTCCACTAGACAACACTCGTATCTCCACCAGGAAACATTCAGACATCTGTGAACTGAAAACAGCTTACACAGGTTATGTCACGAGATTTCCAAGCTCAGAGAAAAGCTGTAAATGGAAGGGAGGTCATGCCTTTGGGCAGCCCCGCTTCGCTCTGCAATAACACACTGCAGTAACGTTCCTGGGCTACACGCACATGGTCTGCACCTCAGTGGTGCTCAGGAACGTTATGCTGTCACTAGGAAAATGAACATTTATGCCAGTCTCTTAGGCATCTCTATCATCTATACCAGTCATCTGAACACTTCAATGTTTATACAGATAGTTCAGGTAAATACGAACTCTGTATGTGGTAAAAAGAAAAGCATCTGAATTTAGAAAGCCAGACTGGGCTTTACCAGCAGCCAGAAGCACGCACCTGGAAGCTGCAAGATTAAATAACTCCAAAAATCAGGCTTCTATAGAGGACATGGACGATATTTCTATTTTGGGCTTATTATTAGCATTACAGGCTACATGCAATCTGCCCTGTTTCTGCCTGTGGTCTAGGCCTGCCGACTAAAAACTATTTCAGAAAATACTTAGCGTGCTGAAGGCTTTGGTGACTGCCGGCTGAGAGCAGACTGGGCAGAAACGGCTGGGAGAGGCCACACAGCCTTGATGGGCTAGGAGCAAGAGGAATCATCATTAGGGTCCTGACTGGGACATTTGCAAATGTGAGGGAAAAGAGGTAGGTAAACCTGAAGGGTTTTGATTTTTCTAACAATGCCCGGAATTATTTTTGTTTTTCTTTGCCAAGGAAATCTCTTTTGCAGTGTTAGCATGGCCCCTCCATCTATCACTTTCCAGCAAGATTCGCATGAGAGCTGCATCTTCTGTGCTTTAGGGAGAGGGGCTGGGAAATAGGACACATTTAACACCAGGAGACCTTGCTCAATGCAGCCATACTGCAGCCAGAGGCTGCTCTGCCCCTGCTGTGCTCTTCTCCTGTTGTGTGCCAACGGACTGGCTCTCCAAAAAGCACAAATCCAGAGCAAAAAGACTGCTATACATGAACATGAGCACAAGCACATCCAGAGAAGGTGTTATTTCTGTTGGGATTGGGCAATGTGCATGGAAAGCCATCTGCTGGGAGGCAGCAATGTGCCTGACCTTGCTAGGATGCTCCCTACTACTCCCATCTCTTTGCTGGACTGGTTTCAGACAAATGCCTCGCACTGGCAGCCGCTCCACAGTGGCACCAAAACCCCATCATTTCTCATTCTCTCTAACATCCTTTATGCATTCCCCGCTTGATGATTCTCATCCATTTGTTCAGGTGGCCAAATGTCTACCAGTAGTGCTGTCTTCCCCCTAGCATACAGCTGCCTCCCACTCTTCCCTCTTCATGGTCCCTCCGTGCAGCATGTCCTGACTCAGGGGACGAGCCCAAGACCAGTGACACAGAGACCTGTGACCACGTTTCCACTCCCACCTCTCTGCCTCGCAGCTCATAGATAGAAAGAGGCAGCAGAGCAAGAATAATGAAGCAGAAAAGAAAGGCATTACTTGCAGAAATTGCATTGCTTCTGCTCCGGACATTGAAGACAAAAGCCCACAACAATGCCGTGGGGGCCTATTCCAAATCCATACACGCAGACCTGGACATTACTTGGATGAAAACTTCTCTGCCTTGTTCATTCCAATTCTAACAAGACCTCTGCTTAAGAGAGAGACTGAGCTAACAGAAGGCAAGGTCAGAGGCTTAATGAATTCAGGAAGAGAGCTGGGGGACTGCTGGCCCCTGCTAGTGTGTGCTAAGCACTCCTCCTTCCCAGAACATCGGGTCTCTGCACTGACAGGTCTTCTCCGCTATGAATGAAGGGACGTGGCTGTGCGCATACATCTCAACCCTACAGAAGACAAAATGTACCAAACACCCATGGTAGCACTTAATGCAGGACACCATAATGCCAAACAAAACCAAATGTTCAGCTCTCTTCCTCCAAGAGCACAGTGTGACCTTTGCTGTGTGCCTGCAGATATTTAGCACTGCACAGTTTGGATAAAGAGGATTTGTAGAAAGGGAAAACAACAACAAAAAAAATCCCAGTGGCCTACCCAGACAAAAGCACACACATTAGGCGGAGGAGCAGCAGATGAATTTCATGCCTTGATGCAGAGACTGCATTTAAATAACATACAGCATCACATTTCCCTCCTGGCTCCACTACGTTGCACATTGAAAGAAAAATCCATATGGCTAACCTGGCAGCGAGAACATGCCTCTGTGATTTCACTGAGCTAATGGGAGCCAATAACGTTACCTGCATCTTGGAGGACAGTGTTCCCACCCATCCCAATATTTGTCTAATAAAAGGTCAGCACATTATATGGCATCTATTTGCAAAATTGAGAGCCTCTCTCCGGCAGCTAAATGCTTGCTTTGGATTTGGAATTACTGTAATTAAAGTTACATTGTGCTCGGATTGGTGCCAATCACTGCAGAGCTCCAGGCACGACCTGCCGTTCCCAGCGCCATGCGCCTGGGCGTCCCACTCCATTAGCTCCAGGGAATTAGCTGTCATTAACGAAGAGATGCACACTCCTTCGTGTTGTCAAACCGCAATCAAGCAGGTCACAGGTGAAGAATAAATACTTTCAGAACAAGCCCAATTACACCATTTACATTTCATTACAGAACCTGTTTAATCCACTGATGGGCTCCCAAGTTCTTTTGCCTAATAAACAGCATTTCAGAGGAATTAATAGGCCCTGCAAAACATGCTAATTACACTCTTTTGCATTGCATTTGCAATATTGATTTTAAAGTTGCTACTTCCCCCTCCACCCTCCTTTCCCAGCCCCAGAGCCTTAACTTTCAGCAAAGTACACTCAAACCAACCTAATTACTGGTGAGTTTAGAAGCTAATGCATCTCTCTTGTCAAAGCTCAGTTCCAGCGAAGGCCAACATACAGGGAGGGATTTTCACATCCATAACTTGTGCAAGTTCCTCCAGACGACCACTGGAAACAGCTGCTGAATAGCAATTACAGGCAGAGAGCAGGCATCAGCAGAGACTTTGCCATAGCAACGAGCCTAGCTGGACCCGCTCCCCAAAGACGCCTCCTCCTCGCAAAGACCACAGCAGCGGAACGAGGACGATGACAACACAACCATCGCAATCTCATTTTGATCTGAAACCGAAGCTATTTGATGCTCTCCTGGGCACTGAACTGTTTAAAAACAAAAGGAAAGTTTATTTTCAAATTGCGGGCCTCAGTTAAACCATTCGGAAGAGAGGAACAAATCAGATGTGCTCGTGAACCACGCCGTTTGGCTGTTTATTCATCCTGGCTATTTTTTTTTGCCCAGCTCCTGCCACCGGCTTTTTGCTCTTTTCCTCCTCTACATGCTCACTCTGCACTCCCCTCTGCTTCTCATAAACCTGTTTTCTTTATTCAGTGAGTTACCTTTCCAACCTCTGACTTTCTGCATTTGGCTTGGTGGCTGTCACTTACCATTGTGGTTTTATCCAAAGCTTATTGACAGCTAAAAAGACTTGGAGGAGGAGATGGAAAGACAAACAGCGGTGCCTGCGGTGTTCTTGTATGGCACCTGCAGTGTTTACACAGAGCCAGCAATAAAGGACAAAAGCCTGCCATTTTTAATTCCTTTGCTAACAACAAAGCAGGAAAGAAAAGCCAAAGGAAGTCACTCCTGGGCTGTCTGAAGCTGGTAAGATACAGAGCAGCCATGAGCTGAAGTGGCAATGGGGAGAGGAGAGGTCTCACCTCTACGGCCACGTCTGGGGGACACTGCAAGACAAATGGCAGACGGCAGAAGGGAGCTTGCAGAAAACAGAAGCTGTCCCAGAAAGCTGTTCTGCAAAATGCACATGGCCTAAAGCGATGCTGCAGAAAGGGCTGAGATCTACGCCTTCGTCTGCTCCTGTCCCTCAAAAACCTGCCTCAGTAGATAATGCAGGTTTCTGAGTGAGTGGGTATAGAAGCAGATACTGCAAAAGTAGACATAAGGAGCAGTCAAAGCTTAGTGAAGATGACACATACTGCTCAGATGTGTTGTCTCTTCGCTAGGAATTCGGGCTGATGAAAGAGAATATGTCCCCGGCTGCACTGAAGAACAGTGCAAGTACAACCCATGGCCAGGATCTCCTCTCCTGTGTGTCTAGTTTACGTGAATGCTCATCCAGGAGCAAGTTATTGCACCAGTCAAAACTGTTTGTGTTAGCCCAATCATCCATGCAACCCTCTTTCTGAAGTCAAGACCAGGTGCTCCAAAGTGCCGCAGGTAATCCACTGCACTTGGTGGCCTTCCACCATCTGGTCACAGCACTCCGTGTTAGAAACAGCCCACGAGCTGCCTTGTACGCTCTTTGCACGACACGAGAAGCCTCCAACCCTGCATGTCCACACTTCTCTCCTCACCTTTAACGAGAACACCTGGCACGCAGGAGGCACTGGGAGAACAACACATGCAACAGGTATCCAAGACACGTAGGAAGGCTGGCTGGCATCTTGTACCATTTTATAACATAACTATCATGTGCATGGGATTTATTTTGCCTCTCGAAGATTCTAGAGGGATTTACAAACTTAAAATGCTACAAATAATACAGTGGG
Source organism: Chauna torquata (assembly GCA_013399475.1). NCBI lineage: Eukaryota > Metazoa > Chordata > Aves > Anseriformes > Anhimidae > Chauna > Chauna torquata. The sequence continues at coordinate 287,059 of VXAL01019640.1, read as the reverse complement.
ATCTCCTTTCCCTCATAAGAACAAAACTGGATTAGGTACTTACTGTCTGGAAAACACTTTGAAGTATCACGCTATTAATCACACAGCCCTTGTTTAACATCACTTACCAACACTAGCACAGGCTGGAAAGGAGATGTAAATACCAACCACATTTTGTTAAACTTGGCGGGGGGATACTTTCAATAGGTACTATGTAATTATGTTAATATTTGTCAAGAATCACTGTTACAAAAATGTCATAAGACATCAAAAACTACAAGCAGTTCCATGTATCTTCTGCAGGGCACACCCTTAGGCAATGCAACATCTCTTGAGAGCGTGGTATTCCCAATGGCTCTCAGACAAAGGTGCTTTTAAATGCAAAACCTTCTGACCGACTTTTACTTGAAGGTTTTCCACAGCAGGGCTAACCCAGCCTAACCCTGCACAGTGTGCAACAGCAGAAAAGATCAAAGCTCAGCCTTTCTCCTTCCTAATCACCCGTAGAAAGTAACAGCTCACTGTTGTCACCTCTTTGCACAGGTAAGAGTAAAGACAGGCAGGAGATTTTTACCCAGTAGTTACAATGATTAATGTTTCTAAACAGACATACAGTTTGAAAGCACTATTACAGAAAAAAGAAAAGTTGTTACTTCATAGTCTCAACCCACTATTTTCCCTGGGCATTGAGCCAGCCATTGAAGAATGAGGAAAGCTGCTATTTAAAGAGTTATCTTGAATCGCAAGGTTTGGTAATGAACATCGCTTGTTACAGCCCCCTTTGCTAAATTCAGGGGCAAACGAAAGAGGCATGGATGAGTGCTCTGCTGAGCCCCGTGTCCTCAGTCAGACTCCAGGGAGGAAGACCAGTGATACACTTCTCACAACTGTCTCTCCATCCCAGTTTCCCTGGTGGAATAAGAACAAACTCCTTCATTGCCACCAAAGAACCAGGAGCTGCTCTGCACAAGTTACCTTTCCTGTCTGTCAAGCAAGATACAAGAAGATTATTCCACTGAATTCAAAGAGCAAGGCACAGTACCTTTCACTTTTTATAGAAGCTACTAGACTACATAAAGCTACCAGTCTCATAATTGTGAAATGACACATATTCTACAGGGGATCATGCTGGGAAAAGAAAAGGTGTGAGCTTCCATGAAGCCAATGTTCCTTTCTCATTAGTTGCCGCAATACTTCTGAGAACAACTCCTGCCAGAGCTGGGATGCTACATGTGTGCTGGCTCCTTGCTGGGAGACACAGGTAGTAAGGTGGAAGAAGTTCCTGTAACGCCAGCCTGTACCCTGTCTCGGCATGGCTCAGTTCCTACCACACCTCTTCATGCCCCATATAGTTTAAATACTTCATTGCAGGAAATAAGAGGAGAATAAAACCAATAGGTTTTGTTTGCAGCTTAGTCTCAGGAATACTGGTGTTGTGAGTTGTTGCTGTAAAACCTCTCAGAAACAAGCCCGGTGTGACCTCCTGCATGCAGGGCTTCCTGCTATTATAAACTCTGCAAAACAGCATGCTGTGTCCTGCCCATAAGGCAGACAGACAGCAGACTGTGGTCTAATTAGAAAAGACACGCTTCCCACATTCTCCACAAAGCTGCCTCAGCCTACAACTAAGGACAAATAAATAACTGTCAGGGCTAATAAGCCCAGAATCATAGAGGAAGGAAAAAAAAAAAACAGGAATTGGATCTATGCAGATCTCTAAGTGATCAGGAAGAGCGCGTGGTAACAACTGTGAAGACAAACAAAACCAGCTACATCTGAGCCAGTTCTTCTTCAGCAGACTCGGACATGCTCTGCCTCATAGGACTATGCCAACCTCTCAGCATTTTTCTGCATTTCCAAACTAATAAGAGGCCCAAACTGTCACAGGTGATTAAGTAGAACATGCGAGCAGCACAAAACAACCTTCTCCATTTTGATGTGCCAGAGCACCGTAAGACAACATGGGGATCAGCAGAAAGAGGAATGAATAGAGGAAGATTAGGATGAGAAGAAGAAATGAACACCCGGAGATAATCATCGTGGGGAAATGGAGAGAACAACGTAGCAAAGGTGAAGGACTGTGGGGTTGGCCCACACCACCATGGCTGGCTGTATCAGAGATGCGTTTGTGATGCTCTTGGAATAACAAGTGTTAGAGGGATGACATCCAGAAGCATTGTGTACATTTACCCACATGGACCACAGCCAGTTCTTACAAAAATCCTGAATCCAGAGCCCTCCAGTTTTCATCCCTTCTCCCCACAGGGAGGGATACACCAACTCCATACACTCTTCTGACCTTCCCGGAGAGCTGGTTGTGTCACTGCCAACCTACATTGCACAATTTTACCAAGCAAGTTCCTTTGCCTGTTGCTGTGGTCAAGAAAAATGTAAGAATTTACATTACATAGTGATGATTAATCCCAAGTGACAGTTTCCAACAGAAGACATGAAGAACAAGTTGGATTCACCCAAATTGCCTCAGTTTAGTCCTTCCATTTCTTCCTCAACCACCAAATGACCATTCAGGCATCTCTTTAGAATTAATTTTCATTAATTTATCTTGCCTTTCTGCCCACAGACCTGAGGCATGGCCTGGCCCGGCCCCTGGCTATCTGCAGGGTGCTGGACCAGTTCATTCCCACTGGGAGCCTGTCCCTGCCCAGTGACATGGGAATATCCTTGGGGGATGAAGCAGCGCCAGCTCCAACATGTCAGCAGAACCAGATGTCAAATGTCACTCCTCGGGCGTGACACGCACTTGACAGAAACACTAGTGTTTCCAATGCTGTCTTTTACTCAATGAGGAGAAGACAGGGGCTGGACTTGAGACCAAGAGGCTGCTCAAAGCTTTACCACAAGAACAGTGACAGCAGGAGCCACCATATGGGATGAGACATGACGCAACTTTGCTTTAGCTGTGCTGATTGAACAGGACTAATCAGCCTGAACTTGGTGCCCATCTGTTGACCACTCCAATCTCAGGCTACATAACCAAGAAACTTTACCCACGAGCTGGCAGGACCATGGGTGTGTACGGTGGGAAGGGAGCGGCCAGCTACCCACTCACTGGCTCCTCAGTTCCTCTCAGCTCTGTCCTGGAGACATCAGTCTCTGCAAACAGCAAGGCAACACTGTGTGCTGCTCCTACCTCAGATTACTAATCAGCCTGGAACATGCGTCATTTGAATCAGAGAGGGATTTATTTATTCTAAGAGAAACATCTCCACTTTGGAGAGATTTTGAAAGACTCAATTCTCACAAGGTGCTGCTCAGCTCTCTCCACTGAACATCTCATACCCATGGCTGCACCGTTCGCAAGCAGCAGCAACCTCACTGTGAGGGTTTAGAGCCCTTGTTGAGCAGAGGTCAGCAAGAGAGCTCCAGTCAGCGGAGCTGGCTTTGCTCTGCCTCAGCTTATTCTGCTCTCAAGAAAGGTGCCCAAGGAGCTGGTCCCAGAGCCACTCTGGTGGGGTGCCACTGCATGAAAGGAGGCAGCCCAGGGGAGGTGATGGGACATGATCTGAAAAGACACAATCCAGATGCACTTTGTTTTGCACCACAGGCAGGCTCAATACCATACCACAGGTACAAAACCCTCTAGCTTTTGTCCCCTCACATTTGCGGCACCTGCCAGAAGCCTGGAAGCTGAGAAAGTGGAGGCGCACCATGGAGAAGGTGCAAGATGCACCAAGGCAGTAGATTACAGCAAAAGCGCTGACCCAGACTTTGGATAACTGCAGCTTGGTCTCCACAACATCTTTGCATCCTTGCCCTGTGCTAGACAGCTGGTTAGGGTGCCTGTCCATGCCAGATACGTTGATCGCTTTCTGCAAACAGCTTATCTGCAGAGAACTGGACTAAACCCAAACTCATTTCACTTGGGTCACTGACCAAGAGGACAGGAAATAATGACTTCTCATCTCTATCTACGCAGGCTGGATTCAAACCACTGATCTACAGCACCAGTGAAACTCCTCAGTTTCCTCCCAGTCTCCTCAGTTAAAGGACATCTCCTTCCCACAGTACCCCTCAGTGATTGTGTCAGAACCATCAGAGCTATTTCTCCGTGCAATGCCAACAGGAAAATTCCCTTTCAAAGGCTCAATTATACAGGAAAATCTCAGCAACTGCCCATGTGAGTCAGCTATTCATTCCCCCGACTCCTTACAACCTTTTCTGCAGGAGCTGGTTGGGAAAGGAAAAAAACAGAAAGACAAAAGGGTTGTGTCCTAAATAAAAACATGTATAACCACTTGCCAAAAACAAAACAAAACAAACAACAACAACAACACATTTAGCTTTTTAAGGCAGTAACAAACAGAGTGATATTCAGCTTCGAGGCTATGCAGGCAGGTCAGAAAGCCTCCAGAGAGGAAGAACTAGGCCACATAACTCTGATATAGCCACAAGAATCTGCCTATATTATCCAAAAGTTGTGGGTAAGGTCCCTCTGATGGCCGAGCTGGCTGGCTGCTCCCCTTTGTACAGGTGTTTATGTGTTCATGGGCTGCGGGAAGCAGCTCCAAACTACCTGAGAGGAAGACGAGCTGCGACCAGGACACTGAGCGCAGCATGCTGCGCCTCTACCTTCCCCGATCGATCTAACAGCCAGCATCAAGATGCTGAGCTGGAGAAGGTACCTGCGCCCACTTGTGCAGAATCTGGGAATGTGGAGAACAGCAATCCACCTTCTACATGCTCTCGGATCCACTGGTACAACTGCTTTCTGCTGGCCTATTTATCTGCCTCTAAAACGTGCACACAAACTCCAGCATAGTGAGAGACGGCTTTGGCAGACAATTTTATGGAGGTAAACTCTTTGAGGTTATTCGTCCCTACCCTTCCCAAGGGAAACAATTTCAATATTATGAGCAACAGCAGTGCTGAAGGGAACATGCAAAAACCTGGAAAATGCATCATTTTATCAATAGAAGCAAGGTCATCCAAACCCAGAGATGACTACATTCAGTATTAATATCTCCCTTTCTCCAAGCAGGGTTTGAACCTCTTGGTAACCCATCCATTCCCCAGAGACATGTCTTCCAGTAACTTTGATGTGAACTAATTAAGTTTGCACAGCTAATAAGTGCCATCTGCCTGCCACAACACTGCCTGAGACTCCACAGCCTGGGAGAGGATGGGCTGTCTCATCTCACAACACCTGCTGTGCCAGCACCCTCTCTCTGCATTCTCCTGCAGTTTACAAGCCTGAGTACGATGAGGGATCCGGCAAAGTGAACATGGCACAACTGCAAAGATGGATCCCTGGATGGATGCCTCCCTCCTGATATGTGTGATTATCTTATTTGAGCCTCAGTTTATTCTCATTTCCAGGAACTCCATTTGTTTCTGCTGGTCCAGCCCTAAGCTTTTGTGTACAATGCTCTAATGAGGTCCATTCCACTGGTATAAAGGACACATTAACCACACTACTCAATTTATTTCTACTTGGAGCATCCAAGATCTAATTCTCAAAAAGAGTTTGAAAAGATCTATTAAGAGCACAGTCCCAGTTGGTAAACAATGTCCATTTCTGGACTGGCCTCGGCAATCCAATCAGTGAAGGCATTTAAGGACAGCATGTACAATATTGGAAAATGAAATTGCTTTGAAAAAATTCCTCCTTGCTTATTTGCCAGATAATGACAGAAGAGCTGATGCCAAGCACAGCCAATCTGTCCTAGGGAGTTCAGAGAGACAGTCCTTATGCTGAGGCATCCCTTTCCCTTCTCATCCACCTAAATGCATTCCACCCATCGGTCCCCACCTTCACCTGGGCCCCAGGAACACCTCCAGAGGCTCCTTCTCCATCACTGCAGAGGCACCAAAATTCCCAGTGCTGCACAACCAGGTAAGTTGGTGCCTTCTTTTACTTTCTCAATACAAAAACGTCTTGAATTTTGCACTTTTCTCTCACTGGCGGCAAGGATGTGTTGTTGAGTTGTCTCCCCTTGTAAATATTTGCTGCTGAAAATCATTTGTAGTGTAAAACTTCTGTAAGGAAGAGCGAAGCTGACTCTCTGTTGTATTTGGTACTATTTCTTGTGTCATCCACAGTCTTTGCCTACTATTTTTATAGGTACTTTTAAGAAATATTGGATTCCATTCTGCATGCAGAAATTTCAAGATAAAAAAAGAAGAAAGGCAAGGCAACTCAGCAAGCTAAGCTCAGAGAGTTGAGCCTAATTTTGGGAGCTCCAGGCTCAATTTCTTGCCATGTCAGACTCCCCACGACTCCACTGCCCTCCTTAAAACCAGGTTAACAACACTGCCCAACAAGGGTACAGCCGCGCACGCCCACCAACAGACCCGACAAAACCTAGAGAGGGTCCTTCCCTGCAGCCTGAAGCAGCGCTGTCAGCAGCAGCCCACGCCTGCCCCAGCTGTCTTCCTGAGCACTCCCTAATCACACCTCGTGCTCTGCCCTGTCCCTTCCCCCATGAACTTCCATGTAATAACTGAAAAATCTGACAAGCCTAACTTTAATCATGTTCTAACCTGGGTTGGTATCATTAATCTCGCAGCCACTGATGGGTAATTTAATTAGGGTGCATTTGTAATGAATTACAATCATCATTTAGCGCCATTGTTTCTAACATGAGCAGAGGGGAGTCAGAAAACTGGTGTCATTGATCTTCTTAATTACACTCGCACACTATGCAAGCCACCCCCAGCCCCAGCCTTTCAGCGCTGGTTTCACAGACACAGGAACACACGAGCAGCAGGGACCCCAGACGCCAAGCCCAGCAAACATCTCCGAGCATGCTCCCCACCAGCAACCAGCAACTACCAGGTCTGCAGAACAGGACCTTTCATAGAGCAGGTGTCAAACTCTAAGCAAACAGCTCAGAGCTGAAGCAGAGAGGGAAATACAGACTCAGGACAGAATGCGCATCTTAGCTCTCTTTCCCACCAGCTGTGAACATTGGTACAGATGTTAAGGTACAGCCAGACTGTTGACATTACTAAATGGTCCAGAAGTATCCCAACACCTAACTAAAGGATAGCTATTTATTAAAACATGATCACTTGATGGATTATGCATCCATAGCATCACACCGATGCTATACCCACATGAAAGGCTGCAGTCATTAACAATGGTCTAATGGAGGCAGAACAACATGCCACAGAGCTCTAAATCTATCTCTACAACACAGTACCAGAAATTTTCAGCCCCAAATGCTCATCTCCGGTCAGCTCCTTCGCTGCTCCATGCATGGCAGCAAGTGCATGTATTTATTTCAGACATGACTTCAGTCTGCAAAATAGGAGCCATCTGTCGATGTGGCTGAGTGCGAGCTGATCTCAGTACCTCCATGCAGAATACACAGACTCTCCACCGCAGACATGCGTTGTGGCATCCCAGTTCTGGTGGGCAGCCCAACCTGCTTTTGAACTAAACCGCCCTGAAGAGCTGCTCAACTTCTGTTGGTCTCAGCAAAGTATTTCACACAAAGTATAACAGCTCATATATGTAGGAATGAAGGAAGCAAGCCCGACACCCCTCCTCCACGAGGGTGGCCAGGAACCCTCTCCAGGTGTTTCGGACATCAGTCTCCAGTCTGAAGAATATTTGGGTTTCCAGACCTCTGTGTAAGCAGAAGGAAGGGCTGTCCCCCAGCTGGGACACTGGCTGGCTGCTCGAGCTGCACTTGCCCATGGGGAGGCAGAGGTAAGGTCAGATCTTTAACAGCAGAAGAAGAAATCAAACCCCGGGTGCCCCACGGTCTGGGTGAATGCCCTAACAGCAATGAGACCTTGCTTCTCTCCACCTCAAACGTTTTCTCTCAGGCTTTACAGCAACTCCATCTGAACTGAGTAAAAAGTGTCCCAAAGTGCTTTTTTTTCCAATTATTTTTGTCAGATATCATGAAAAACTATTTCCTACATGCAGAATTTGCCTTCAAATTGAACAATCCCTGGGTGAGGCACAACACTGTTTTTTGGCAAACCTCTTTTTTAAATAAAAGCTTGAAAAGGAGCTTATCAATTTGGACTGGCAAACCATGCCCCTGTGCCAGCAAAATGAGCAAGGAAAATTATTAAATACAAGTGTAAATCCTCCATGGCAGTTTAATACGGTAAGGGAATGAATCGACGTGGCTCAGAGCAAAGGATAATCGCGCCTCTGTGATTTGTTAGTGCTCTTTCCAAGAGTTAACAAAACAGGTGGATAAAGAAAATCTGCTTAAAATATTTTTTAGACTTTCCAAAAATTTTTTATAAAAATCCTCACCAAAAAAAAAAAAAAAAGTGAGCGATACAGAGGCCAGAGCAGGAATGAACACTCCCTGCATTTTTGCACTCCCTGCAAAAGCCAGGCCAAACGGGCAGCACTGCACTCCTGCTCTCCGACAGAGCTTTAACTTCCTACGTGGTGGATCTCTGCGGCAAAATTCGCTGCCAGTGCTATGTCATTTAGGCTGCTGAGGAAGAGAGGGGGTAAAATGGAAATGCACAACACCTCACTGATTAGGTATCCCATTAGCAGGTAAAAATTTATCCTAAGTAATGTGAAATGATGGGTTATTTGATTATCTAAATATGTTAATGGAGATTTGAATAGTTAGAACCACTCTGAAAGGAGTTAGGAATGACAGTGGATGCATTCAGGGAAGGCAGTGCAATGGGTAATGGTGAGCAAGAAAGCAGACCACATTGGACAGCACTGAACATAAAATAGGGAACAGTCTGGAAAATACAATAATGCAACTTTTTTAATTAGTGGCTTTTACTTATCTGAAGTACTGTGCACTTTATTTAAGATAGGCCCAGGAGAGTACTGAAAAGCACTAGAGAGGAAAGAAAGAGGCTTCCATTAAAAAAACTAGAAATTCTGAGAAACCTGTAGAAAGAGAAACAAGGGGCTCATAAACGACATCTATAAAAAACAAAGATTATAATAAAGGAAGAAAGGGCACTGCTATTTGTTCTGGAAGAGAAGAACAAGAGAGAACTCAACTGAAAAAATAAAATTTAAGCACTTTAATTTTAATGCAACATGTGTGTTAATTAACCTGTGCACCTACCGCTGTAGGGAAGCAGAAGCACAGAATTTAATGAAAATTAGAACAGACAACATCTCATTTTGTAAATGGCATTTCTGCCATTTCCATTTGCTTTCAAGAAAGGGGTATGGTCAAAATAAACCTCCTTTTAATCACATTATTAACAATGCAGTAACCGATCAACTTTTCATTATGTTTTCCTAAGTCGAGGACTGTTCTGTGGCAGCACTCGCAGCGGGTAGCTCAGACAGCAAGACGTGGCCAAGCTACTCCTTCTGGGCAAGGTCTTGCCAGCTCTGCCCCTGCTCTGCTTTATGCGCAGGCCAGCACCAGATGTCTGCCCTGTCCCTGTGTCCAAATACACACTGCAACTTAACACAAAGTTTCAGGCAGAATTGTTACTTGCTCCTGTCCCATACCATTGTAACAACTGAAAAATGCAACAGAAAAAAAACCTATTTCTTGTTGGGTTGCTTGCCAAGTGCAGAGTCAGCATTTTTGATATATATCATCAGCGCTTCTTTGTCAGTCACTCTTCTTCACCTGCCTTCACGCAGTGAGTGAAAAGGATAAAGTGCTTTTTTTTTTCCTAGCAAACTGATTGTAAAACCACTTAAAATTAGTGGAGGTATGCAGGCGCAGGTGCAGCCCTCAGCTGCTGCACTTGAAGATGAGGGGGTCACAAGCTGGCACTGTCACTCCGCGGCTGCAGAACCACTGCTGGAGCAGCTCCCAGCGCTGTGACTTTCATCCACTCTCAGCTTTGTGAAATCCTTATTTTGGAGAGCTGACATTACTCCATCCTTTTCTCTGCTGGAACTGACATATTTCAGGGATGCACTGGTAAAACCAGGGAGTGCTCAAGAGACTTTCTCTCCCAAGTGTATTTTTTCCTTTTGTAAATAAGTTTTGGCTGCTGCCCAGTCAGGGTGGGATAACTGGGAAGCTGATGCTATTTGAAATCTCAGCCATAGCATGGAAATAGTCTTCAATGAACTGCGCAACTGAGGAAAAAAAATTGGCTGCAAAACAGCAAGTGATAACCATTGGAACAATAAGCGGAGCATATGCAGGAGGAAATTCCATTAGAGCACTAGCCATGCAATTAAAGATGGATGGGGTAAACTCGTGTGCAAGCAGTTCACGGTGCTGCTGTGACCCACAGGCCCATTAGCTTTGGAGCAAGGGTAAGCTGATTAGCTCGGGAGAAGGATGATGGCAGAACTCCTCAGCTAAGCTTGTTAGCTGCCACACAAAGTTGGTGTACCTTGGAAGCTTTGCAAAGTGATTAACTTGGGGTGGGAGGAGGCAGCAGAGCCTGCTGCAGTAGCTGAATAACCCAAAGCAGTCAGTATGTGGGCACGAGCTCTGCATGCGGGTCGGCATCCGGGGCTCTGGCTGCCTGGCAAGGCTGGGGACAGGGCTCTGCCTCTGTTGGGGTGCGGGGAAAAGACACCCGTTCTGGGTCACAGCCTGTCTGCAGCCTTCTTGCACAGCAGCATTAAACCCCCGTCATCTGCAAGTCCCTCCGAAATCCCCGCCATCGCTGAGTGAGCCGGGATCTGCACCACGAAAGGCCGCAGAGGCGGATGCTTCCCCTTGCCAGCCCAGGACAAGCGCCACCAACTCTCCCAGCAACACCTCTCAACAAAGTTTATTTCAAATGCAAACCAGAAAAGCGGGATAATTCAGTCCAGTGAAAAATGACAACATTTTTCCATCTCCTTTCAGTCTACACAGTGATGTCCCACAGACATTCAAGAACAAGTCCTTTCTCATTTGGGAAACTATTTCCAAAGAGGTACAGCCCCGTACATCTCTGTTCCTTCTGTGCTGGGACCCCACGTCAGCTGCCTAGATGGGAGTATGACCATTGCTTTGTGTATGTTTGGTCAGTAAGGACACCATTTTGTCCCATCTTTAAATGGTTCATACAGCTTGTTACAAGCTGCTTCAGCCTTCTGAAAACTGCTCAAACCTACTTCCACTCGAACTGCCTGCCCACAAGCTGAAGGGAAAAAAAAAAAAAGAAAAAGAGCTCTAGTCTTTCTGCCAGTGCACTGTGGCTTAAGTCTGTATGCATTGGCTTCTCTGCTGTTTTTCTGCCTTATTTCTATAAAACTAAACTGGGACATGTATATGAAATATTAAAACCTCAAGGAAAATAAATATTTAAAAAGTTTTAATCACAAAAACACAGATTATTTAAGGCTGCATAAGGGTGTAGCAAATGTCTAGGAGGGTGTAGAAAGTTAATTCTATACGGTACAACTGAAGAGAGAAAATATGCACTTTAACTTAACACCTTCTGATTTCCAAGCACCTAGCTGCAAAACTTCATTGTGAATGTATGGAGATGTCTTATGCATTCATTAAGTTCATTTGGTTAATCTGCTTTTACACAAAACTAAAATTGATGCATAAACTTCTCCAAACTGTCCCAGCATTGCAAACATTCTTCCCTTTCTGACTAGCTTTGCAAGACTTGATTTGATTAAAAACTTCTCTTAAATTTCCATATCCTGGAGTCAAGGTATTAGATGAGAATCTTTGTTTTTGTTTCAAAATAAAGAAACTTCACAGTTGCAGAAAACATGATGCAAGTATAACCAACAGCTCAAAACCAAATGGCAAATAAAATTATCTCAAAGCATATTGTTATTATTACATTGCATTTACAATTTCCAACACTCAAATTTGGCAATAATGCTGTCCCTCATTATATGTAGGTTAAAAGTGAGATGCAGCTGTCTGCTCACTCCAAAATCGAGTATTTTCTCCCAGGTACGATCTATTTATGTGGATTTTACCAAGTATTTATAGTCATCTAGCAACAGAAGGTTTTTATGAAAAGTGCTGGCACAGCCTCCACTACAACAGCATTGATAACATCTTCTCTCTGTTCCCACTGGACTTTCTAATTTGATAACTCCTTTGGTAAAGATGAGCTGGAATGTTGGGACCTGTAATATCAAAATTTCTTTGAGCAAACCTACTACCTCCCCAGTTGCTTTTTTGCTGCTTGTAGCAATAAATCTTCCAGTCATGCCGCTAGGCACCAGGACACTTATTACTTTTATTATATAGGCTACTATGGCTTTGGGAAGTATTAATAATCCATCAGAAGAGATGCTGACACCAATCTGCAGGTACTCAAGGCACAACATCTCTGTGCAATATGGATGGTGATGAGCACAGGAGGAATGCACAGCCAGATGAGACAGAATGTCACCCACAGATAGAATTTCCCTTCATCCCAAGAATTTACTCTCCCTACTGCCCATTCTTTATGAAACATGACAGTCATACATTGAGATTTCTAAAAGTAGATACACGCCCCAGTCCCTCAGCAAAGCAGCAAGAGGAGCAAGAAAAACAATTCATTTCTAAAACATGATATTCATCAGCCAGCCCCACCTCTTTGCCCTATTAGCTGCTCCTACCAAAGCAAACAGGACTATTCTCATTCCCAAGCTTGACTGCACAAAGATCCATTAGATATAAAAAATATATCTAAATGAGAAATGCAGCAAAAAGAAATGAGTTCAGACAGCTCCTCCTCTCTGATTTTGACTATAATAACTATGTCCATCTCATGTGAATTCACGGCTGCACATGCTCAGCATAGCTCATTTTATCCACTCATTTCGAACTCCTCTTCCAGCTGTTGCTCCCTATCGTCATCCACCTTTCCAGGCTTACACAAATTCACTCATTTCTATCATCATGACTTCTTACTGCACAGCCCTGCTTTAACACGGGTGCCCCAGTAGCCGCAGACCCACCTTGCTCTAAGGAATACTGCAGTTTTAAAGCTCAGAAGACAGCTTCACCCTTGAGCCTTCCTGTGCTTTTCCCCATGTTAACCTTCCAGCCTGGAAAAGACTTTTGGGAGCAACCCATGCAGACATTAACACATCCTTCTCTCAAATCTTTCCAGACGCCCTCCTGCAGAGAATGCTACAAAACTCTGGCAGTCGATCAAGGCAGGCAGGTGACAAACCGGCTCTGTCCCTCTTCCTCTTGCTTGCTGCCAGGTTCCTGCTGTGCCCTTCGACCTACCTCTACTGCCAATTAACAAGCCAAATGAACCAACAACCACACGTGTAAACTCATGACACTGTGCCAACCACCACCTTGTCCATTTGCTCATGTGCTGTTCCTTCCTTCAATGCTCCTTTAGGTTTTGCTTTTAGACCATGAGCTTTCCAGATAAAGCATCTGCCTCTACTTATTTTTCATACAGGAGCCAGTACCAATGTTGTTAATAATAGCAGCTAACCTTTGACTACTAAAGTATTAACAATGCCACCCATAAAGCTGTGTCATATTTACTGAGTTGTCAGAGCAGTAGCATCATTAAATAGCACAAGCGCATAACTAATGTACGTAAAACACCGCGAGAGATATGATCAATAGGTTGGATGGTGATTTATTCCAAAACTGACGGAAGCAAAAGGGCTCTGCAGTGAGAACTGCTGCAGGCAGGGAAGCAAGGTAGGGTAACACTCTCATACTGTAATGGTCCTACCACCTGGTTTGCAGTAGCAAGCTCTGGTGAAAGCAACACATGTGGTTTTTGAAACCCAAATGACGCCAATAGTCTGTGGAATTTCACTGGGATACCGTTGACCACTTTCTTATCCATCACTCACACTGGGGCTTCTCCTCTCTTACCTCTAATTCTTCCTTTTTTTTTTTGCAGAGACCAGTGCTTTTATGAGTATTCTCATTCACTCTCCTAATGATTTCTGCCTGGATTTGCAAGCTCTTTTATTCCTTCTCTTCGTGTTTCACATCAGAGAAATGTCAAGACTTTCATTGCCTAGTGTTAGCTTTGTGTCTGTACTCAATGTTCTCACTGTGCTCACTGGGACCTGCAGGCTTCATAATTAGGGACAGGATTCAAGCAGCTCCAAGCACAGTTGCAAGGATTTTCTTCAAAACCAAAAGGAAACTTCCCCACTTCTTCCCTGCACAAGCGCTCCCTCCTGCCACAGCTCTGCATGCTAAAGATGATGGCTAAAAAAGAAAGCAACTGCCTTCCCCTCCACAGCACAGTGCACCCAGCTTGGTCTCCATGGACAGAAACCTACCAGCAAGGGCTGCAGCTCCAGGCTGCAAGCTTCAGAGCTTTTTCCTGGTGTTGCATTAACCAATCTCTTTGTAGACAACTGGGGACTGCAGCAGCCTGTCTCCCTGCAGAGCTAAGAGACCTGCAAAGCTTCTTAAGAAGACCGAGTCCCTTCTGCACTAGCAGGCTTGACCTGGCAAGCCCCGAGCTCCTGCCCTGCGAGTGCTCCCTCCAGCCCTTTCAGCAGCTCCTGCCTTGGGAAGACAGGACCTGTTGATTTCTGCAGTTTCGGATAAGTGTGAATTGACGAGCTACTTCAGGAAGCTAATATTAATTCCTAGAATAACGTGTCAGAGCTGCCTGGCTGATTACCCCTCATTCCTGTCTGCTTACAAACAATGATTACAGTCTAATCTCAGCACTCTTGGAGGAGCTGTGGAGAGCACCCTTCATCTACTGTAATTACGTTCCAGCTCCCTCGGAGCTGAGGCTCTTATTCACTCCTAGCATTATCTGCAGACTAATCTAGTTGGCTGGAATGGAGGTAAAAATTACTCCAAAGAGCTGTATTAAGCTCTTGCTCTGGCTCAAAAGCCAAGTTAAAGAAACCAAATTGTTTTGTGATGGTCAGACAAAGGCACAGGGTGAAGGAGAGATGGATCAAGCACATGGCAAAAGCAAGTGTTCGCTGGCACTGCTGACAGTCAGGGGTTGTGTTCATGCAACTCAATGAACCCTGTTTTCTGCAAGGAGGGGAATGCTCAGCCTGCTGTATTTTCTTGAGCCTCCAGTGTGCTCCCACCCATTCTTAGCAGGATGGATATTCAGCAGGCATCTCTGGAAGGTCTTTGAAAAGGAAGCCTTTTCCCAATGGAGCTTAGCCATACGGCTCCCCAGGTGGCTCATCCACACATCGGTGAGACCTCCCACAGTACTACGAGGCAGCAAGTGTCACAACATCACTCAGCATCTTGAATGTGGCTTAGCTGTTTCCAGAACTTTTGTCCTAAATATCAAAGACAAATACAGTATACCCCTAGTTTAATCCTGACAAGGCTTCCAGGCAACTTCATTTTGCCTAAAAACCACTTCTGGATAACCACGTACATCAACACCCTCTAAATCCATTTTCTTATTACACTATTTTCTCCAAGACCTTCAAATTATAAATTTATTGTAACACTGTTTCCCTTCAACATAACTACATTCTAGGAGGACGTTAACGTTTCATGTCTCTCCTATTAAAAACACACACAGTTTTATACCTCCTCTTCGCACAGACATGACCATGATGCTCCACTCGGCCTGCAGGAAAGACATCTCCCTCCAAGACGGAGGGCAGGAACTTGTGCTGCCTTCCCTCACTGGTGACATTGGTTGCGGCAATGGGACAGGACAATGGTGACGTGTCCCAGCAATCACTGTACTGGCTCCACAGTGACCAGGGTGTGCACTGTGGTTGTCAGCATGGGCTAAAACTCTGACCACTGTTTCTTATTCAATACTGCTACAGGTACCTGCTACATTAAGTATGCAAAAATCTGCTTGCACATGTTGCATTGACATTCTGTCTTTGCTGGGGAGACACATGTAGGCAGCAACCCTCCCCACCACCCCGTGACTGAAGCAAGAGCAGTACTCCGACGACGTCTGGAGCACACTTGTTTTACCTGCAGTAATCTGGGAAGTGAGACATCACTCCCCAAAGCCTGATCTCCCAGAAGGAAACCCGATACCTGAGCTGCCAAAGGTCCTGTGTTTTAATTAAGTGTTAAATCTCGTTACTCTTTTTAAAATCTAGTTAGATGTTTCTCCTTCCCACAGTGCCGTCACTCTTTGCTGTGCTGTAATTCAGTAAGGAGGACAGTTAATTAAGATTGAACAACAGTGTCTAATGACTTCTACTTAAATCTGTTCATAAAAAAAAATGTTACAAGGCCTTAGAAATTACCTAACTTTGGAAGCTAATATGGCACCTTAACAGAATAAAACAGTATGGTTGGTCCTGCACACTCTCACCTTGCAGGTACATCATCTACCCCAGGTAGAACAGTGGAGCAAAGCATCCACCATTGCCCTACAAATGTGTACTCTAAATTTAAGTCATGATGAGAACACCATAAAAACAACAAAATGTCCCTGGATGCAAGGATCAAAATGATTACTGGCAGCATCACTGTTAAGCGCAATTTCATTTAAAATACTCTTCAGATGCATGAGCAATACAGCTGCTTCTAACTTGTGTGGAGGTGTGATCTCAAGGAAATAGAGAAGAGGATGCAAAAATGGGCCTGAACACATGGGAAATACAGAGGAGACAACAAAATGAGATGTCTAGAAAACGAGACTGCAGTCTAACCAAAGCAGAATCACCCCAATTCTAAACAGAAGGTAACCTCACTACAAGTGGCTTGAAAAAGGAACTGAGGATAAGAGAAGAGGGGAATGGAGCATTAGCTATCCTGTTCTACCCATTATAGCTTCATCTGTATGTCTTAATGCTTACACTCATCAGCAGTATTCAACAACATGCACAGAGTTTACACTGAGACATGAGACGGAATAGGGCCACTTCCAGATCCTGCACCAAGGATACTCCATAAGTAAAACACACAGATTTTGACACATCACTAGTAGATGATAATCACTGGAATTAACAAAGAAATTAGTAAGAAGGCTGTTCAAATATTAACCTAATTTAGCACAAGAGAGGAGATCTAGTGCAGCATTAACCTCAGACAGACCTTTCAAAAACACATCCTGGGAGATGTGTGCTCACTACACCCACTCACCAAAGCATCTCTAATGAGCCTACTCCTACCTGGTGTCTCGGATCTGGAGGGAACCCCTCGAGGTAACGCGGTTCCTAGTCTTGCCTGCTGCTGAATGCATAGAATTGGAGTTGTTAGGATTGCAAAAGGGAAAGGAAGTATTATTTTTCTTGTTTTTGTTTGCAGAGAGGAAGTAACAAAGACAACTATCCATCACTGTTCTTCACAGCCTTCACACAGGCACAACGCAAGGATCACACCTGACTTATTTTCTGTGCAGCCCTAATAAAAATACCTGTACTCTCATTCTGCTCAGGCTAAATCTTGCCCACACAAAAAACAGAAACATGAAAATGAAGCCTAGTTTCATCCTCCTTTTTGAAGTTAGCAAAGGGACATGCTGAAGGAAGTTCAGCCTTCCCTCCAGAGATGTGATGGATTCCACTGGTCCCCCATGATGGGGACACATATTTACCTCCTTGCTGTCGAAGCCATCCTAGGTGTCATTTCACCATACGGCTCTCCTTGTAACTTGACAACTTTACCCACTTTATAAAATCACCTGAAAGCTCCCATATCACATCTCTTATCCTCAGAGGACCATGAATCACCAAGACAGGACAATATTTGAGGACCTGAAAGTACTGAAGTTGTTAAAAAATAAATCAACCTTGAAATTGGATGTGTATACCGGTGGGTGAGAAAGGAAAAATATTGTAGCCTGACTCCAGAACGTTTTCAGAAGCGATCCTGAGAATACAAGGCCTGTAAAACTCACTTCTATACCACATAAAACTAAACAAGAAATGATAATTCCCCAGGTGAAAATGATACTAATAAATAAAGTCACTTCTATCTGGTATAATTCCCTAAAATTCTTAAGGGGAAAAAGAATCCCAAAGGATTAGGTTTAATCATTTGGATTTTCAAAGCCTCAGTGACAAAGTACCATCAATAAGGCTACCAGAAAACTGAGAAATGAAGCAAGGGATAGAGTGCTATTACAAATCTAGAAATTAACTGAATAAAATTTGAAAAAGACATATAATACTTGATCAGTATTCAACATTGCCAAAGATTACACTGGCATTCCCCAAGGATCATTTTTCTCTAACATATTCTTCAGCTATTTGCACAGGAGAAAGAGCTGTGATGTGGTGAGACTGCATATAACATTACTGGTTTGGGGAGCATTGAGCTGACCTTGGCTAGTTTGCCTCTTAGGAGCACTAAAATGCCTTGTCATCACCGCGTGTCATCTTGGGAGAGGTTCACTTGCTTTAGTTACGGAAAATATAAAAACACACCTGTTTAGCAGTTAAGGAGAAACCTAAGAGAAAGCACAGAATAGTAAAGATATTTACTCTTTCTTGCAAGACGTGAAGGAAATGATACCCTGAGGAACTGGATGGCAATTTTAAACAGATATAAAAAACTCTTTTCGCAAACCCTGAATTGACCTCTGGAACTCACTGTCACAGGCTCTCTCTCAGACCGATAGTTCTGAAAAGTCCAAAACTGGATTAGATACATTCATAGCCTGCTAGTGATGAAACACATTTACCAAAGTTTATGAAAAACATCTTTTATAAAGATGCCAAGGTAGTTTCTTAGGTTAGGTTACACCATAATGTGCTTTGAAAATTGATAATAAAATATCCCTTTATGTTTGAACAAGCTCCCCTCTACCTTGCAAGCAATAAAAATTAACACTTCAGTAGCAACTTGCACACCAAAACTGGAACACCTTTACACACTAGCAGAGTAATTACTGCTCCCTTTTCATAGATGGAGAATGAGACAGTGAAACGGTCAATGGCAGAGCTGAATTACAGTCTGAGGGTTCCCGGATTTTTGGCTGTGTTTGCCAACAGGCTACTGTAACTGCTGACCATTGTGAAAGAAACACAACAGCAGAGCAAATTTTAGTGTTGAAGATGAGCATCCTCAGCTGTTCTCTTCCCTTCATCCATCCCATCCACAGTCCAAATCCATGGGCAGCTTTGCACTGCGGTGGAGGATTCCCCAGGGAGCTACGCCCCTGCGCACTTCAACAGCGTTTGCTGGAAGCGCATATACCTTTGGAATACATATAGGATAACTACAAACACTACATATCGGCTAACTTTCCAAACCCAATTCTATCAGTTCACTTGATTCCCTACGGACTATGATCTCCATGCAGTTATTTACAGGCAGCAGAGGGCTGGCAGGCTCCAGAAGAGCAGAAGAGCCAGCCGAGATCTAACTTGGCCGAGAGCTCCAGCAGTGCCCCTTCTCACTTTTTATGCCAGGTTGAGCACGGTGGGTCTTTGAGGTTGAGCCTGTCCACTGTCAAGAAGTAACTGTTCAGAGAAGCATGTGGATAG
Organism: Chauna torquata; assembly: GCA_013399475.1. Taxonomy (NCBI): domain Eukaryota; kingdom Metazoa; phylum Chordata; class Aves; order Anseriformes; family Anhimidae; genus Chauna; species Chauna torquata. Next base: position 267,855 of record VXAL01019640.1, on the reverse strand, counting down.
CTGATGAAAGCCTGACCTTCACGGTTTCCTCTTCTGTGTCAAGCCAATCCTGTGGCCAGCCACCAGCTCTCTCCACAGTCCAACCCCTTGCCTCCCTCCAGGTGATCACATTTGCTTTCCAAACGTTGTCAGACACACGTCCTCCCGCTGAGCTGCACAATCCAATGCCTGCACACATTAGCTTTTATGATTTAAAGAAAAAAAAGTCAGAAACAAATTTAACTTTAAAACCTGTAATGGCCTGAGGAGTCTCTAGAGTGAAATAGGGGGAGGGAAAATGGGAGCTCAGGTTAATAAAAGCTGTTAATTAGAGTCAAATTTGCTGCTTAATGTGTCAAGAACAAGTGAGTTACGAGTTAATCAAGTGTTCTGAGTTCCTTGGGAGAGCAATAAACCTGAAGCCTGAAAATGGAAAGAGAAGGACAAGGTCATGGCCTTTGGATAAGGTGTCTTCAGAACTGCTTAGCCCTAAGACCCAAGCAGGGAGCATCCTAACAGAGGTCAGGGCTTCCCCCATTCTGAACATCTTGTTGTATCACTAATCATCAGCAACCCAAGACTTTCACAGTACAGTCAGGTTCAAATATACTTCCTTTTTTTTTTTTTTTTTTCCTTTTTATCTGCACTAGTTGGGACTCCTATAATGTGTGACAAAAGGCACAGAAAAGATGGGTAACTCTTCGATCCTTTGATTTTTTTGTTTCCACTGTTTCCTTTCAAACTACGTTGCAAAAGCCTAAAGCAAAAGGCAGAAAAGAAACATGGAAGAGTTGGAAAGTATCTATCAAGCCCTGAGTTCAGGATCCTGCATTCCTTGTGCAAGAGCTGCGAACAACTTCTCTCTGCACCATGCAGTAAAGAGAGCTTGCACAGCAGGATCTGCCTTACAGAATAAATTAATAAAAACAGCAGAGAAAAGAGAGTGAATAAAGCCTGTCACGAAATGAAGGGTTTTGGAGACTGAGCATTTCCCACATTTAAATGCATCTGGGAAAGAGATGGCAAATGATGGGTGATTTTCTTTTGCCGTTGAACTATGGAAAGATTTAATCTATTTTCACTCCAATTTACTCTTTGCAAGTCTAGCCTAGATGGACTATATTCTTCTTCCCTGCAACATGCTAGCCATCATCACCATTTCTCAGTGATTGCTAAGAGAAGAAAAGCTGCAGTTGCCATGGGATCTCTGCCATCACCCAAGAGCTCTCCCAGTGGGAAAAAAATAGGGAACCAGAAGATAAATATTTATAGCATAGGATTCCACCAGACTCTCAAAGTTTTGCAAAAGTGGGAGGCATTAAAAACATTTTCTTTTTGATTGCATAGGGACAGCAGCAGTTATCAACCCCATCCCAAGCATACACACAACTCCAATAAAGTTGTTAATTCGCTGAATATCATTCATCAGTCAATGGTAGTTCTGCCATGCAACCTCTACTTGCTTTAGGGGACAAACGCGCTACCTGACTGTTGCGGAGACAACACTGCATCCTGAGTTGGGGACTTGGCATGGAACGGAAGAGGAACAGATGTTCACAGATTTCATTGCAAAACATAATTACCCACAGTCTTGAACACTACATACAACATATTCTTGTAAATACAGAACAACGGGAAGTGCCCTCTGCGTCCTTGAGGACAACTTGGGTGTTTCTCCAGATCTTATATTTTCCATATGGTAACACTTCAGCACTGCAAGCAGCAGCCTTCAGAAAGGTGGGGAGCATGGAAGATTTATTCACATACAGCAGAGTAATCTTTTTAGGGCTAATTTTCTTGTTCCTTCTACACGATCCAGGTCCTGAGGGAAAGCAGAGCCCAAAGCTAGCCCTGGATAAAAAGATTAGTTCCTTCTGCATTAAGATGCTTGTAATGATTCAGCAACTTAAAGCCATCTTTCTACCTACAAGGAGTCTGTGGTTCCTCTATAAGCTGGTAGTTCAAAGTGACAAATAAAATATAGGAATTTGACAGAAGTCATTACCACCTACAAAGCTGTTGTACATTTGTGAGAATAGATGGGTCAATTGTGCCCAAAACTTGCAGTTTTATTCAGCTGGGAGAATAATCCCATCCTTCTTTCAGAAAAGAAACCTACAATTCTGCCTTCCCTAACAAGCACTTCACCTAAGCATTAGCAATTAAACTAGTAAGAGCAAATGCAGTGTCTTCCATAGCTTCCAGGTATGACTGTCACTTCCCAAAAGGCAGGTGAAAGCCACTGAGGACAACCAGATCTCTTAATGGGGACAGTGACCAGCCATCTCCTGACACTTATAATATTTGAGACTCTCTTAAAACCAGGCAGTTCCAATAAACTCCAGGAGCAATCAATCCTCCTTTCTTGCTGAAAACTGTTGCTACACGGACAAAAATAAACTACGGAATATCTCAGTAAACAATTTAGGGTCAGAAATTTTTCTTTTCTAACAATTAGTAGAGAGCCTTTATGTACCTCCTTCAGCAGTCACCAAGTGGGGAGGGAAGGGGAGAGGGTCACAACCTTAATTCTGGACACAAATTGGCTGCTGGTTCTCCACTGCTGAAAGGCGGAGAGGAGGTTACAGCCACAGAGTAATGAGTGAGACTACACCGCAATCAGGGAACAGAGACGTGAGCTGAAGAGACGTGCTGAAGGCAGGGAAAACATTCCTTAAATTAAACTCCTATTGTTCACCTTGTCACTGCCTCAGTGGATAATCCATGAGACTCTGAACTCCTGCCAGGAGCCAGTGTGAATAATTCCAGACCATTTTTTTCCTACCTATTGATAATACAGCAGCCTAAGTGCATACAAGTTTTCCACTTCTTTCAGCCATACATATGGAAAATAAATTTTCTGTAGTCCTTGGGAATATCCTTTCCCTTCCCCTTTTCCCAGTTTTCTACACAGTAGAAAGGATGAAGGGGCGCAAGCTGCATTGCTGAGAAATCATGAGTGCAGTACATGACTCCTCAGCATTTCGTGCATCGTTAGAGCGAGGTTATTAACAGGACCGAGGGGGGCCGAGGGCAATGAGACTACCACCTGTCCGGAGAGTGATGTGTGAAAGCAAGGAAGGCAAATGTAGATCTGCAGAGAAAACATGCTCCGTTTATGAAACGAATCAGAGTTTCCTTCCTCTGAGATGGGCTGTGCAGAGCCTCACACCTGAAGATAAGTTGGTAGTAGCAAAACACTTTCCAAAGAAAGCTGCAGAAGAGGAATGACACGAAGATGGCAGTACTACACTCCTCAGTGGACACCTGACCCAGCTTCCATGTTGACAAGTGCAATATAAAAAGATGCATACAGCAACATCTGGCAACTGTAGATCTCAGCACCTGAGACTGTTAAGTATTTGGGAAATATTGCCCCGGAATTAATACAACATGCTTTGAGATCTTCACTCAAAAGACTCTGTGTAAGACTAATGGCATACTATACACAGTATGCTCCGATGCTAAATATATCTCATGCCCACCAAGAAAAGCAGCAATTTAATCAGTCCTATCTTTTACTCCACTGTGTGTATCAGTTCTCACTTCCATCTTTTATTAAGACTGCTGTAAAGTGGCTGTCATAAATTTACATCAAGTGAATATAATTACAGAGAAAAACACATTATATTAGCTTAAATGTCTGTCCTTCCTTTGCTTTTCCTGTCTTACCTCTGTTCTTTCCCTCTTTTCTCCTTCCTTTTTGTGTGGCAGTTTTGTTTCTATTTTTCTTCTAAATTCATCATCTTTGTCCTTCTTTTCTTTTGGTCTTTCACCTATTCCTTGTTTCAAGTCCAAAGTTGATTGCTTTCTTCTTTTTTTGTTTGATTGATTTATACTGCACTTACATAAATGATTTTATACAAAGCATACCAAGTGTAGAACTCCCTGCAGAATATCATAAGCACTGCTACCATGTAGGTAAAAGAAGGCTGGGGGGTGGGGGTGGGGAGTGAGGTTAACGAAGTGCTAAATTGAGTAAGAGTCTCTTACATCATACTTCGAAGCTTGCCAAAATCTGACGCTTCAGATGTACTGCAACAACAATTTTGTAAGACAGGTCCTTTGCAGGCAAAAATCTTTATACTTTAATGTCAGATAGGAAGAGAAAGACAGATTCTCCCAGCTGCTATAGCAGAGACCAGGGGACGAGGTAACCTTTCAAACAACCAGACCTCAAGTCATCAGACTGTTGCTACTGCACAACACCCAGAACAATGCGATTGTTCTTGCCTAGTATGGAAGAGAAAGAGAAGGAAGATGAGGGAAGGTATTTACTTTTCAGTTCATCTGAAACACCTGCAGGACTCCAGGCAAGTGATCTCTGTTGAAATTCATTGTATTGCTCAATCCATCCTTGCTTAATTCATCTCACGGAACTCTTAAATGGTACCCAGGCTATAGGCTGGCTCTCTGCAGAGATGGGAATTACATCCCTAATTACAAGATACGGTACTGCCCTAATAGTAAGTACTGTGCTCAAGAAGTCCCCACCCAGGAGGATGAGTTTTGACCTCTTTTAACAAAAACTGGAAAATAGTTGATAGGAACATTAAAGCAAGTCATGGCTCCAGAAACCATGCATTCGCTTGCTCTAAGCACTTCGGCACTAGTTGCAGAAATTAGGTTTTGCATGTATCTCACTAGTCTGAATTGGTGAAAGTTGTCTGTCCCCCAGTGCTGTAACACAGATTTTGGGCAGCAGCATATGGAGATGTAGAACAGGAACTAGAAAGACAGATAGTTTTACCTCCACAATATTCATTTGTGCTGGGCTTTACTCCACCCTCTCCTAACAGCACCAGGGCAAGCAGAGCTCTACAGGTCCATTGCAGGCATTGCTGGAGAACTGCATCTGACTCTTTCATGTATCTTTAGCATCTTCAGGATGGGCCTTCACAACCCCAGGACATGTATGGCTCCTGTAGAAAAAACACCCTACCCCAAAAACAACCAAGCCTTGTTAAGCTGCTATTACTGCTCCTCACGTTTCCTTTCAAATGGCACCTCCTGCCCTAAGAGCATTCTCCCTCCTCATACTGGCAGCAAAACACTGCAGCAATCTCTAGCTGAGGACATGTTTTCTTCTCCAGCACAGAACTGTAGCATTTAACAGCAAACCTTCAATTATCACAGCACATGACCGTAAAACTTGCTCAACTGGAAATGATCAGCTGTTTCTAACCTTGCCTTCAGTCATCTTCTTTCTTTTGCCCCTAGAGCCATCTAAAATAATATTCTCCTGGAACCTCTGTGCAGCCCGCCTAGCACAAAGTTAAACCATAAGTCAAAATGATTAAAATTATATGGAAATATATACATCTCCTTCAACGTTGCACTGGGAACATGGCTCATAACAGGACATCACTACACATTACTCATAAGGGCAAGAAAAGCGGCAGTTCTCAGGGAACCCATACATTCTCCTCTTTATGCCGGATGACTTATAAACAGCCATCAGTCTCTTCCATTTGGGGCTGTGCCTCCCATATGCATAATCTGAGTCCTTAAAATGAACCCCCAATCTGGATTCCACCTGCTTGGGAGAAAAAAAAAAATCTTGGAAATATATAGCAACAAGAAACTGGCAGGACAAACTCACACTCCCACTGTGCCAAATTGCAAGTTTAGTAATTCTGTTTTCTTCCCGCTGAGTGGAAGGTGTCATTAGCTGCTGTATTTAGAGCCACAGAAAAGGTTCTTGGAGCAATCCCCAGCCTCTCTCTGAACCAGGTGGCTGATGACCACAGGAGCTCTCTGCAGCTGGGGACCTTCACCTTTATCTTCCTGCAGTCAACACTTCAGTTTTAATGGAAAGGAAATAAACGGGGCAAGCGGCACATTGTGAAGAGAAACCCTCAGGCTATGTCATCCTCCTCCAGGCTGAAATTCATCCCTGCATCAGGGCCACTTTAAAGTTCCCACACTGTATAAATCACTCCTGGGTGCTTTTACCTCAAGAACAGCTTTCGTTCTGGGAGAGGACTTCTCCTCTAGGACGGTCTCTGTGGAGCACCCATTGAACCAAATCCTCATTTCTGAGGATTAATATAATGATGCAAAGAATCATCCTCTTACTGTGAGGCTTAGGGGCGAGCACAAATGCCTTGGAAATGTCCTGTGATCACACACACGAGCTTGAGTCTTGTCTGCTGGCAATAATCCTAGACACTTTGGGGGAACGTCAGCCCATCTGACCACGAGGAGACCTCCTGCTGATGCAGACGTGCCCATCTGCTGCGAATGCCCACGCTGTGCAACAGCAGTGCGGCTGTGTTTGCTTGATGGGATTCTGAATAAAGGAAGATACAAATCCACAACCATAGGTGGTCTTTGTGATCTATGTAAAGAGGAGGGGAGGGGGAACGTGAGGAATTGCCTCCTTCACGTGGGGCTGAGGATGGGAATGCCCTGCTGTTTCCAGATTTATTTTGGTTGGTTGAAATGAAGACCACCTGCACTGCCTGAGAATTGGGAAAATCTGTGCAAATGTTCATTATTTATAAGATAGCTGTCCAGAGGCAAATTGCCTGGAATCCATTAAAGGGAGAAATCCCAGCTCCTTTTGGCAGTCGCCTGGCATAGGCCTTTTCCACTGACACAAAGCAAAGAAAAAAAAAATCACTTTCCTTTCTAATTAATCTTCTGGTATATAATACTTCTAATTTGGAAAAAAATCCGCATGCTCTTTGAGAGAGGAAGGAAGGAGCCAAAAGCAAGGCAGAAAGCTTTGGCATGTTGGCTGTGGTTCAGGCCTTGTCCACTTTAAATCTGCTGGAGCAGGTGAACCCTGCAGCCCGCTGCTTTGCTCTGGGTGCCGGGAGCAGTTTGTCAGCAGAGATATAACACGCACCGAAGCCCCCACGATGCTGCAAGGGGCTGCTTCGGAGACTAGGAGTGGGACCATGTGTGTACAGACTTGGCTATTTACCCTGGAAAAGGGAAAAGCAATGGTAAGTGGCGGGGGCGAGAATTCAAAAAATACTTTGGATAGAAATAAAGCAGACTCGTTGGACAAAGCAAGACCAGACGAGCAGAAAGGCCCAGAGACAAGGAGATCCAACACATATATTATCTCTTCAAAACAATAATCAAAAAAAGTTTATTCCCCAAACCCAAATTTCCTGGCCCTTCTTTCTCCTTCTAATGTCTCTCTTCCCTGTATTCATTATTAATGCCACTGAGGGTACAGATTTGCACTTTGGTTTCTGAAAAATTAATTCAATGATTAAAATTTCAGTCCCTGAGTGATGGAAGCAGTTCAGGCAAGCTGGAGATGCCCCTCTGCAGTTGGAAGGCCTTTGGTATGCTGCCTGCTTACTCCCTGCATGACAAGCCTCCCTGTAGACCTAGCTCAAAGGGGAATGATCTGGTAGGAAAATGTGTTTTTAAGTTAATCAAGTTCTACTTTTGTAGAGAAGCCACTTCAGTTTAATACCCTATCAACACTCAATACAATGCAGAGAGCAAACCCCAGGTTCTTCCAAAGCTGAAGTACTCATGGCTTTTTACACAATCGCCTGGGTGAGGGAAAATCCCAAAATGAATGTAAATATTAATAAATACTGTACATTTCTCATTCACTGGCAAGCTGACTGTAGGCTGAGAGACTTTCAATGTGGCTAATGATATTTTCTATGACACTATGCTTTAAAATGAAAGAATAGCAGAGAATGACCCTCAGAGGAAGACAGTTTCTCATCTCACAAAATCTGTTTTCCCATCTGCACCCATGCCTACCAGTGAACCTGCAAACTGGAAAGGGAAGGGTGCCTGATCACATAGCATCCACCCCTGGGGAGCCATTTCTCCCCATTCTAGATAAGTCAAGACCCCCACTGTAAAATCACTGTCAGATCAGGAAGGTCCCTTCCCCAGACCACAGCGGAGCGACCCTTCCCATCAGCTCTGCACCAAAGGAAGAGGCAAGCAAAAAGCCTATGGAATTCTCCACCTTTGATTCTTCGAACTGTTATTTTTGTTTGTTTTAAAACAAATGGAGAGAGAAATTGGAGCTTTGAGCAACACAGGGAGCTGAGGAGCTCAGAATGCTTTTCCAGATTTAGATAAGAGGAGGAGGAGGAAGGGCTAGATATAAACTTGCAGATATTGATTTCACTCCTAAGATGCTAAAAAGTGGCAAAAATAGAACAAACAACAAAGAATAAGACTGCCTTTTCCATGGCACTTTACAACTCTTAAACCTGAGTAAAAACCCAACTAAGCCTCAAAGCAGAATAAAGACAGCAAACTCCTCCATCCTTGGGAAGCAGCATCTTTCCATTTACATATCAGCGACAGGCTGAGAACAGGGTGGGAACTCAGGGGAGCACTGGCAGGATAATGCCCATCAGCCAACGCAGAGCTGCTTGTGCTGCTGTTGTAGGGATAAAAAGGGACAAAGAAGAAACGGCAGCGCTGTGAGGAACTCTGCCGAAATCCTCTGGAGGCAGGAAAATAGCAAAGCTCTGAAACTGAGAGCTGACTTTCTTTGAAGCAACAGGATTAACAGCAGCCCACACTGCACTTCACTGGGGTTGTGACAACTACAGGAACACTGAATGCTCACTCACAGGTGACTCCTGGATTCAGACATCATGCATTTCCTCCTGAAACTTTTTATTAAAGCAACATTTCTAAAAATCCTACTAAATCATGAAGTTTGAGGAAAAAAACCTCTTTGCCAGGTCCAGAAGGATACATGCCCCATACATCACCAGCACAGTGCTACCAGGAACAAAAAGCAACACACAGAAGCCTACTTTTTCCACATTCGATGAAACTTTGCAGGGCAAATGTGCACAACACTGGTTGCTTTTCTTCCTCAACACGTGGCTTTGCGGATGTTTCAGAATACCTGAGCTTCTGTGTGCTGTTCAACTCCTGAAGTTACTCTGACCCGACAGCCTTTAACACCATGGTCCTGTATCTAAAGGACAGACAGAGCATCTCTACGTGCAACACCAGCTCCTTCGCATGCTTTCAAGTGCCAGCCCTCCCACCTCGGACAGGTTAATTCATCCTGCTCTTATCCAGTCCAGGTGCTTCTAATGAGCACGCCCAGCACTGGCAGCTATTAAATCTCCCCTTCTAAAAATGCTCCAGAGTAGGAGCCATGCCACCTTGCAGCAGTGTTGACTCGTCTCATGACACCAACACACCTGAGCGATGATGTGCTGGGGTGCACAGGCCTGATGCTCTGCGCAGAGCAAGGAGGAAATGGAAATGCTGGAACAAGCAGATTGGCACAGCTTCTTGGCTGGGCTAAGGGTTTATTCCTGGGATGCTGCTTTCCTGCAGACTAAGGAAAATTAAATTTAGCACTTTGCAAATAAATAGGTTAAGGCTGAAAGGACACTATTTAGGAATTTACTGCTTACAGCAGCCTTGGAGATTACAGATCTATCACCATCTATTACGGAGCTAGTTACTGCTTCCACTCTGTCTATCTTCCCCACTTACGGAGTGGTCCTTTCGTCAGGTCTTTTTCTGTTCCAACTTGAAACTGTCATCATTCTAATGGAATTACATGAAGAGAAACAACTTTGGGCTGCAGTGCCCCTGCCAAAAAGCCAAGGACAACTCCTGTGCTTTCCCAGGACGAGGCAGTGAGATTCTTGCCTATCAGAGAAACGCACAAATGTCTGCAACTTCCTCGGAAACACAGCGAAGGACAGCTGTTTACACACATGTCCAAAACCTCTGGGCCTTTGTGCAACTGTCAGCTGGGCCCTTTCTCTCAACACCCACAAGCACAACAGTGTTCACAGGGACCAGCAAACTGACAGCTGACTGCTAACCTTTGCTGCAGATTCATTGTAGCTACATCGCACATAGCATGAGAACTAGTTATGAGACATGACTATAACCCCCCACCCCGTGCTGTGTGCATCTCTTCCTCTATCTGCTTCATATAAAAATCATCTGCAGATAGTCCCTCTCCAGAGTCTGATACGTCCCAGAAATGCAAAGTGACAGCTATCACATGAAACACTCTCTAGAGCCTTCCATTAAGACAGACAAACCCTTCAGTTTAAGTTTGAAATTTATGTCAGCTCCCCAGAACATGGTTCGAATAGATCCACTGTTATCAGCTATCCGCTTTTGCTGAAACTGAATACAGATTAGGAGCAAATTAAAATTTTCATGCCTCAGTTTGATATATTCCCTCCAAGATATAGGCAGACAGGCTTGTCTTCTTCTAGATGCTAAAGATGCCATCAAAAGATAATCTTGGGAGTTACCAAAGCTGGAGGTCATCCTCAGCTCTCAAATTCCCTGCTTCCCCCACAGAGGAGGAAGCAGCCATGTAATTTCCCTATGAATCCTTGTAAGATAGACTGGACATAAAATACTTCTTTGTGTTCCTTCCTCAAAAGATATTCCCATGCAATTGGCAAAAAAGAACACACATTAAATCCGAAGTCCTAAAATAGTACTGTTACTTGATCTTAATGCTAATATTCACAAGGGTTGGAATGAACATTTTCTGTGTATGGTGTTAGAATGATGATGTACTTGTTTGTCTGAAGCAAATGCGAGAACAGGATAGCTTTGTCACCATTTCCTTGTATATGAATCAAGACAGTTGATACATTATTAAATCGTAGCATTAATCTGTGTCCATGCAAAGTATTAATTCTTAAGGTATACAGTACGTAAAAAGGTGAGTTGTGAAGACTGTTGCTCTGTAGCACAGCGGAGGACTCCACCAGAATCACAGCAGCTAGCTGCTGTAACAAAGCTCTCCAGAAGGATTTTCAGTTTAGTTCTGCATTCTGTCATTGCTCCACAGATACAGCATCGTGGCAAGGACACCAGAATTAATAGATTCATCCTGCAACACTAACAGGACACGCTATGATCTGGAGAGCCTGCATTGCACGTTGTGCTTAAGACTACCCGATGCTGTGAAGTGCATCAAATCTCAAGAAACGCCATGACTGCATGCTTGATGTGCTTCCAACCCTCTCCAGCAATAACTGCTCCAAATAGAGGTGGGATGCCTTGGAGCAAAGCAGAAGGTGCACTCACAGAAGTTATTATTTTTGTTTTCCTAAAAGTAGTTTCTCAAAAGGAAAACGTAGGAGACCTCTGCTTCTTTAAAGGTCTCAGGGAACACCCAAACACAGCAGAAATTGGGATCCCATGATGAAGGGCTGCCTAGCAAGCTTTGAAATATGGGCTGTTATCTTAAACTGGCAATATAGTTTGAGAGAAAGCATATTAACTGGCTTACGCGACACTAACTTCATGGTTAAGAGCCACGTAGTAATTGAGCATTTAGACTCTGAAGCATGGAAGGAATACAAGGATGACAGAGGAACATACAGCTGTGAGTTCCTGGTCCAGTCTCACTCCTGATGGTGGCCCTTTGGCTCTAAAAGGGGACCTTTGACCATGACACCCTATTCTCTGCTCCTCAGCATTTCCCCACTATATTCCTCCCCACTCACATGCCAGGCCTTGTGAGAAATGGCCAATAGCTTCATTATCCAAACAAAATTTAAGCTGAAACCTTCTAACTCTGACATTCTTGATGAGGGCACAGCACAATCGTTTAAATAGCACAACAAACGAAAGAGTAGACCTTTATATGAGCCCGGATCCAGTCCTCAGATACAGACAGCAGATGTCCCAAGACCATACCACCCATGGGAATCTTTTGCTGTGTTTCAGTATGAGCAGGTTTTTCTACACACAAACACATCCTCTTCCCTCTATAATTACATTTCCTCCTTGAAGATTGGAAAATCTTTTGCCTCAGTCAAGCATGGGTTGAAGCTGTAACTCCCAAAGCAAGAGATAAGTCCTAATTATATTTGTATTTCAACAACATGCTGCTTACTCAAGAAAGAAGAGAGACAGTGGATGGCAGTCACTCTTGTTGGTGGCTTTGTGCAGGCTGAGCTGTGCAGCTATGAACTGGGGCACCCAAAGGCAGGCGGGTGCTCTGCTGGATGTTGCCAGCTGTATCTCACCTCAGAGCTGTTTGCTGGAGCTAACTGCTTTTCTCAGAGGTCTCACAAACCTCTTCCGGGACAATAAAGGTAAAAGGTGAAGCAATGACACAAAAGTCATCTTGAACTTGCTCCGCAATGCTCTGATTGCATGCCTGCTGCACTGCCAGCCAGTCCTCGCAGCCAGCTGAAAGGAGGCTTCAGGCTTCTCAAAGACGTCCAGGCAAGATCACAAGTGGAGGAAAGGGCCACAAGGACTGTTGAAGACCCTGACACCATTTGTCACACAGGTTGGTGGAAGCTGATATTGTGACACAGTCTTGCTGCAGCTGCACACAGCAGCCTTGGAGCAGAAAAGCACCGGCATGATGGCCCGGAGCTGATCCAAGGCAGGAGGGACAGCCTGTCCCTTCCTCCTCCTGTCCAGAGATGGACAAGTAACTGAGTCTAAACCTCTAACTTTCTTTCCCTACACATCCATACCGTTTGATCCTCGTAGGTCATTGTCACTGGTGTGTTGTCGCCGGTGCAGATCCAAACTCACCCGTCTATCAAGCCCTCCTGGGAGAAGTGCTCTGTGCAAACAGTCACAGGGTTTCTAAAACAACAGATTTCAGTCAGAACGGCCTGGACTGGCCGCCCTCACAAGCCCAGCTTTGCTCTTTCCCTAGGAGGCTTGAGTAGACTGCAGAGCAGCCAGGGAAGATGGCAGAGATGCTGGGTGCCCAGAAACTCAGGACTTCCACCCCCGCTCAAAAAAAAGGAAGAAAACCTCCAGCAATTTCCACTCCTTTTCATTTGGAGCTTTGAACATAACCATATGCAATCAAACAGCAGGGTTATGGTTTGCTGACACGGCTCTGCATGTTCTGCAAATTCACAACAGAGTAGTCAGGGAAAACGACAAGCATGCATCAAAAGCAGCTTTGCAAAACACCCATTTCATGTGTTGGCAGCAAGGCTTTTGTATTCCCCAGTCTCCCAGACTCGAAGGCATCGCCTTTTCCTTCAAGAGCACCGATCACACAGCCTCTAAGAAGAACATCTTTTGAAACTATCAGAGATTCCAAAAAAAAACAAAAATAAATCAAATAAACTGGAGAGCTATAATGCCAGACGGAGGTGGCAGGTGCGCACAGAGGAGCGGCAGGGTAGCAGGCAGGCTGCCTGCCCCCCGTCCCTCCCCAGGCACCCTGGCCCACGCTGGCTGCAGTGCACCTGAGGGACAATTTGCTGCATCTATTCAGATAACAAAAGCCAGCTGCATCGTTTTTTGTTTGTCTTGTTTTTAATTTCTAACACATTCACACGCAACTTTCTCGCTGCAGAACTGGTTAAAAAGCTTCTCAAAGCTCCATGGAAGTTAATGAATGGTAATATCGTGAGTCCAGGTGAGAGGGACAAAGGAAACCAGAAGGTCGAGCAACCTCGAGCAAAGCCACGCGGCTGTTCAGCGGCAGAGATGGGAACAAGAATCCAGGAGGGTTTTGCTCAGGCCCCCCTCTCTTTTATCTGTTATTTAACACTGCCTTCATCTCACGGTACGTAAACACAGTGCTGTCAGCCCACACAGCCCTTTGTAAGCTGTTCAAATACAGCAGCAGGCGGACACAGGCATCCTGCTCTCCTGAGACCTCCCGCAGGGAGCCCAGGCACAGCCAGCGACAAGAACAGCTCTTCTTCAGTAAACTGCAATCACCCAGTTGCTGGGATTGTGAGGAAAAAAAGTGGAAGGTGAGGTTTTTGTTGTACCAGGTATGCCAGCCAGGGTCTGCTCTGCCTCCTGCAGACAACGGTGTTGTCTCGGGCACAGGGACATGGCCACGCCGTGATGCGTGGGGCTGCCCATCTCCATCATGCAGCACAAGGATGGAAGCAGCCATCATGCAGCGGCTGCCTGGTCCAGGGTACAGGCAGGGCTCGTGCATGACCTGCCCCATGCATACACCCTGCACCGTGCCTCCCTTCTGGGCCGTGCATGTTGCTACACCAGTCTGGATGCTGAGGTTTAATTAAATGCTTATCAGTGACCTGTGGTCCTTGTTGTGCATGTGACTTTCCCTACAAAGCTCAGGCTGTGTCTCCTGTTTCATTAAGAGACATTTTAATGAAGAAAAATGAGATATGGGAGGGAGGCGAATTACAAAAAAGGTGCACTCCAGTAATTTGTTTACTTGTTACTGCAGAAGCTGCGGAGAAAGATGCTGGGGTCCTTCAGCTGGATGGCTGATGTCTGCTGGGTCCTGTTGCCTGGGTGAGGCCACCAGCAGTACTATCAGTGGTGTGATAGTGGCTGAAGTCAGGTGATGAATTTGTGGGGAAAATCTGAAAAATGCCTTTTTTCAGTGCCACGCTCCTTTGGTGAGAGTGGGAATGCAGGCAGAGGCAGAGCTCATGCCGCTGCAGGTGCGGTGCTGCGGGATGGCGCTGCTGTGCCCTTGGTGGGGAAGGGAAACTGCAAAAGCAGCTTGGTGGCCAAGAGCCGATGATTACAAAGCAGACAGGGAGAGCAGTCTGACTCTCAGGCAGTATCTGTGAGCCAACCTCATGCTTCCTGCCCAAAAACAAGCCTTGCTTTTGAAGCAAGGTGTTGTGTGTCTGCCTCACAACGCAACGTACCGTCATTCCAAGAGAGAGGAAAACCTGAGCATTTCTATTACCCACTGCACCCATCAGGGAGACAAATCTCTGACCTTTCAGAGTACCTCACGCATATCAGCCTCCTGCTAGTTGGGATAGACTCAGCCACTGGAATAATTCTCCAACATCATCAGCATTAATTATCTGCATGGCTGGGTCCACCCTGGCAGACTCACAGACATGGCAGGGAAGGGGAGCAAGTGGTGCCAACACACAAAACAGGTCCTGTGCTGGATGCACAGGTAACAGGGGCGGGGGGGGGACGAATTCCCCAGCCCAAAGCTGCTCTCTATTCCCCATTAGCACAGTGTCTTTATCCTCAAAACAGTCTGGTGACATTGGCTGGAGCATTATCCCCACTGTAGTGATGGGAAACAGAGGCAGACGAGCAGCATTAACTTTTCTCCGTTAGAACAAGGCTACAGCCCAGCCTCTTGAAATCTTGGAACAGCACCTTTGTGCTTAGAAATTCTGCAGCAAAAAGAAAACCTTCTGTTAGATCTCCCCCGATTCCACTATCCTCGAGGTGATTTCATTAAAAGAAAGAAGGAAAGAAAGAAAAAAAAAGAAAAGAAAAAAAATACCCTGCCCTAGCGAGTTGACAGTTGTTTAGGGAAGCACATGCAGTAAGAGAAAAACTGTGTCAGGAGGGAAAAAAAGCATGAAAAAGAGCAGAACAAGATGAAGACAGTAGCAAGAACTAAAGTTAGGTCCTAACATGAAACAGACCATTACAACATCTGAAAGAAAATGAAACGTAGAAAGTTTAAATATGGGATTTGATCCTGTAACACTGCAGACTGCTCGACAGCTCCGGTTTAGAGCTGCTGATTAGCGCAGCCCAAGACAGGCCCTGGCTGACCCTTCCAGGAATCCCAGCGTAATCACGCGGCAGGAAGGCATCACGCTCGCACAGGCACGGCTGGCACCTCCCAGAGCCAAGCAGAAATCAAGTCTCCAGCAACCACATGGGCAAATTGAAAACAAAATATAAAAATAAAATAACTTGTAATTAACAAGAATGAGGAGTTAACAGAGGCCTACAATCTCTAATCAATCTCTTGCTGCCTGGCCTGCTCCACCGATGAGCCCCATTGTTATTTTTGATTGTGTGTGCAAGAGGGTGAGACGGCTGCTGGAAGAATAGCACTCTATCAAAATTGTGATTTCTTTCTCCTCTTGAGACTCATCAAGGCTGAGGAGGAGGAGAGTGGAGAAGACAGAGATGCAAAAAGAAACAAACAGCTAGAACACGCTTCTCAAAGACACTCTGCTGGGTTCAAGGAGGAAATAATGGAAACCACAGGTATGCCAAGCATGCAGACTCGGATCCAGGGCTCCCAACAGTGCTGCTAGCTTCAAGACCAAACAAGATCACTCAGGCAAGTAAAAGCAATCCCTGTATTAACCTTTCCTGCTTATTTTGAGATTTACATTGTTAGTGGTGCAGTGTGGCAAACCTGATGCTAAGGCTGTACCAGAATCTCAGCAGCCCCGGTACATAGGACTCCCTCTGCACGTTTAACCACCTCAGTTTTGTCTCCTCCTTTCAGCTAGCAGTTTGTCAGCATCATTTTGTGTTTGAAAAATAACCTCCAAGTTCTTATCCAATCCATCCTCATTTCCCTCCTTAAGAAAAGACAATTAAACCATTACTTCTTGTCCGCATAGCTGCCCTATCACATTTTGCACACCTTGTCAATACAGAGGCTACATGACTGCAGGGGACATAAGCGATGGGGCAAGCAAAGGAAGACTGGGGAGTTAAAGGTACAAAGAGAGAAATGTTGATTTAACAGTAAACAAAGGAAGGGAAACTTAAGAACATTATCTACCGACCTACCTCGCATTTCTATTAAGCCCCAGTTGTTCTAAAGAATACAACAAATTAAGAACTGCTGTAAGTCCACCTCACCCACCACCCTGCCTTCAAATAGCAACCAACAGCAGGTGTTTAAGGAAAGAAGTGTGAGAAACAAAGTAAACACAAACAAGCATGAGGTAGTCTGTCACCACATACTGACTCCCACCTTCCAGCAACTGGTGGCTGAAGTACTTCCAGACCTTCAAGGCTGTGCTGGGACTGTCATTTCTATCTATCCTTGTCCTCATTAATTGTACCATTACTATCTTATGGATTCCACGTTCCATACAAATCGTTAACATGCAGCTTGTGTCTGTCCTTCCACCCTTTTCCATCAGAGAACCTCTAAACCAACAAAGCCTTTATCCCTTTCACCCCCTAGGTCCTTCCTCTTTATATATGGCAAACCACATCAGAAGCAAGCACTCACTTTTTAGATTGCCTTGAAGTTTTATAGTGACAGTTTCCCTTATGGATCCACAAACCAGCTCTTCATATAACTCCTTAAACAGGTGCACACCAAAGACAGTGTGTACACACTGGCTGTTAATTTAACAGGTTGCAAAAAAGCTGTTGATTTTATTACCATATTACCAGTCCAACTGGACACCAATAAAGGTTTTATTTTGCAGAAGCGCCAGCCCCGTGGCTGGCAACATTCTCATGCTGTGTCATGATGTTTCTGTTTTTATTTGCTGTCTGATATGTTGGGCACTCTCTTTCAAGGCATGAACCCTACCATCTTGGGGATGCTCTTCAATGAACGACTGCTGGCATTTGTGCTTCCATTTGATAATTTTGGCAGAAAATAACAACACGGGCAAGAGCTGGAAGCAGATAGAATACTATTCTGTGGAAGACTGGGCTCTGAGGATATAGCAAATACAGAGAACCATAAGCTGTTCAGCTGTCTAAATGCAGCTTTTTGGCCAGGACTATTAATAAGCTCAAACACAACACCAGCATGATACTGAAAAGAGTCTGCCTGTTTTAACTTCCTTAGCAAACAAGTTAGGCTCAGATAATATACTCATGAACTAGAGAGAAATCTAAGCACTCCTTTCTGAGAAGGTAGAGGAACCTCAAGCTGGAAAGATTTCAGATGCTGCTAGGTATCATATAGCTGTTATACCAGATCAGATCGATTGCCTTTTCAGTCCAGGACCCTATCAACAAAGGTGATGACCAGCACCACATTCATGCCATGACATTAGAAGCAGTTTACCTGAAGCATGGTGAATTCTCAAGCACAGATTCCTCTCCCTAAATACTCTTCTTGCTCTCTTCTCTCCACTCAAGTCTCCATTTCCAAGTACTTCCAGAGGATGGAGTTGAATGTTGTCAGGTACAGCAGCAGCAGCAAAACCACATGTAGAGATAACCCCAAAAATAACGAGCATGCATGGGAATTTTCTTCCTAACCTCCATAGTAAGAGGTTGGCTTAACATCTCAGAGCAGGTAGCCCTGCATGTCCCTGCTTAAGGTAGATGTAAATATTTAATGTAAATCTAGGTACTACTATTTGTCCACAAAGATATCCAACCATTTTAGGAAACCTACTGAGCTCCTGCTTTCAGCAGTACCTTGAAGCCATAAGGTCTATAAATTCAAAGGATTTCCACTCTTAATTTTAAATTGATTAGCTTCAAATGCTTTGGCTGGACCGTGTTCTCTAGGCACCCAAAAAGAGAAAGCCCATGATTTACTTTCTCTCCACTGTTTGTTCATTTGTACAAGTGTCTCCAAATCATCTCCTCTTCAAATTTGACCTGTCTTTCTGTTTACCAAAAGACTTTCTTTGTCTGAAACAATTGTCATTGCCTTTCTAAAGGCCTCACTTCCTTACTCTCATTCAGGATCTACCCAGAGACAAGGGTAAACAGCATGATGCACACGCAGCCAAATCATGATGTCCTGATTTGCCACTGCTTAACTCCAAGCTGGCTAAACTGATTTTGAGGCTCCCCAGCAATATTTGTTGGTTTTAATAGATACCTTCAATAGATTGTTACAAGGAGAGGCAATGTAGTTCTTGGATATCTTGTGGGTGGCCTGGCCCAGAATCACAAGCCAAGCACTGCGCAGAACGCAAAGTTTGTATTATGGCCCAACGCATCTAATGTATCAGCAATGGCAACAGAATATGAAGCTGTCAAGTGACCCAGTAACCATAACGCATTACTTCCCGCAAAAATCATCAGAAACTAAACTCCTGGTGAGGAATCTGTACACTACTTTCCACAGCATTTAATTAAAAGAATAAAAAAGAGCAAACAAGTGAGAGCAAGCTGTGAAATCCGAGATGTGCCTTGCTGCCTACGCACTCTCACATGGAGGGTCTGAAAATCACTGGAATATCCTTCAAGTTGATGAGCTCATCTGTTGCATCCATAGGGATAGCCAATAAATATTGATGCAGTTTCATCAGAATTCAGTGCTCATTTATGTATGCAGTCATTTGCATTCTCAGCATGGCACTGTGATTAACCCTTTCATTGAAGTTGTAATTCCAATTAATGCAAATTGGCTGGACACATACAGCATGCAGATAACACGCTCTACTACAGTAACAGCACACCTTGTTTGGGAAAACCAAGCATAACTTTCATCTTCATTTAGCTTTGAAGGGGTTAGTAGCTCCTATTGCATCCTCACTGAAAATTAAGTGCCACCAGCAGTGCTACTGAAATATGCTCTAAAGTTTACAGGCAAACTACAGAAGCTTGTGAAGTGCCAGGGGACTTCTCCGGTTTAATTGTATAGACCCTGTTCCATAAATGGCTTGAATGGAATAAATAAAAATAGCATTCCCTGCTTTTTGACCTCTTTGGGTTAATGCAACACACACTAACACCCACAGTCAGCTTTGGCTCAGAAATTCCACAGCATAAACACAGTCAGGATGCAAGCCTCAGTACATATGTGAGTACCAGCTGCCTGGACTCTGCAAAGAAGTAATTTTTTGTTTATATTCTACTGCTATTCTAAGCTGCAGACTTTGGGATTTGCCTGTGATTTACTGAACAGTGAGACAGAGTCTGAGATTTTTTTGATCAGGCTCATATTAGCAAATCTGCTCCTCTTATCCAAAGAGGTGTGTGAGGTATGAGAAGCAGACCAATTCCACAAAAAAAATAAGCAATCCACTCTTGGATTTGGGAAATGTGAAATCTTGAAACTACTGCTGCTCTGTCTGCTGACACTTATCTTCATCCTTTGGATGTACTTGAGAATAAAGTCTCGAGTAAAGAAGAGGAAGCAAAAACTGTGTTTAGAGAGAGGAATCTGTACTTGATTATTCACTGTCCTGTACATAAATTATTTCTTTTGCCATGACATGAAGAAGAATTTGATCCTACTGAAGATACACTATTGAGAAGCCAGTTCTTGTTCAGGTGGGCAGTATGCAAATTTCTTATGTTTTGTTAACCTCCTCCAAGCACACCATCTCTCCTGTGACACAGTAACAACTGCTAGAGGTACTGTCCTGCCATGGCATCCAATAGACATCTCCAAGGATCTGCATAAGTTTCATTCGCTAAGCATGTAACAATACAGGTGTGGACACAGGCCTCTGGAGGCCTTAACGCTGACAGCATTGCACCACTTCAGCAGAGAACTCTGTTCAGGGTTCATGAACAGTACCTTAAAACAAAGAGAATCATCCTCCTCCCTGGACAGGGAGTTTCCCTGATGACATCTCTCTCCATCTAGAAACCTCATTAAGGCCAAGTATTTTGGCGTTTTTTTCCTAGTTCTACTAAGGATCCTAGGTGCTATCTTATACATACTGTCACTTGCTTTATTTGGTGGTTTTTTGTTGTTGTTGTTGTTGTTAGTGGTGGTTTTTTTCTTTTCCTCCTTTTTGGAGGCTCTAAAGTTGCAGAACAGGGAAATACTTGTCCTGTTACGTAAAGAAACAATACTGCAGCAATCCACATGCGGCACACAGCAGTAGGTCTGCAGAAACTGAACTTCTCCAGTTCCGGCTTGTACATTCCCCTCCTGTATTGAACACCTGCAAAATCCTCATCCTCCTTACAGTTATACTCACCCCAGGGAGAGGTCAGTGGCAAGCAGGTATGATTTTAAGTGCCAATTGTGTTTGCCACCGAGAAGTAGAAATTCTCCCACTGACCTGTAAGCTTGGGCTGTTGACACCTGAACCTAAGTAAAGGTGCAGCTTAACTGCTTGATGACTCTAATGTCACACCTCAGATCTCTAATGTATCAGCCCAGCTGTGCTATCTGGAAGGTAACAAAAAAGAAAAACACCACCTATCAAGCCCCAACCCAAACTCAGACCACCTAGCCAGACCAATCTGGTATCAGACTCACAGAACAGACTGTTATTGCTACTCATCTCGGCTGCTCATACAAATGGCACTTCACACGCATAAGGACGAGTTGCTGCTCAAAATGGGTACCAATTTACATAAAGACAAGATGATGACACGTAGGCAAGCTAGAGGTTAGCAAAGACAGTAAGGACATATCTTATAGTGAAGTAAGGATGAAACCTTGATGGTTACATAAGGTTTTATTGCCGTGGCATATATAACCAATAATATAATAAGGTGAAGTGCAAGGCTAGATGCCTTGGGTATTATGCATACATAAGTCTCTTCTCTTCACTCTTGACTTACTCTGATATATAAGTGGGAGACCAGATGCCAAACCTTCTAAGGCAGTTTTTTAAAAGAAGAAAGTTTCTTTACTTCCCTCATAAAGAACAACTTGTCACATAGCAGGAGGACAATGATATTCTAGCCCAATCACTGAGAAAGAGCAAATATGTTGTCATGCTGAAAACCATGAACCCAAAGAAGCAGGAGCAGCAAGTGGTGCGCAGACCTACCTTAAAGAGCAGGCAGTCTCCCTGGTGCTCGGCATAAATGGAGGTGAGTCGATACTGGTTCTCAGTTGTGATGTCGATCTGGTATCCTGTGAGCGTGTAGCAGACCTTGCGAAACTCTTGGATCTTGGTCTGAAAAACTTCTTTCAGACGCTGATTTTTTAGTTCTGCACTTTCCACTTGCTTCTTCAGCTCTGTGTAGGGGGAAGAAAGCAGGTACTTTGTTACACATCATTGGCATAGAGACCTTGCGTCGTATTTACAGTGCTAGCCAAACTACGTGAATTGAAAAGGTTAATTAAATTTTTTAAAAGTGAATTAAACAGGCAGAGTAAAGAAACAGGCAAGCTAGATTCCTCTCTTCCTGGCCCCAAAAGACCAAAAGAAAATAAACTGGGAAGTAAGGAAAAGAGACATGTCTTAGTGGGATGGATTTTTCTTTTGCTCAGCCAGTCCTTTAACAACATACTATAAAATTCAAAGCTATAGCATCCGTTTCCCCACACGCACACATCTTATTTTCCACGCAGAACCCAAGAGAAGGGTGTTAAGTTACAGGGAGCAAGAAAGTGGAAAAACGGTAACAAACGCCTCTGTACAGTTGCATCATAGGGGATCCAGCTACAAGGGAAATCTCCTCCAACGTACACTTGATTTGACTGTACGTGCTTTGATCTCAAATTGACACACTGCTTAGCAATCCCTTAAGATTCGGGAAGGGACTTGTCTTGTGATAAAAAGCCTGAAGAGTACCACTGCCTTTCCATTTGCTACCTTAACTGGACTAGTCCCTAGAAGAGAGGTCCTGTGAGATTGCCTGCCACTCACCCTGTATTTTATTGCTACAAAGGGAGCTGCCAGCACTGTGAATCCTTCAAGAGGATACACAACAATTACCATGAATCTTTCACCCAAGGTGCCTTCTGAGTAATTAAACCTCGATTTATCCCCCCATTAATTACAGAGATTGGCTTTACTTTAATATACACTAGAGATGCCTCCCAAGTCAGCTTGTTTTATCAACACCGCAGTCCAGGGTTAGAAAAAAACCTGACTCTTTCTAACAGCAAACAAATAGACTTCCTCGCTCAAATAACTCTTTGTCATTCTGAGGTTTACAGCTTTATCTGTCCTGTGATCAGAGACATAATTGTAGCACACGGAGGCCATATGGCTTTATTTCAGCTAGTTCAGGGTCCAGCACTAGGAAAGCAGAAACTTTACTGCAGGGTGACTGCTTCAATATGAACGATGGTTTTTGGCTGCACTTATACAGCCCATGCTAAAGTATTATTTTTTCCCAAGCTTGCTGGAATAGTTTTTGCTTGAGTATTAACCCAAATGTGTTTCCATCAACCTTCCAAGTGTAGTGCTGGAAGAATGGAGGAATGGCAACAGCAAGCCCATGGACTTGTCTGTGATTCACCTCCCAGCAGCTGCAAGAGCACTGGCAGTACGCAAATCTCCTCTTATCTTCTGTAGTGCTTTAGTTCGGCACTCCGTGTGGGACAAAAGGATAATTCAATGTGTTAAGTTAAAGTGCCTTAAACACCACTGTGGATGCCCTGCTCAGAAGTACTCTGGCCTTAACCCAATTTAGCTTAATCCCCAGGCAAGGACAGAAACTCTTTAATGGTTGAAGAGAACAAGTCCCTTTACTTCTGAGTGAGAGCATCCATGCAGGGCAAGTCTACGCTGGCCAACTCCTTACCTTTGGTTAATTCAGCTCCACCTTCCAGAGCTGTTTGTAGAGAAGATGTATGAGGAAAATATTTCCTTTACTCCAGATGTCCCTCTACCAACTATACCTTGCTTTATCAAGGGGAGAAAACCAGTCTCGGGTAACATCACACAGTAGTTTGTTCATTAATACACTGCCGTACAGAGAAACCCCCAGGTGCTGGGGGATGTAAGGTAAGTAGAGTATCCAAATCCTGCTGAAAGGGCTGTGGCTTCCACATGCCCCTTCTCATGAGCTTGAAAAGGCTGTGTCTTTCCTGACCACCCATCTTCCCATTCCTACCAAACTTATCAATGAGCAATTAACTCAACCCTTCCTTGGATTGTTACAACCTTTTTCCTATCATCTCAGCTGGGTCTGGTCCCTTGATTAATCAAGTAATCAGCCTCTGAAATCAGGAGGTTAATTGGTGACTCTGACCTCAATATTCTCACAGTCTTCATTCAGCTTTGCATTCCTAAGAAGCAACTGTTGAGGACAAAATCCTACATATAAAAGTAAAAATTCAGTGACCACACTGCAGAGGTAAATAATGTTTCACCACTGCCAGAGATAGCACTGGCTTTAATATATTTCACATACCCAACACTGATTTTTTTTTTTCCTAATGAATGCAGTCTAGCCTTGGAAAAGTAAATCTGCCTTTTGCTACCATATCTTGGAGACTGCCTTTCCTGATTTTTACAGCCTCGGGGGTGGATAGCACCTAATTCATGGTCTCCTTGAGCAGCTTACATTATTCATGAAGAGCTACTGCCTTTTCCACTGTTTTGTCTCAGATTTGGTATTTCTAATGGCCATCAGGAGCACCCTCGGCACCTGTTGGGTTGCAGCCTTATCACCCACCCAACAGCACTGGCCTATTTAGACTACAACAGTCTGAATCTTGAATAACAACTGACCAATGGCAACTGCCTTCCTCCACTACCTTCAGGGTGAAAAAGGACATACCCTGACTGTGATCAGACTCTTATGCAAGAAACACTGAGCTTTCCGATTTAACTGAGGTGCTAACCAGCCTCCACTCCCGGCAGCGTGCCCGCACCTCCTCCCCGATGTTCCTGGCCTTCTTTCCAGCAGTTTTGGTGTCTCACCGCATCAGCCATCCTGGCTGAAGGAATTCATCTGCATGAAAAAACGTTCTCTCTCTGTTAGAGGTGCCTCGTGTCAGCCACTGGCACAAGGCACTGAACTTTGTAACTGCTAATGTAGATGCAGCCAAATGTGCCAGCACCAGTCAGGGACAGGAGAAAGCCTTGTCATCTGCTCGGTGGCTCCCTCAGCAATTCCCCTGCAGTATTTCTTAAGCAGAGCAGCTTGGGGACGGGGCAGAAGTAAACAAGCAGGCACAGGGACACAACAGGAACGCTTAAGTTTGCAGCTGCTCCCAGTGAAAAGTCCACTGAACCACGACTGAAAGATTTCTGTTCCTTTACACCCAATTAAACTGCAGTCATCAATAGTTCACCTGTAGCAACTGCTGATGCAGTTGCCCTCTTGCAGTATTTGTTTATCCTATGGAAATAGTCCAGTTAGGGGCTATTTCCAAATGAGCTCAGGACAGCCCTCGAGACTGTGACTACCTCCCTGATTTCCTTTGTGGGCTTTGCTGACACACCAAGAAGCCACGTTGCGAGGACTCACAGAAGAGCCAACTTGGTAGGAAGGTAACCTGAGACCTGAGAAACATGGGATGGGGTCCCACTGCTGAAACAAAGCCACCCAAGTCTGAGGCGCCCTCAGGTATTTTTTATAGCTTCCCACTGCGCTTCTGCAGGAGAAAGATTTCCTGCAGGTTCTGTGTCACAGCAGCCAGCCCCAGGAGAACTTCTCAGACACTTTGGGGTGTCTAAAATGGCACCGGGTACCTACTTTTAGGCACAGGCTTCCTATGCAGCCTCTCTGTGCTGTGGTTCTACCCACGTATTGCCCTGGCAGTGCAGATTCCCAGTGGCCACAGAGTTGCACAAGTAGCAAGTGGACTGGCTTGGGGACATTAATTAACCTTTCTAATATTTCCCCCAGCAAGTGAGGATGTTAAGCAAAGAGGCAGCTAATTCTTTGCTCTGCTTCTGATTTTAAAGATGTGATGGTGCTAATTCTTAAGCCTCACCTAATACCATAAATTCCAGCCAAATTTCTAGCACAGTCGGAAAAAATTGTTTTAAAAGTCGTAGTTTGCACAGAGTGCAATTCAGCATATTTCAGAGAAGCGCTTAAGGCACAGCTGTAGCAGCGACTGAGCAGAGGAAGATCCTTTCAGGACGGGTCGAGGTGCATTAATAGAGCAGGTTTCTGATGACAGCATTACTGTTTCCACCCACTCTATCTACCACCTACAGAACATTGAACATTTTGATCCTTTAAGATCTTTCACAACATTTAGAGAATTAGGTTTAATTATATCTTTAAAAGACAGTGTTTGAAAACTCAAATGCCTGTGTTTAGAGCACTTATTGGAGTTCCTGTGTTCATCTCAGTCACACTTGCATAAAACAGGCAAGAGAAGTTGCAGGTGTGCTCTGCAGAAACCATGAACAGGGGAAAGTCACACCATAAACATCCAACATCCCAGAGAAGGGTCATGGAAGCATCCCTCACTGAAGTGTTAAAGAAACAATTAAGAATGGAGAAAATAGGCATAAGATTTGCCAGGGTATACCTTGGTCAGGCATAATGACTGGCTGTTTACTTTGCCTGGAAAACATAAATAAATAAAGGAGAAGAACAAAGAGAAACGGAAAATATTTAGAAATCATACTGCCTGGTCTCCTTGGCATTCAGGCCAGGTATATGTATAAAAAGTTGCCCATCACAGACAGTCTGATGGGGAAGAAAATCCACACTGAAAAAAATCATTAATCTGTTACAAAATTAATATTGCCAAATGATTAAATTCTTCCTAATGATGCTGCTTCTTGAAACACCTTGCATTTTCACACACTTATATCGACTTTAATGAATAATCCAAACTATTTTGGATAAATAAATAAAATATGAGTTGGGCTTTTTTGGTCTCTCGTATTGGAATTGTCACTGCTTTTTATTCCATTGCTTTTACACTTCTTACATCTGAAAATGTTCACAGCTGCCTGGAAATACTACAGCTTTGGCTTTTGCTCTGAGTTCAGTTAGGTCAATCAATAGCAATAGCAGCCTCTACACCAAAGAAAACCAAATCCACACTTAACCTTTTCCCCAGGGAAAGAGGTAAAACAATGTGGCTCTCAGCATGCCAGAAGTGGCATGAAATTAAATGTAACACTAGTCTTTTTCAGGAAAACATAAATTTGTTCTGCTTATCCTCAAAGACGCCACAAGCCATGCAGCTGCATTAATTCACTTGTGATCCCAGCTAATATCTCTCTGTCCTAGAAAGGCCTGAATTCCTTTCTAATTCCCCTTAAAAGGTTACTTTCCCTTAGTAATGTGTCTGGGGGTCACTCACTCCATAACATAAGGGATAAAATACTCTGCACCACGTTGATTCCTGTCCCTGTTGACCCTGCCACAATGTCTCAGACAGATGCTACCCAGTGTCACTTCAGAGGATACCATATTCTTATTACTAACCCTGCTCTATTTAAACAAAAGACTGCTTAGATTTTGTTTCCAGCCTAGACAAGGGATGCCAGCTCTCACAAGGTTTGTTCTCACTGGGTTCTTAACAGGAATAGGACGCGCTATTTTCTCTGTTCCAAGCAGCAAGGCCACAATTACCCTTTCTCTCTCTCATCTCCACAAGCTGCGTCTCTTCATTTCCATACCGCCGTGCCTGGCATGCAGTATCACCCATCAGTCACCCCACTTTCACCCCTTCAAACTGTTATTTAATTATAGTCTCCTATTGCAGGTCTGTCCTTCCCATCTGATTCATTGCAACTCAGACACCGCCCTTCTGCATCTGAAATCCTTCGAGTCTTTCCCCTGTTCAGACCCTGAGCTGAAATTTTCTCCTCCAGCTTTAGTTTATGATGAACACCACCTGAAAAGAGTTCTGTGATACTCTGTGAAGGACACAATATAAAAATAAATTGTATAGTATTAAATAAAGGCTAATAGAAGAGGAGCTGAGCATTTTCTGATATAGGCAAGTTTATGACCATTGCTCTCTAGAAATAAAATTCGCTTTGCTAGATTTTATGGGTGTGTTTTACACTCTGGGCGGGTGGGGGAGTGTGGGAGAGAGACCACGCCATCCGCCAGCGCTGCAGCCCCCTGCCACACTCACCGACCTTACGGTCTGGCAGGCTCAAGCTGCGCTCTGGAAAACTTGCAATTTGTGATGTTACAACCATGAATTATAACTTTTCTTAAAGGTAAAAACAGTTTTATATTCAACAGACTGCACTGGCTGTTCAATTTCAAACCTAAGTGGTATTTATTTGATCAGTCAGCATGGGTTTATTTTTAAACTGCGTATGTACCATATGCTTCAACGCATCTCCCAGCCCCCTCCCTCCAGCCACCAGCTTCGCCCTTCCAGAAGCTAGGGGAAGAGCTTTCAAAAGCAGCATGCTACAAGTAAACGTCTCCACCACGATGATTCTTGTGTTGCCCAAGAACTCTCCACTAAGAAAACCTCCTGAATGTTTATTCTTCGATGAAGATGGTTTTCTGAAGATCCCACTTCAGACCTATCCCATGTATCTCTACAAAGAACCACTTCTTGGAAAGAAGTCCATGATTAACCTTTATCCTCAGAAAACCTGCACAAAGCGGCAGAGGGCATCAGAGGTTGGGTCATGGTAAAAGCAGCAGGCTGTGGAGGACCAGGGACAGGAAGCTATGGAACAGGACAAGCTTCCTCTTGTAGTACCTACACACACAGAACATTCATTAGCCTTACATTTTCGTGTTTTTTTTTTTTCTCCTTTTTTTCTCCTGATAATGCCAAGATTACAATGCAAGGTTGCAAAACTCATGAGCACATTGGAAGTTGGCCTACCTACAGTACTCAGCCCAGGCAGACAAACCACCATGGGACAGAATGCTGTCCCAGGATATACCCCAGCGTGGGCACTGCTTTGAGCTTCTCTCTCCTTCCTTCTCCCCCTCCTTGACAAAGGTGTTTTGGAGTGGGGGAAGGAAAGAAACAAGCCAGATTTTGGAAGCTCAGCTCATCGGTCACCCCCTGCAGTATGTCCATGTTGCAGTCACTGAAGGAAGTGCAGCGTAGTGTAAAGAGACCCTGGGTAGCTTTAAAATTGCTGGCTTAAATAATGTGAACAGCCTGCTTGCTGCAACACAGAACTCATTGGGGATGGCAACATTCACCCCAAATGCAGGATAAATTAACCTCAGGAGAGCTACTTATTGCCCAAGGTGGATTTCACCAATTAGTACGATATGGCACAAACCTCTTGAAAGTTAGGATCATTACACTGGTCATGAATTGTGAACCAACCAGGAAGATATCTCCCCCCTGCCCCTCCCCAAACTATGATAAAGTCTTCCAACCACATTTCCCTTCCATATGGCAATTATAGCCCAACAGCACTTCCCAGAACAAAATGATGTCAGCTGGAGCTAGTCATTAACTTCAAACAAAAAACAGCCTCACCTTAAAAATATAAATACATTGTGTTACTTAAGTTTACAGGAGAACAGCTATCCTCTGCTTCTAGAGCAAGACAGCAAATATCAGGCCTGTTTTCCAGGTAATCTATTTTGGAGGTTTTTTTTAAAAAAAAAGTCACTGGGACTTTTTGTGGGCTGTAGTTCGGGGATGTCTGGTAGCAAAAGCAGGGTCATAACTTGTGTTGCTTGTCAGAAGAAGGAGAATCACTTTTCCACTTGGCTGTTTCTAAAAAAAAAAAATGGTTTTGAAACTGCTCAAGTGTCTAATGTAAGAATTAATCCTAGAGACCATATAATTAACATATATAATACATACTGCTAATTACATGGGGTGGTCTGCAGAAGCATCTAATAGACAAGTTTATCCCTGCCTGATCACCTCCCCTGTGTTCTGCCCATTATCTTGTTTCCATTGGCACATCACTACTATTACTGCTATCCCAAAACACTGTATGCTATCTAAACCTCTGAACAGCATCAAACCTCTGTTATTAAAACAAACAGAAAAAACATTCCAGAAATATTTGTTAGCTCCTTCTCAAAGTGAAGATTTTTTGCAGGAATTACAGTCATTCAAATTGCAGGGTGGACAATATTCAATCATGCACTAGAGAACACTTCAGAGTTTATTATCTAACGCTGGCCACTGAGGCTACAAACAGGAGCTTTTCACCACTGGCAAGAGGTGATTTCAAACATCTCCAGGAGCACAGCCCTTTTGCTCTGACTCCAGGAACTTTCCATGTTCAAATTCTGATGTTGAGACTTACGAAAATGGTATTTTGACTTGCTGATAGTGTCCAAGATCATTACTTACAGTATCTTGTCCCACTCTCTCCCCAACATCTGTGCTCACAACACATATCCCAGCTTTACAGCCAGATGGATCTAAACATAACAATTACATAAACATAACATTTAAAGAGATTCCTACTATTTCTAAAGTAGCTTATCAAACACCTATATGGTGTAAGACAGTCCAAGATGGGACAGGGCACCAAACAGGTATTCTTTGGTTCTTATTTGGGATGCACAGACTGAACTCTAAACCCTGTAGACTCCTTGATTCTTTTGAGAGTGGCTGCAAATAAGCACATTCTGCTGTGTTGGACTAAATCCCTTCCTACCCATAAGCTGCCTCTCCTCTTGACAGACATTATGCACCATTACCGGCTCCAGAACTCACTTTGGAGACAAAGCCCAGTGCCTCCATCCCCTAGGCAAGACAGCTTTGCTGAAAGGTCAGCCTGCCATTTCATTTGTTTGCATGGCCTGGGCTAATGGAAACACTTCTGCTGTGAGCAGCACGCAGGCAGGCTCGAGGGTCGCAGAGGACTGAGAGGAAAAATGCACACCATTTTACCCAGTCAGCAGGGATGAAAATACAATTGCACTGCAATTGATAAAGGCAAGGCTCTGCAGCATGCCACCTTATTTGTGTTTTTAATGGGAAAAGATTGTGGAGTTTGTTTTATGTCTTTTGTTCCAAAGAAAACTAAGCTCTAAAAAGCCTCCACTCACTCCTATTCAATCTCTTTTTTTTTTTCCTGTTTATCCCTTTAATAGTGTTTTGAAGCATTGGCACTGAAAACATATTGCTCTTGGCCTGAAAGCGCTCTTGATGCCAACCAGTCAAACTTTCCCCAGACCCTTCTTTCTGCTCTTTGTGCTCCTGTAGCAGGCCCCAAAGACACTTACTCTGCTTCAAAATCACACCAGATGTTTCCTCTGTGCGCTCTTCTGAGTGCCCTGGACCTCTTCTCATAGGATAGCAGGTTCTGCCCTATCTTTATTGGTATATTTTTCTTGTTCTACTTTATTTTCTGATGTCCACTTTATGAAAACAATCCTTTAAAGATGGTCTTGCTGGAGCTACATAAAACTCTGGTTCAGCATGGAGCAGCAAAACAGCAACAGAGGAAAAGGGGCTTTCAAATAACAAAACTGCAGGAATGTGACACAGACATAAGGACAAGCAATCTTTTTTCCCTGGAGCATGAAAGATGTTTGGAAACAGAGCCATCTCCTGGATAAGCAGGCCTTCAATAACGTTTTTCCAGCCCCTGGAGCTCTTATTTCCACTGCAGGAGCCTGAAGTGTTATGGATAGGGATGGTTATTTCCTTTAACTCTGTGCTAATGCTCTTGAGCAAGAGATGAAGACTTGACGTCTCCAAGCAATGCCCACAAACTGTCCCAAGACTGGCAGGACCACCAAAACCAACTCTGGGCAGGGAGACAAGAAAGGTAACATCATCTCAACCCAAGTGCTGAGTCCTGCTTCCCAATTCTGAATTATTCATCACATGCTAACTTTCAAACCAGTTCAGTTTTAAATTTTTAAATATTTAATAATTGGGTATTAAATATTTATGCAATTTTATTAGAAATTTTGGAAGATGGGCACTAAGGCTGTAACTGTTAGGTTCATCGCTGGGACTGACTGGCTACTCAGAGATACTTTCTAGCCTCCTAGAGAGGGAAGGAGGAAATAAAAAGGCAAAATGAGTATTTATGGACCTCTCTAACTCTAAATCACAGGACAACACAGTTACCTGCGCCATTCATTTTCCAAAAAATCTTCTCTTGATGAAGAAGCTGAGAAACCTGCATTGGGAGCATGTCAGAAAGCCCTCAGCTGCAATCTTAAGAATTTCATTTAGGTGTCAAATAGTAAGATGTCTGTCTTGGTTTAGTGTATCTGACTGGCAAAGGAACAGTTAAACAGCCTCTGTCTACCAGAGCAACAAGAAAAACATGCAATTGGTCTCTCTTGTGATTCAGGACAGATGTGGGGAAAGTTCAGCCTAATATGCACCTGAAATGAGGCAGATTCTTCCCTTTTTCTGACTACTCAGAGGGTATGACGGGATGTACAGTTTCCCCAAGCTGGTCTGACAACTCAGATTCATTGAATATCCATGCTTGTTCCTCTCTGTGCAGCTCCTGCAGACCGTTTTAAATTCTCTTCTACCCCCTCCTTTGTAGTAGATGACATCTCTTTAACCCCGATCCAGGCTGAGAGAGCGCCCATGCTCCTGTCCTCTGTATTATGAGCGCACATTTCCTACCGCGCCGGAAATTGTATGGTTTACACAAAAGATGACATATAAGCCCTGGAATTATATGCAAATGAATGGATGCATTCCTCACTTCTTACCATTACAGCTCTGACTTTCCAACAACTGCATGGGGTAATTTCTGCACCAGCTTTCAAACAAAGGGCATCTCTGTGTTATTAACATCTCATTGTGGCAAGCAGTTTGTCACCTTTCACAAAAATGATCTGAAAAGACACCAGCAATTATTCCCAAGGAGATTATTGGGTGGCTATGTCCCAGCACAGCAGCTGGAGGGTAAAGTGACATAATATTCACTGGAAAAACTCCTTTTTCAAGTCAAGAGAACATAGCACAGATTAAAAAATGAACTAAATTGGAAACAAACACAAAAACTAGAGGAAGAGCCAATCTTGCTCCGTTCGATTTTCTTCATCTTTACATAAACATTAGAAGCACATCTTTAGAAGAAAACTAAAAGCTCCTGATTATGACATGAAATGACAGGACATGAACTTTGGAGACTTATCCTGGGAGGGAGCTTAGTCTGCTGTAAATAAAAGACCCTGAGTAAGAACAACTGAAGCACCAATTCCAACTGCAAAAATCCAGTTGATTTCTAGGTCTTGCGTATTTGGTTCTTCCAACACTTTTTAAACATCGAGGACAAACATCTGCAAGACAGACAAGTTTTCTCTTCCTGAGATTGCTGTGTAATTCCTGGTTGTATCTTACAATAGTATCCAAGAACCAACATTTGCTTGGCTAACATTCACGAGTGAAGTGGGGCAAAGAACAGAAGCCCTATCTAATTTCAAGTAAACAACTATTAAATACTCAAAACTACGCTTTGAGGACAGGTCATTTCTAGTTACATGTCAAAAATTAAACCCCATAAACCTAACAGTCTGCCCTCAGGGATAAAAGCAGAAGAAAAAAAAATCTTACTAAGTGAAATACTTTTACTAGTACTGAACCAATCTGTTACCTTCACCTCTATGAAAAAATGCTTTTTGTTATTCTGATAGAATCCTCTTCTAAACTTCAACACTCATATCCAGAAATCTATTCTTTGGATCCAGAGAAGCACAAGAAAATCTGGGTAAGTTTCCTGTTTGTGATGATGGAAAGAACTATTGCTTCATTTTTAGGGTGTATATCATCAACAGCTCAAGCCTGGTCTCTTCACACAACCTACGAACACTTTAAAAAAAAGGATGAGCTCTGCCCATTTCAAGTCTGAGAAACATCTGTACAGCACGTAATGGTCCAAAACAGAGCCCTTTTGCATGTTTGTTTCTTTACCACCATTTTAAATAAGTTTCTCTGTGTCATCTCGTAGGTGTAGTCCAGAGTCACACACCGCATTGCTGCCATACATTCACACAATGCCTTCTACAAGCATAGGGTGACAAAACCAGTACGTAGCAGAATACAGCCAGGAGACAGAACAGATCCAAGAGGAGACAAGGACATGCAATGACTTTGCATAGTTAATTTAAAGGGTAATTCATAATATAAAAGAGTAGGAAGATTTTCAGAGAGAGAAAGCAGAAAAGATTTCAGGACTGAGTGGAGCAATCTGAAATGTACATCAAGCGGGATTTGGAAGAATGGGAAAACAACAGGAGATGGAAAAATGCAGCCACCCATAAGGTTGTATGGACCTACCTGCTAAAGACAGCAAATTCTGTGGATTCTTAGAGCTCTGCCCAAATGCAGAAGCGAGGACAGATCCTTTTGAATAAAGGATCTAGCCTAACCACTAAGCAGGGTAAAGTTAGTAGCAACTTTAATTCTTATTGCATTGAGGTACTTCAGTGGAGGAACAAACAGTAGTGACTGATTTCACACCTGGCTGTTCAAATCATCTTAAGCAAGGTGAGCAAGGCCACCTGGGAAGACCTCGAATAACAAGAGAATACTTGTGGATAGATCTAATTAGACAGAAGCCGTTTCTTTTTCTAAGGGATATCCTAATGGCTTATAGGCCTTCTGCAGCAGCAGGGGGGAAAAAAAAAAAAAAGATTTCTGCTACAATGAAGAAGGCTCAGCATCTCTTCCTTCAAAGGAAGAGCACTGAAAGAACTTAATAAATGGACTCTATAGCTTGAGAGTTTAAACTAGAACTTCTGGCATAATTTTAACTGAAAATAATAATAAAATGCTCTGACGGGGGTTTTGGTTGGATAAAAAGGGTGAGGGAAGTAGAAACATTCTTAATGAAAATCTCATTTAGCAGGTTTTTTTGAGGTGCTTAAAAATTCCACGGAGTTCATCATTCTGGAGAGATGATAAACTCCTGGGATAAAGGCTGGAAAATCCTGGTAGTCGTGTCACATTTAACAAGTCAAAGATATGTTTGTATAAGGCTGTAGAGGGCTAAATCCATTTTACATGCTGTATGTATTATTAATTTCTGACAGTGGGCTTAGAAAAACCTAATTCGCTGGAATACGAGCTCCCTTTGAGCGGAGGGAAGCCTTTTCAAAACTCATCTTTTATTGACTGAGTCATTTTTGAGTCAATCTGTCTGCTTTCGGCAAGACAAGAGTTTTAAATCTTCTCTCTTTTTTTCCTCCTTTTTGAGTTGTGGCAAGTCTATTAAAACCTGCTAATGTATGCAGCAAGGCCTCTTATTTGAAATGTAATGAATTCTTCAGATAGTGGCAGATTAGGGGGAAAAGATGATAGAAACAGCCAGAGACGCCAAAAAAAGAACTCTCCAGAAAAAGAGGAGGAGAAGGGTAAGAGAGAAAGAGAAAGATTAACCCTTTTCATCCAGAAGAAGAAAATCTTCAAGCCCCATTAATAGAATCAGTTAAAAAAGGAGAACTGGAAGAGGCAGAGCATCTTCAGGCATGCCTGTGGCTGAACGAGACAAAGAATAAATGAATCTTTCCTCCTAGACTCTCTTGTAAGATTAGGTAATTCCCTAAGTGAAAAATGAATAAATTAGAGAAAATTAGCTCCATCCATATAAATAAGCCTTCATATTCCAAACTCGTCACCCAGAGCTTCCCAGGCAAAGGCCCTGAAACATTTTTGCTGTTGCATAACAGATGGTTTCCTCCTCCCCCTCCTTGGTTTGGTTCCAACCGCAGTATCTTTCAGGTGATCTTGTTTTACCACAAAATGAATGTTTTGGAGTAAATCGTAAATACTGTTAGCAAAACGACGCTTGGCAGTTTTATTGTATTTGGCATCTCTGAAGTGCTGGACAAACATTACACAGTTACAGAAATGAGAGATTAGCACTGTCTCCTTTTTACAGATAGGGGAGCTAAGGAAAAGAGAGTCAAGGATGCTCCTTAATTCGACAGCACTGATCTGGTGACAGCCTCGGCTGAGAACGCAGAATCTGCTGAATCACAGCACAGACCTGTGATATCTTCCTGTTTAACTGTAAAATTCATAGCTCAGCCTCAAATTTTATGGCTTTAAAAACAAAACAAAAGGAAACAAAAAAGCTCTACAGTGAAGTTCTAAGGAAATAAAACTTTAGAAGTAAAATGAGAAAAACAGTCTGATGAAGCACAGGCAATCCAGTGGATTATAATTAAAATTATGCTCAGCACAACAGATGCAGGTGAGTAAATACGGGAGACTGAGAAACTGGTCCTGTCAACCTAATGGCCCTTCACTAATGAAAGGCGCTGAAGTGTTTTAACAGTTGAGAAATCCCAAATAGCAGAGGCAGAATTCTTCAGCTTAAGATGCAGCAGAGGTATCCAAGTTCACGTCTTGAAGGAGAGACTGTCTTTCCCTACAGATGCAATGCATTCAGTCCTCTATCACATAAGTCAAACCACAAAAGGAAAAAAAAGTTTAAAGAAGTGCAAAGTTAGCTCGAAAGCTGCTGGAGGCACAGAGACTGTGGAAAGTAAGCATGAGTTGGAAAAAACAGAGGCAGGAAATCTTTACAGTGAGATATAGGACACAGGTAAAAGTGTTATCTTGGAGGCCAGCAAGCTATGGGAGTTAGCCTGGCTTTTCAAATTGCTCCCAGGTATTGTCTGCTCTTGCTGGCAGAAATATTATTTCCACCCTGGAGAATAACAGTGTCTGTACACCTGGTCCCACAATCTCCTAAACTCTATCAATTCCTTCATGTGATTCTCCCCAGCTGGGAAACTGCCTTTTCCTACCTGTCTGTTTGCTTCACAGACCCGACATCAAGGGCCACAGAAGTCACAGACGTGAACTTTTACATCTCCACATATTAGTGCTTTCAGAAAGAAGAGGAGGTTAGGCTTGCTTTTATGTATGTA
The DNA here is from genome assembly GCA_013399475.1 of Chauna torquata. Classification (NCBI taxonomy): domain Eukaryota; kingdom Metazoa; phylum Chordata; class Aves; order Anseriformes; family Anhimidae; genus Chauna; species Chauna torquata. The sequence continues at coordinate 231,906 of VXAL01019640.1, read as the reverse complement.
GACACAATCCTGACCTTTAGCTTGGTCCCAACTCTCTGATTCAATAACTGGCACTCACCTTCTGAATCAGTAATGAAGTAAAGGTGATGGCAGGAAGCACATTCTGCTCTGGATGCATCATTTTTCAGAGAAGATAAGAAACTTAAGCCTGGACCATTACAGAAGAGGCAAAGCGTATGCGTGGCAGCGCATTTTTACTTGGGGATGGGGTCAAGAGCTAGGACATGGTATCAACCCTCCCGTCCTGTACAAATGGCATTCAGGCTACTGCATTCCGCCCACTGCACTATCTATCCCTCCTGCACTTTCAGGTTAAAAAGATATTTCTCACTTTCTGCTATAAAGAAGGTTCCTGTGTGGCACTAAACAGTTATATATTTTGCACTAGCCGTAGATGCATTTTAGTGATGGATGAAGCAATCCTTGTATATATTTTGTATCGCCGTGAAGTTTACAGAGCACTTTGGGAATCCCTTGAGAGGCTGACATGCTTATCGCAGCAAGCCCTGCCAACACCAACTGCTGTAGCGGGCTCAAATGATATCCACAATTTTTCTTTTTCAACTGCAATCTGCATTCCTCCTATATGGTCTCTTGATCTCTTTTTCCTGGCCTGTTTGTTTGGGAGATCCTCCTTGCTTCTCAGCATTGCTTGAATTCTTCCATCTCTAACTCCTACGAGCTCTGAATGAAACACAAGCCATCATGTAGCACCTAGCTGTTTTGAAATAAGATCAGTCAAGAAACCAAAACCCATGGTGCTTAGTCATCAAAGAGAATATTTTCGTACAGGAACGGAACATGCTATATAAGTAGCCTTGACTCTTGGTCTCCAAAGATCCACACACCACATCCAGGGAGCAAGCACACAGAAATCTGCTCCCTTCCACTGCAGTCTTCCAAGAGAAGGATTCATTCCAGTTTTAGGTATAGAGAAGATTTCACTCAACACTGTTGTAAACTCTTCCCACTGAGGTGGATGACACCAAGTGCCACAGAGACCATGCTGCTGGCATGAAGGGTGCTGCTGGGACAGGTCAGCCAGAGGTGTAGGAAAAATGTATGTTGAGGGACAAGCAAGGAAAGGAAAAAATGACATGCATGAAAGGTCTCTGTGCATGGGATGTGCAAGCAACAAAAAACAGATTTACCCAACTACGCTAAATCAATGAATTAGCCCTGTGCTTGAAGAAAAAGTTATTAAAGACTGTGCTACTCAGTAGCTCACTCTACATCTGAGAAAAGCCTGCAAAAATCCTTTCGCATTATCCCTAGCCTTATAGATTTTTTCTTTTCATTCGAGGCTCTGAGTAAGGATTACCCATTAAGGTGCAGTGGACAAATCACATTCAATCTATTTTCTTTTAAAATAGGAAAAAGCTTTGGTCTTTCCTGTCCTCTTTTATCCAGTTCCCTTCCCATGTCCAGATCCAAAGCATTTACCTTTCACTTCCAGTAGGTACACAAGTCCTGAATACTGAGAGGACACCCAGGAGAATACCTAAATAACACTCACTTCTCTGTCCCACAGGCCGAATCCTACTTCTTCAGTGACAAATACATTTGGAAGAACAACAATTCATTTAAAATCTTACTCTACTTCTAAGCCAGTAACGATATGATTAGCAACTGCCAGTCAGCATTTACTAGTTTTGACCGGCCCACGATCTCGTGCCCCCTTTAAAGAACAGGGATGTTGCTATAAATGGTCACAGCAGCACAGGCGGATTTCCACAATGGTTCAACCACATGACAGTGCTGAAACACCTGTTCATATCTGGTCACCCCAGTGCTTGACATAGCAGCACCAGCTCAGCAAACGTGCTCAAAGAGGGTTTAGGCAACCAAGAGAGCCAGCACTGAGCTGTGCAGACCTCCTCACCTGCTCCTGGTGCCCTGGTGGGACGCAAACAAGTGAGTTAATAACTACAGCTGGGGTGAGGTAATAAAAGCAAAAGAAAAAAAAAAAAACCTTCACAGGAAGGTGAAGTGCAAAACTACAGGCAACTAAAATGCATTTACCACTTTGAGTTTTTATAGAAATGTGTTTGCTTTTTCTAAACCACTGAAGTCAGAGACGGTAAACATCTGTTCGTTCACCCAGTCTCTCCTGCAACATTTTGATTTGGATATTTTCCTGTAATGTTTGCAACTTAAACATAGCAGAAGTGTGCCAAGGCTTCTGAAACAGTGGAAGGGATTACAGTTATTACAAAAAGTGAAAAGTTAATAACTCAAAATCATTAAAGCAAACATACAAAAACCCTAGCATCACTTTGAAATGTTCCAAAACAGAATAGCTGAAAATACTTTAAAAGCATTTTTCCAGTACAACTAAAATGACCTTCCTATCAGCATGAGATCTACTGAAGTATCCTGATCCTTTGGACATTGCAATCTTCCCTCTGAATAGCCACGTGTCAGTTAAAACATCAGATTTTTTTGGCTGACAGGCATTATCAACTGTTGCATCCAAAAATTAGTTAGCTGGAAGCAAGGAATGACTGTTGTACTCCGAGTACTACTCATTCTGCTGTTCTATTAATTTTATTTATTTGAATTAAGATTCCAAAACAAAATAAGTCAATTATGGCTTACTAAGAATTGTAAAGAACCTGTGTAATTGGGCTTCTGATTTAGTTATCAACACAAGTATACATGCTGCACTAAGATAAAGCAATAAAGCAAGGTTTACATTATTTGCAGCTGCTCAGAGTAAAAAAAAATTTACAGAAAAGCTAAAGAGATTTTTATTAATGCTTTAGATGGCTCAGAAAAAAAGTCACTTAATCATAACACTGTAAACAAGGAAGTTCTACAGCAGTATTTAAAAATATCTGAAATTGTTTCAGGAGCCCTATTGATTTGAATTAGGCAGCTGCATAATCATAGGGGCTGCAATTTTAATGAACATTTCAACAGGAAATGTAGAGCTGATTATATATATCAAAACAGGAAAGAACCAAAAGCTGCAGCTCCTGTTTTTTTGTTGTTTTGTTTATTACCTTAGTGGATATATTCAAAACAACTCTAGAAATAACACAGAACTTACATGACTGCCCCCTATCTCTTTGGCTACAGCTTCTTACACTTCTGGCTACAACTCTGATCATCCTGTCTTGATACATGTCATTAGGCACAGCGTTTTGAAAAATAATTAGTGATTCAATCAGATTTTACACTGGTTGAAGTGACTGGAAACTTCAATGATGTGCTGCAGTTTTCCTTTAGCATACTTTAGGGCATGTTATATATACTTAATTAGCTAATGTTTATACAGTGCTTTGAAGAAATAAAGTACTATGTAAGGGCTAAGTCTTGTTTTCGGAAAGGAAGAGAGCAGTGTTGAGACAGCATGGGCATAGAGTAAGAACAAAGCTCTGAGAAAGTGAACAGCATCTTGTTTTCAGAAAGGTTGCAGGCCATTTGAAAAAAAAAAAAAAAAAATACATCAGCAGCTTCCAGCATCTAGGCACTAAGAAAGAAACAGAAGTTGTAAAACATGGGATGCTGCAAAGGCACTTAAATGACATAATGTTGACATAATGATACCAACTGCAGAATAGGGATAACAGTCAGAAAGGCAGCAGCACCTACAAAGAAGAAAAACTTAGTGTATACATGAGCTCAAGGCATTGATTATTACTCTGTTAAGGCAATTTGCAAGATAAAGATTCAGACAGTTATAGGCCTTGATGAAACAAAAATGAATGCACTTCACTACTGTGAAAACTCTTATGAATAAGAGTGGGAACTAATGGAATAAAAGCATACTGCTTCCTATTATTTGGTACTGAAGCAAGCAGGGCTCTTTTTGCTGAAGATACGGTGCTTTGTTGGCTGCATGCTAAACAGAAAAATGTGTTCACCACAAAAGTCATCCCAGCAGAAGCCAGGGACGGTGCACAGTCTTCACCAGACTAAGCATCCAAAGCATGCACTGAACAGGATGCAGGCCACAAAAAGGAGGAGAAGGCCAGGTTCCCCGTCAGTCAGGATGAGGCATCACACAAGTTCTCACAAAGAGCATTTGATCCAAACTCATTTAAAAGAATTTGGAGAGATACAAAGAAAGCTGTGGCTATATCCACTAAGGATGGCAACAACTGATGTTGCAGCCAGTCATTTGCCTCGATACAGCATGCTCCAAAGAGTTTTGGGCAAGTGATGAAAACAATGTGCATAGGGAGCCTTGAAAATGATTGCAAAGAGAGCCTTGAGCTTCTGTGTTTTTTGTTGTTGTTGTTTTATTCACCTATAACTAAATTATATGATTTATTTGCAAGTCTAATTATGCAGTTAATTGATAAGTGTGCTCTTTAGCATCTGGTATTTAAGATTAAGTAAATAATAGAGAAAAGTGCATGCAGCACCCAACAGTAATTAAGCACAGCAAGGGTTTGCTCCCCACCTTCCCCCATTTTCATGTTATGTATAAATCTCTGAGAATAACAGTCTTTAATAGCCAAAAATACACTTGCACCATATACTTGACAGCAGTGTCTTTTCTCTTAGAGATGGTGGATTGTAGGTGTCTCTTTGATCTTAACCACTTGGTTTTGTTTTACACCTTGCACACCAGGGAAGGAAGAGCTTCACTGTCCCAACTCCACCCAACTGCAGAGTATGTTAACTGGATCTTCATGCGGACAAACTCGTGAATCCATGAGTGTGAGTGTTGGGATCACACATTAAAGATTTGTGGCCAAATATCTCCCTTTGTCATGCAATTAATTCTTCCTGATGATCCACATGATGTTAATCATCCATTTCCTCTCCTCTCTGACTGCAGCTTTTAGAAAGACTTTCCTGTTAGCCTTTTACAAGACTGAGTTATATTAAACAAAATAAAGCCATACGAAGAAAGCCCTTTGGACAAAAATCCCAGACATCACTGCAGAACATGGATTGAGCTGGGGTAAATCTGTGCTATCTGTAGGCACGTTCAGGCACGGCCTCCAACTTTGCTTGTGCGAGGCTCACTGTGGATTGCTATACACAGGCAGCTCAACTCGCTGCTTCGAGGAAACAGGTACTACATCATGTGCAGGAAGTCTGATCAGGAGACATGTCTGCTAGGGACTTGAGCCCTGACTATTTTTATATCTCCAGAACACTGCACAGACAGCTTGTAGTCTTGCCATAAGCAGTAGTCCTGTTTCCTCAGAAGGCTAACGACTAAGGACTGCACTCGACCTGTAAAACCTAACCCCAGACTTACACAAAAAAGTGTAAGAAACTGCATCGGCTAATGCAGACGCGGCCTCTGCTGCTGCCCTAACAAGCCCACTTAGGAGCGTGGAGATCATTCCCTGCCTCATGCTCCAGCAGTTAACGTGAGTCAGACTCTCTAATATAGCCCCGATTTAAACATACCCGCACTAACAAAAGTATGAGAGGGTTTTAGTTCTTCCAGAGCTGCCTAGCAGAAGAAATTGCTGCCCAAAGATTAGTGACACAATCTCTTTACACTCTGCAAGCAAGAAAAGATAGCATGGAGACTCATGCCCACCTCCCATGGGTGCCGTGAGTCTTAATTAGTATTTCTAGCATACTCAGAGACCTTTGGACAGAGGGTGCTACAGAAGTGGAAAATATTATCATCATTACGCCTGCTACCACAAGTGCTGGAATTCAAGCCAGAGACTTCACAGCAGATGGTGAAGTCGCTAGCACGGCTGGCTGCAGTTATAATTTCTCTCATCACAGACTCTCCTTGTTGGAACAGGCTTCACCTCTTGATTTCTGAAGAGCAAAATAGAATCTGTGCTGACAAGACTGCATTGTACTGGTCAGTATTGCTGACACATTTAAACCAGCCAGCACTCCAATCACTAAGAAAGTAAATCATCCAATGGACTTTCTAATTAAAAAGAGCTTCACTTTCCTCACAATGCTTCTCCAGCCTGTCACAGACAGCCTTCCCCTGGATTCTGATCGTTACAGGGAAACAACAGAGAATTAGTCAGCTTTTGTTAAGTGTCAAACATTCCCACTCTAAACCATGCACGAAACAAGGAGAGACATTTTATAGCTCTCAGAGCAACTTTATACCTTTCTAAACGCTATTTCTGTAACTCTTGCTAATTGCTCATTTGCCCTGACTCTATGGAACAGCCTGGCTCACACCACCTTGGATAGAGAAGAACAGCAGTGTTTAACATGCTGCAATAAGTGGGATATAAGCAGTTCTAATTTTTATCCTTATTTATTTTCTAACTGTGGGGGTTCGCAGCCTAGGACTCTGAGCTACCTGAGATGTAACTAAGACGCCATTAGTTTTGAATCTATTCTCAAGTGCTGCAATTGTCCTCTCCATTTGGCTTAGTACATCACCTTGCAGAAGGTGACTTCACATACATGGGAACATCTTGCTTAAAATCTTTCATTTCACCAAAAACTTCCCAGGGACTTAGGAATACAGGCACAGGGCAATACTCTCCTTCTCTTTCTGCATTTTTTTTCAGGCTGTAAAATGTGAAGGATCCTACAGCAGAAAGAAGTGCTTTGAAATGGAAGTGAAGAGTAATTTCCACTACCCCTTGTGACACCATGGGAGTCCAAATACATTCTGCGGGGAGCTTACAAATGCATTGGCACACCTGTCATGTATTGAGGAGGGCACATTATCATGGAAACAACCTGACCAGGATTTATTTCAAATGGTGGCTGATGATGAAAACACCCTTAGCACATGCCCGTTAGGCAGATCTAACCTCACTATTTTTAAGTTAGGATTTATTTTTACCACGTTTGTCTAACAAGACAGAAACTTGCCCTCTCTGAAGTTCTGCCTAATTTCAGTGAAGTCATGGCAATATGGCAGTCTAGAAGGGGAATCGCATGCAGTCGTCATTATCAGCCTATTCAGAAAACTCTTGCTGAATCTTTCAGATCTGCATGCTGCCTTTGATGCCACTAGCGGTGAGAGTTTTGATGACACATCCACAGTCTCTAGTGAAGGTGGATGCTGCCGCTGCCTCTGGCCCTTCCTTGCAGAAGTCTCTGTTCTATTTAACTTAAGTACTTCTGCTGCACACCTATAACAGTATCTGATCATCGCAGAAGGTAACTTTACAAAGCTGCATACCTACCCAATAATCCACTATGCTATAGTACTCTAACAGGATGCATCAAGACTCTTCTATTCAATGAAGGCAGAAACCTACTTAGCCAGCCAGTGAGTGAGAAGGCAATTCGAGAGTCGGATTTCAACCAGTTTTTCATCCATCTGATTTTCATCCATTGAGCTGGACCTGGTCATACATAAGAAGGAACATGCCGTTTCCTAATGGAGGCTGGATTGATTTACTGCTCTCTAACCACATCTCAAGACAGATAATCCGGCACTGAAGTGGAAAAAACGCGGAAACACTGAAATAGCAAGTGAAGACTGCATCAGCTGCTGTGACTACATAAACCATACCAGGTAGCCTTAGTTTAAAATAATGGATTGCTGCCAGCTGCTAAGAAATCCCTGATGGACTGGCATGACTCTCCCCGAGATTTAAGTCTTGCTACGATTTAGCCCCATGTTTCTGCTACCTTGGCACAAAACCACATCAGTGCCACGCATAATGCTACCTACTTACTAGACTGTGCCATGCTGAGAGCTCATTACAGCAGTGCTCAGGTCTCTGTACTGGCCACCAGTGGATCCCCAAGGGCACTGCATGGTTTTGGCTTTTTTCCAAATGAATTGAGAGGGACTGAGGCCTTTTTGTTTAGGATCCTGCATGCGTTGCAATGTGAAGCAGCCACTTCAAGCTTTACCTGAAGCACGCAGCCTTTCAAAAGAGAGGGCATAGTACCCAGCTCGTCCTCAGGAGGGGTCTGATGCTTTGGACTCAATTTCCCCTCTAACTTGCCCTCTGGAGATCTCTGTTAGTAACCACTGGACAAACTGCCCAGCATACCCGGACATTAGCAAACCAGGTCAATAGGTGCGAAGATCCTAAGACAGGAGGATACTTTCCTACCTACATCATTATGTAGCACCACGTTCACCACGCTATCATAACATTATTGCACCATGGTACTGATGTCAGCGCCATGATTAAGATGGCAAAGTAATTATAAGTGTCTGCTTTTATACGCTGATTGTTTTCCAAATGAACTTTCTCTATTCCAGATAAATCTGCTATGGATTAACATGTCTCCAGCTTGCTCATTGCCTAGAATGTATTTGATTAGAAAAGCCTGATCAAAACTCTGCTTGACCATTTTTCAGCACTTCACCATTTTTCTTTTCCTCATCAGGAAGAAAAGTGTATCCATTAGTTAACCTTTTCAAACACATTCTTTCTGTAGTCTAATTCAAAGAGGATTACAAAAAAAAAATCATCTGACTTGGCATGTGAATAGCTTTTTGTGAGCACAGGGAACAAGCATTCTTATATCAGCACATCAGCATGGGCAGATAAGAGTAGCTGTATGTGCATGCTTATCTGAATGCAAGACCAGTACTGTGAAACCAGCATAAACACCAACGACAGAATCCATATATTGATGCAATTCTTAGTGGTACTAGTGCACTTGTGTGAATTTGCAATTAAATAAAGCTTATTCTTTAAAAAGAAAACAAGAAGTTAAGGATATAATTCAAGGTCTATTGAGATCAATGGGGATTTTTTCCATTCCATTTGAATATAGCTCCCTCTCCCTCCCAACATGTCTTCTAGAATATTAGAAAAGAAATTACCTGGAATTTGTTTGTACTATTTATAAACAGACCAGGCCTCAGATTTCGAGTCTGCTTTCCAACCCAGCAAATTCAAAGCCCTCCTTTCTTCCATGGCCAGCATTTCAAGTATTTTAAGGCATAAGTTCCCTACCAAATAAAGTCATTGAAAATATTACAAATACATGTGGGTGACAAATGAACTGACGCAGAAAACATAACTTTGAATCTCCTGACTTTCATGCAATTAAAAATATCAACTTAATTGTTGGATCTGTGTAGCTTCTCTCATTTTAATATGTAAATCAGTCTCTATTACTCTATAGCTCAAAGAATGTGTTACTTGGCTTACTTGATTAGGCTGGGAATTGCTGGTCCTGCTGTCACTATGTTTACACTTTGGTGACAAGTTTGCACATCAAATTCACATAATGCAATGTCATCAACTTACTCATCAAATATAAACTTCTTAAATACAGCCGCTGCTCTAGAATATTGAAACAGCCTTATTTTTACTTCATTTGCAGCCTCTAAATAATCAGGGTAAGGGAAAACAAAAATCAGGAATACAACTGAAGAACAGCATTTCCTAGAGAAAACATCTTCCCACAGAGAGACAGGTAGGTAATCCAGACTGTATATACAGTTCTCCTTCGGCTTCTGACTTTTAGTTACAGATAATCCCCCTTTAAAATGTGGAATGAGTAGAGACTATTTCTTAGTCTCTACACATTCACCCCACCTCATTTGGGATTCAGTTTTAAGGAGTCCCTATTTATCCCGTGAAGACAGTTGGATTTCAGCTCCCAGCCAAGTATACTGAACTGGAAATTGAAATGAGGACTCCAGAGAAAAAAAAGCAAATTCGGTAATTTTTTTTCCATTATGAACCTGCCATAACAAGAATACCACCATCTTGGATAGTATTGAGACAGTAAGAGTAAATATGTTCAGTGTTTTCCCATTCCTGTCATCTTTCCTGAATCTAATAAACATCCCCAACCAAGGGGACGTTCACCTTGCCAGCACAAACCTTTTCAGGATGTTCCTGTAACCTCGACACCCATTACAAAGTTCTTCTACCAGATTTCCGCTATTCACTACTGTTCACAAAGGCATCAAGCTTTAATTTCCAGGAGAAACAATACATTGACAAGATGCACAGCAAAGATCTGAAGCTCTCCCCTGCCGGAGCGCTCCGCCAGGCTGGCAGGCTGGTTTTTCTAAAGTCAGGGAAATCGTGTCAGCCTGAATTTGAGACATCAGCACAAGCCTTTCTTCTCAATCCTGCTGATGAATGAAAGAGCATTTTCAATTGTGTACATCCAGAGGCCTTATGGCACATCATTACTAATCAAAAGCTGCTCTGTGATGCAAACTGCTTTAAGAGGCAGCTCATATCACAACCCCACAGGATCCAAAGGGCAGCTGCAGATAATACTGCAATTCCTTCCCCTCAGGAGAACTGCTGGACTAGAGACATCCAGCAGGAGCATCCCGACTGTTACACAGTCACCGAGAAGGCAACAGCCAAGTAAAGCGAGCCTGACTCAAATACCCAGACAGTAAAATGCAACTACCAAAGACCACCAAGACCCACAAGCTGAACAGCCTGTTGGCTTGCCCCTGGATAATAAAGAAACTGTCAACACAGCGAGCTGTACAAGGACTAAAGCCAGGAAGGGTGCTATCTGCAATACAGCAGAATCCATGTGGTACAAATGTAATGATGCTTTTTAGTCATTTGGGGGGAGGGAAGGGGTTAAGATATGGGAGGGAAAGGCTGCAAGTCCCTACACTGCTCACTGACCTCTCTCCTTGCAAAGGCTCTGAACTTCCCCCAGAGGAACACAGCTACGTCCGGGGACTCAAAGGGACACACTTGGCCGCAAGAACAATTCATCCTCATGGTTGCTTTGTGGTTCACTCAGCTACTGATGGACTGGGAACTAAAAACCCAAGTCAGCAGGCTTAAAAATACTGGTTTTATCACTGATTTTCCTCTACAGCCACATACAGTAACCCAGGAGGACACAGAACATTTCCTGTCAGCCTGGGTTTCTCTAGGTATGCCCAGACATTTTGTCTTGACTTACCTGGTCCCACAAGATACCTCTAGCATTGCCATCTGCCTATTTGTAAGTAGACATTAGCTACCTCTGCCTTCCCTGTCTGCCTCAGCAAAGGTGACCTCTTCCTTTTCAGATGTACCACCATGACTTTGCTGCATTTGTATTGAATTAAGAATATGCATCCACCTAGGAAACAAGCAACCTTCTCCCCAGCAGCATCTTCTTGCAGTGCTACTCATTTCCATTACTGCCAGATTCAAGGCTGGATTTCTAAGACCAGAGAATCTGTCCCTGGGAGCCTCTTCCTCATATTGCTACAGAAATCCTTGTAGACATTCTCATAGTTCGGTGTTTAACTTTGGTCCTCTCATCACATATACTTTGTTATGTTCTTTCCATCTCCTCCTCCCTCCCAACTTATGTTACCATTTCTTTCTTGGTGAAGCAGCTTTTTTTCCTCTGGAGCAAGGGCTGTAACAAATATTTTTAATCAACTTCTACACAGTGCCTAGCAAGAGGGTAGGAGATGCTTAAAACAAACAAACAAAAAAAAAAAAACAAACACAAAAATCTCCTAAGAGTCACTGGAGCTGCATGGAGGTATTCTAGAGGTTCACAAGCTGCCTCTTACAAAAGCAGAAAAAACAAGGCCTCCAGGAGCTCCACATGTGAATTGTGTGGAAAAGAGGGGCAAGGAAGAAAATTCACAGCTCTTCTGCTCTTTGTGAAGGCTCAGTACAGTCTCTGCAGTAACTTTTGACAGCAAGCGTTACACGCTTAGTAGCTACAACAAAACTAAGTTACAGGATTTATTACAAACCTCTGACTCCCTGCACTGCAGATGGAGTCTGCAAGTGCCAGGGATGTCTCACTGGCACGTCCCATCACGGCGTCACACACAGCTGCAGGATTCGGGCATCCTCTGGGATTTGTTCGGTCAGCAACCCCTGTCTGCCTGCTTGTACTCTGGCCATTCCCAGCACACAGATGAAGCAGTGCTCGGGGGCAGGTCTCTCTCGTTGTTGAACAGACTCATGGCATGCTGCCAAAGGCAGGGCACACTGTTTTCAATATATCCCGTGCTGCATGACTTCCTATCTCTGTTATGTCAAAAAAAACAGGGAATCTATCTGGATGACAAATGCTATATATGATAAAAGAAATTTTTTTTAACCCGAGAACATTTCTTTCAGCCCTCTTGAGGTACTACACTTTCATTCAAGCCAGGAAGCCTGGTTCTTTATAGGCCCCTGCACTGACTTCAGCAGCGCAGAGCATTTCCCACCAAAGGCCACACTGCTGCTCAATCAGGATGCATGGAGGCTTCAAGGTATTTTCCCCTTGTGGCTGGGCTGCCCAAATCCATTGACATCATTGTAATGTAAAATGGTTTTACAGACTTTGCCCAACAACTATGGCAACACTGTCAATACTGAAGTACACGAGGCCTCGACTTGGCTATAGTCTTTTAGGAAAACAGGTATATTTAGCAACCCCACATTGTCATCTGTAGTGCTGGTCTGGGACAAAGGGACATGTATGATAAGGAAGGAAATCAAAGTAAGCTCTATTTAAACTACCAGCTTATTCCCAGTTTTAATATACTATTCAGGTCCCAGACTGGTCTAAATGTCTTGCAGTAGAGAAACTAGCCCCAAAAAAACAATCACGATAATAACTAGCTAAGAGGTGAGGGGATTACCCCAGGGAGGCACTGCTGGTCAGCTGCAAGGTCAGCACAGGAAGGCAGGCAGGCTCTGAGCGGGTCAGGCAAACCAGCTCCCAAGGACTGCTGCTAATAACACTCGTCCTGTGTGCCACTTTGTCTCATTTGTGTTTTGCGCATTAAAGCCACGCAATGTTTCTGATTCAGGCAGCAGTAGGGAATGACTTTTTTCCCCAATAAGAACATGCAGCCATCTCTGGAGTGAAAGAGGACAGAACTTCATCAGTGCACAGCAAAACACTGGAGGCAAAGACAAGCTCTTTATAAACTTCAAAGGAAATTGGGATATGCAGAAAGCAATTATTTTGGTTGAAATATAAGCAGGGCACAAAGGTTAACATCCTACTCTTACCAGAAGTCCCTTAACATTTGAAGACAGTAAATGCCCTGGACCTTCACTTTGTGTCTCTTCTTTAGAAAGAAGGCAATTCCTTCGGTACAAAAGGTGGAGGGGAAGTGTCCTGTTACCACTGAAGAGACAAATGCCATCTAATGAATCCCTTCCGTGCTAGGAAGGGGATGTTTCAGAGGTCCTATGTGACAGAATAAGAGCCGCTCTCTGTGCACCCACTTGGCCCAACCTTGTTCGACCAGCGAGATGCTGGGAACAATCAGCGCAAAGGGAGATGCGGACGATGCGCTTGCACGAGTGCACCCCCAACAACTAAGGTCATAGAAGAGTCCTTTGTCAGGTGGACTCAGGTTTCATTTGCAGGCACAGCCCTCATCATGTGTGGATTTCCTACACACAGATGGTAGCACCAAGGCTTCCAAGCACCAACAGCTCAGCCAACTGTGGATGGAGAATGGCAACTTTTAAATTCCATCTGCTCCTTTTTTGTCGCCTTCTGTGCTCAGAAACACATTCATCAGCAGCGCACGCATGCTGGGACAGTGACAAATTTTACCATCTCTGGCTTGTCACTTCAACAGGATTAGATTATTTTAGTATTAATTCATTACCCAATTTAATTCCAATTAATAACATTTTTACAAGGCCTTGACATGGCTGTGATGTTGGAGACGGCCTTTGCTGAACACCAGATGTAGCATCTCTGTTAGGGTCAAACATGCTTTACAGTGAGATTCCCCAGTACTTCATCAAGAGCCTCTTTTTCCTACTTTTCTCTAACAAGAGGAAAAGAACACTGAAGCCATTAAGATTGATGAATAGCTTTCCTCTTTGGTGGGATAACGTTCAGGAAAATAGTTCACTTCCAAAATTCTCCACAGATGGTTGAAATCAGGGTTGATTTCCCCATCCTCCTTTCTGGTAGGGGTGCCAGCCTGCCTCTCGATAGAAAGAACATTAAAAGCTCTTCTCCTCTTTCTTTACAGAGAGAGGTTGGATGAAAGAAGGGGACGCACCACTGTACCTATGGGATAACAACAAATCACGAAAGCTGGCGGAAAATTTGTGTTACTGCATTCTTCAGTCAGGAACCAGCTTCCACAGGTCATTCATTCCTACCTTCAAACATACCACTTTTAAGATGAGATCACAAATGGAAATAATCAGCACCTAAGGCATTCTCATTTCTACCTATGCTTCACTACAATAGACAAGTCATTACTTCTGCCAGCTCCCCACTAGCTGGTACTGCCACCTACCTATTTGCTTGCAATTGAGACCAAACTTCATCTCTAGCAGTGCCAGAAAAGACGATCAAGAGGTCCACCAGGACCACACAAGACAAAAAAAAGGGAAGATCTAAACAGAAATGGCCTAGAGCGAAACAGGAAATAAAGATATGGATCTGGAAGAAAAAAAAGTGGAAGATGAAGCCTGAAAAACAAAAAGGTGAGGGGTGAAAAGCATGAAGAATACAGGAAAGAGAAGTGTAGAACTGGAACAGATTCCAAATCTGGGCAGTGATTCCCTGCACCACCTTTCTAAAGCTGTTGCAATCTGCTTCCCTGTTTCAGAGGCAGGAGGACTCAGAAACACTCCCCAGATGGCAGCCTGACCTTGGTGCACACTTCTGTTACACAACCCAGACCCGTGGAGGCACTGGGAGAGAAACAAAACATCCATAAGTTACAGCCCATTCCCTTAACGGGGCTGCCACAGATCTGCCCTATTAATACTGCACAACCCCACGTGCAATTTTTATACTTTGAAAAAGGACAGTAAGTTGTTATAGCTCGCATTGTCCAAACCTCTCCTTTGCAATAGCCCTGGTACCCATTTTAATAGAGACTATTGCTTCATAAATGAGAAAAGGACCACTGAACTATGTGGCAAGTTGCCAGCTTGTGCTGCAGCCTCCAGTGGTTATGCTCAAAAAGATTTAAAGTCCAGCATAACCTTGATTTTTAATAGAGTCACATTTAATGAGCTTTAACGTCCACAGTAATAATTTCCTTATTACCTATCCAGGAGTTGGAACCATGATCAGAAAAAACGTGCTGCACTCCAGTCCAATGAATGAATTTAGTAACGGCCAATACATTATTATCAAAACCATCAACGTCAGAGTCCTTAATGCCCTTTTTGGTTGGTGTAATTATAAACCTTTGAACCTGAAGTGCAATTGTTGCAGATCACATAAGCTTGCTGAACATAGCAAACCTGACTGGCTACAGGCCACCCAAATTCTTCACCTGTGCCAATAAGGTATTCAGGGTGTACGGCAAAATGGGACGTTAAAATCTTACATTTACCTCTATCTATCAAGAGGCAAAATGCAAACTTCCATATGACCTTTGCTGTCTTCCCACTTTTAACCACTCTTCCTACTCTGAGAGAAGAGTTTCAGTCTTCAGTCTCCCTTCATCCCATTCAACACTGAGGGACCTCCTACCTCAAAAGTTCAGTTGAATTTGCCTCTTGTACGCACCAGTCATGTGAGATGGATAAACAGGTATACAGGTACTGGAGCTGACAAGAAGGGGTGCAAGAAAAATTCTAATTCTTGTTACTTTGTACAGAAACAATTCCACAAACCTCCCTGAAAACTGCTCCCTTGTTATGCACAATAAACCTCACTCCCAAAGGCAGCCAACTGCACAATGACAAATAGAGGAGAGGGAGCTTCTGCCACAAACTCCTGATTTCACACCTTGAAAATATACTAAAATGGAAAGCACATGGCAGCTCTCCACTGCTGCCATTCCTGTGGGCAGAGCTGTTGAGATCCTAAGACAACAGTGAAAGCTTCATCTTCCATTTCTTATTCCAAGAAAGACAGTCTAAGTCTTTTGGCCATGACGATCCATGTCGTTAAACCACTCCTAGAACAGCTGTTACATCCACACTGTGATTGCTGCATGAGCTAAGCAGGACAGAATCAACACAAAAACAGATGCAGTTTGCACAGCACACTTGATGAGCTGTCCCCTAACCCACCATGAGCTCTGCCCTGCCCCAGCGAGGTGACCAAGCCTGGCATTCAGCTGGCTAATTTAAAGGCAGCTCAGACATGCCTGTGCAACCTTGCAGTCACAATGCCGTAACATCCTCAGCATCTCTTGCACATCCTAACTAATATACACAGGGTCTTTAACTTTGGACCATGCTGCTGAATGCTCCTGCAGCAGAAAGGAGGGCTTAGGACTGTTTATGGCAATGTTCCCCATGCATGAGTGATGCACACAAGTACATGAAATACAAGAAAAAAAAACAAAACCTTTCTATATAGCCTGGCTTGCTATACACATGCCCTGGTCTTAAAGACACTCATCCACAGGGCGCCTCCATCCTTCACTTACAGCTCTTCCCCCCCGCCCCCCTTTTTTTTTATTTACGTGAACCACTTCCATACACACTTACAGGCACTTGGAGAATGCAAACGGCCCTCCTGTGACTGTGATAAATGATGGCTAGAGATTGTCACCATAGTATTTTTGACCCTGCTAGGCTCTGCAGCTGATGCTCTCTCCCAGCTGAGTTGATGAACAGAAGTCAGAATGACGTAACATAGGACTTTAGAAAGGAAAAAAGTACCACATATACTAGAGGCTACAAACACACCGAAACCCAGGGAGCTGTTTATTTTCCTGTCAGAATCAAAGGTAGAAGAGAAAGCAGCTTTAAAAATGCATCCTTTATAAGCTAAAGACAAACCTGGTAACATCCCAGCACAGAAGTGCCTCGTGAACTGCTAAAAGCAACTGCATGAAAGGCAGCAGAATAATAAGTATGAATAACAAATCACAGGAGGCATATGTGAGAAACACGCTCCCCAAGAAGAAACGGTCTAATTACTGTAGATGATACCCCAGAGGTTCATTCATCAACAGCAGAGACATAGAGCTGACCTCACCTATGTGCTTCTCTGCCCCTGACCGTCACTCTCCCCTCTGGGCTTAAAGGGCATTGTCAGCTGCATGCCTCTGCAGCATCAGATGCGCCAGGCTACTCAGGGGTATAATGACAGACAAGGGCACGAGGCAGCAACATCCACTGTAATTTAAAAACCAATGAATTTCAAATGCAAATTGCAATGTAAACACTATTCCTGAGAACTGCTCAAGTCCCACCAGGATCTCAGACTGGAAGCTCCTACAGGTAAAGATGGCCTTCCTTAAGCGTTCAGGAAGTGTTTAATGCTTATGTGTCTGTTGGAGCATCCACTAACAGTGACAAACTGTCATTGTACCTCCAGCACGCCACCAGCTCTTCATTTTTATAAACCACCACATCTACACTTCTCACCATCATATTTTTAAGGCTATGTAGAACCATAATCCACTATGAGATGCTGGAACAAACACATTCTTAGCAGTAATAAAGCACTTTTGTCTGAGCAATGGAAAAACAAGCAAGCTACTTTCAGAGAATTTTGGCGCCATGGCAGTGAAAGATGTTTTCTTATGTGGATTTTCTTTACACCAGGGCTCTGCCATTTTGTGGGTCTCAAATCTCTGGCACACACAACCTGAGAGGAAAGCTCTGCCCTCTTAGCCACATCCAAGGGAGCACCCTGACCTCTGGACACTGCTCATATACGTGTTACTGGAGCACAACAGGTTAGCTCCACACAGCTCTTCGGTTCTCTTATTTTTCTTTTCTAACAAAAATATTTTGATGGAAAAGTACATGTGAGAGAATTACAGCAGTAAGGTCTCTTGGGCTCTGCAGAACAACTCGACTCTGCCTGGTCACCTCACAGTGTTGTAGGTGATGGGTCACATTTTTTTGATATTCTTACCTTGATTTACAGAGTCTGAGAGCACGTCTGGAGGTGCTGACTTTGGGGTTACTGTAGTAAAAAGCCCCATATATGCATGTGAAGGGAAAAAAGACTGTACTGGAAGAGAGACACAGATTCTGTGAAATGTACTTAGCTCAGTGAAAGATGTACTCTATTTTCATGGAGTATTGAATGTTGCTGTGATTAATGGGGCACATATACACCGATAAACAATATTAATTTGTTTTAAGCCAGGTCTGAAAAGATTTCAACCACTTGCTTCCCTGCAGCTACGAAAGTTATTTCCTGCTGTTCACACTACCTCAAGGGCTAAAGCAGCCCTGAAAGGAAGGAAATATTTCCTTTTAGTCTATTGGCAGCACCAGCCTGTGAAGGTTGCTGTATTGGTATTTCATTTATCATCCACAAATTATATGGATTATTACTATTTATCCTTACCATCTACCCTTTGTACCAAACTGCCATTAGATTGCTACCACACACTCACTCTCCTGCATCAGCCCAGCTTTTCTACATTTTCCTCATAACCATTCCATCAAGCACGCTGTCTGCAATGCCTCCATCTGCTTCTGCAGTCAGTTCCTCTGGCAATATGGATGAATAAGTGCATCTTCATGACCAGAAGCCAGCAACCTACCTGCAATTTCTTGTAGTGATTGAAAACTCCCAACTCCTTCCAGATTCCCAGTGATGGAGCCGCCACCTTCGAGCACCCTCACCAGCTCCCTCAGCCTGTCACACTCCTCCTGGAGCTGCTGCTGCTCCTCCTTGCGCTGCTGCTTGGCCAGACTCGCTGGGTTCATGCTGAAATGAAGAACTTTGGTTTTGCTGGGGTCATAGTCACCCTGTGTGGCAGAAACAACAGAAGCAAACTGAGTAATTGATCCAAACTCCAAGTCCACCCAATTGCCTCACCTTTTGCATGAAGACAACAAATGTTACGGCAGAAAAAGGGACACTTATGCAGCACGTTTTTTATTCCCATAGCTCAAATCAGCTGAACTCAGGATTGCTTCTCCTCCTCTTGCTACTCTTAAAAAATAAAAATAAAAACACACCAAAAAAACCACTCAATAGAGCTTGCTCCTTGGCTGACACCTCCATTGTTAAATTTAACTCCAGAAATGAAGTTTTATAGTTGTATTTTAAATCTCTTGGTAGTAGGACATTATAATGAACACACAAATGCATACTTAAATTACAGCAGGACACCCAGTACCAGCCTAATTTATTACCAGTATGAGCCAGCAAAGTCCATATGACTCCGGTGGTGGAATCATTAGCAAGTTGTAGCAGTTCATCCCAAACAAGTGAAAAGATATTTCATTTTATACTTTTTTTCTCAGAGGTTAGTTGTATTCATAGCAGTTTAAATAGTCAGTCAAGTCCTAAGATAGCAAATTAATATTGTTTCAAAGTGAGAGGTAAACACTGATGTTACATTTGTGATTTCAGAGAGACAATTTTCATATAAACTACAGGAAGCCTCACAACCATAAAAGTAGTAAAGCATGTGCTAATCCTGGCTTCCACGGCACTCTGCCCAGCTGAAACCGTATAGCACTGTCTGTATAAAAAGGCATTTTACATGGTAATATTTTTCCTTCAATTAAATCTCAGGACCTAAAGTGATTTTGTAAACATTAATTAACCCTCAAGAGCAGCATGAGGTAGGCATTATCCCAATTTTATCATTTAATTTTCATTAAAGATGTACTAGAAATTTAAGCGTTTTTTTGGTGGGGGAGGGGAGGTAACCCAAAGCAGAGATTGAGAAGCTTCATCCTGAATGCTGCTGGTAAGACACTCCAGAAGACCCTATTAATGAATGTCTCTTGCAGATATTGAAATGACTCCATCCACATACTGTAAGGCACCTCTGCCCACAACAGGGAGTGAACTTCTGAAACTCGCTGCCCCAGATGTTGGCAGCAGATGTAGCACCAGTTCTAAAATGGATTTGCAAATTCAGGGACAACAGTTTCACAACTGGAACCCGACACAGGAGGGCAGGGGCACATCCTCCAGCACCTCCGTCTGCTGGGAGAGTGCTGGGGAGCACGGCCTGGCTCACATGCTTGCCAAAAAGAGCATCTTCCATTGCTTTCGTCCAGACCATGGGAACCATCTGGAAACCTTTAAAACCCAACCTAGATGCTGGGTGGGCAGGAGAAGGCAGTGGGCAGAGGTGCAGTCACCCGCAGAGACAGAGCTGCCCGCCACGGCCCCGAAGGCCAGCTCGGGCTCTGCAGCAGGCTGCCAGCTCCACCTGGCAGGAGGCCTGTAATTAGGCACGCGAAGGGAAGTGCAATTCAGAGCTGGGAAAAGATGCAGAGTGAACTTCGAAAGCATTTTTGGTCAAGAGTATGGTGAATATGAGGTTAATGCCTTCTTGCATCTGCCACCGAAAACATCCTTTAAAACTCTGCACAGCCAAAAAACTTGAATTCCGGTGCAACTGGCATGGAAAGCATCAATGTGCCTGGAAACCAACAGACGCTCTCAATGCTGTGTTTCCCAGACAAAAGACAGAAAGACAGACAGACAGAAGGACAGACAGAAAAAAAGGGTTTGTGTGGATATCCCTCATAACCATACTCTGAGCATCCAATATTCTTCTTGTGGGAAACCAGTGTAACCACATCTGTCTGGGCAGAAGAGAGGGTCACGATTTCACTGTGTGAGTAACAGGGTAAAAAATGAAGGGAGATCGTATCTATACGTCCCAGGCAAAGAGCAGGTGGGAGGAACCCCCTAACATGGGAGGACTCAGAAACACCCCAGAGGGTTTAGCCTTAGCCCAAGGAACTCACCACAGAACTGGGGAAACCAAGGCAGAGACCCTGGGTATCCCTTCCAGCTGTGTGTGTCCCTCACAGTCAGCGTGCGTGGTCTTCATGCCCTCTGCCACGTACCCGGCGGTGACACACTTTCCCATGCCACCCCAAGCCCCACGGTGCTCAGGAGACCTACAGAAGCATCTGAGAGGGCAGCACCGGTGCTGCACGCCCGCAGCAATGGGGCTTCATGACCCCATTTCCATGCGGAAGTGGAGACAAACGGGCCAGCAGAACCAAGGGAAGAAACACTCCCACTGACAGCTTTGGCCAAGAAATATTTAGATAGGAATTGAAGGACTGGGACCCCACGCAGTAGCCCAGAGATGTCTTACAGAAGGAGCATGAAGACAGCTGCAACACCAGCTTATTAGATCTACTCTCCCCAGCAACACCCTGGCATTTACAAACCTGTTTCCGCACCAGGCAGTCTACCTTCTGGTGCTATTCGCATTTCAGGGCTCTTTCCCCCTCCCACTACAGCAGCAAGGCAGAAGACTGGCCAGGGCGCTCCCCACCCTCATGTGGGCCTTTCTAGAGAAGGGATTCAAACCCAAAGTTTGCAGTGCTGTTTACACTGGCTGGCAAAAGGATGCTCTTAAAATCAGAGCTGTGGAGCGAGGCTGCACCACCGCCAATGTCAGGCAGAGATCACACCTTGGCTTGAGCACACAGCGCAGAGAGCGTCTGCGATTTCATACTGCACCATCACTGCAGCTCACACGTAATGGAAAGGCACGAGACACCAGCAGGATCCGAATGGGGAGGACAACCATACAAACCTGGAGATTGCTGCCCTCGTCCGTGCTGGGACCGCTTTAACGCATGCAGCATTAGTCTGTGTATTTTGCTAGTTATCTACTCTTTTACAGTATCTCTCTGGCCTTTCTATAAAGTGCTGCCAGGAAGCTGTAGTGCTTTGTCTTTTAGAGCTTCTTCAGGCTATTTATCCTCTCTTTTTTATAACATGCACCCTTCAAAAATCACGCTCGAAAAGTCAGCACTAAAACTTAGCCTTATTTTCAGGGCTCACCAGCCCTCCTGAGCTTGTCAGTCTGAAGCTACATTGAGACAGGCAAATCTCTTAAAAACCCACTGTGATACAAAGGCTGTATTTGAGGGCTGTGGTACAATGCATCTCATTTAACATTTCTGGGAGATCACTAATGTATTTGCTATGCTACTCACATTTTTGGGCTAGGGGCAGTAGCTTTCTCTTTATTCTACACAGCACAGATCAAACTAGCACATTTCTCTCTACAGCTAAAATATTAGTGCTGCTGGTTTATATTATAGCAATGCCTAAAGAAACCAAGTGAGACAGGAATGCCAGTGCGCTAGGTACTGTGCAAACCCCACAAGAAATTACCATCGAAAGCCCAAAAAACAGACAAGAGAGCCTGAAGATGCCATATGTGAGGGGAGGAGAGGTACAGACAGATGTAGTCTCCATTTCCAGGCCCCTTAGCATCACTGTGGAAAACACAACTTCAGATGACCCTCATAGCCACCAGACCATCCTGCTGCCTTAAGCAGCTACATCAAATACAGCATTCCTTAAGTCTCTGGGAAAATTACTGACATCGTACAGATTTTCAAATAAAGGCAGGAAGCTTTGCATGGAAACAGAGCACACTACAGCCAATTTCAGGTGAAAGGAATCAGATGCATGTGTACATAATACCAGGCAGCAAAAATGGCATCACAGCTTCTATCATTTTGAGTGTTTTTCCAAATTTCTGAAGGTTGGGAGTGACTTAGGTTTGCTCCAGAAAGAGTCATGGCTGGAAACTGCTAAATATAACACAGATAGCAAAGCAGTATTACAATCTCACTAGCATTTGAAGGAAATGAAACCGTAGTGCTGGTAAGAAACCAGGGACTGAAGAAAGCAAACCTTCTTCTGGAATCCCTTTAGCTCTGACAAACGTAAATTGCTGGTTTTCTCCATCAACTGTTCTTACCCCAACAATAAATTAGTCTTACTGATCAGAATTTTGTCCATTCAGCTCTTCAATGGAAGCCTCGAAAAAGGTGTTTCAGGCACTGGGAGAGAAGAACTAAACCAGATTTGCCTGTTTAGAATATCGTTTCTAATCTAGGGCCACCAATGAGGAAGAATAAACAGTGGCATTTGAAAGGTGTTGTGCAGAAGGGACTCTGCCATGCACAAGGCTCTTTGAACAGGAGCTGGAAATCTCCAAGCAAAACTAGCCAGGAGCAGCTCCAGATGCTGCTTCTGCGCTAAACCAACACAGGCAAGGAGGTATTGCTTAATGGAGTTAAAAAGTGCCTCGCACCAAACTGTAATGTATCTCATTATTTTCCAAGGAGTGTGAAAAGCATGCTCTATGTTTGGGAACTTGGTCTGAATGTCAGAATCAGCTAAATCCACTTATGCTTAAGGTGACTTTATACAGAAACATGAGACATTTGGGGGAATGGAACCAATATATAACTTGTAGACAATTCCTTTTTTGGAAAAAACAGTAAAACATCACCCTGTCCCTGGCTCATTCAGTAGATACCTTGGTAGATTGTTCTGCTCATCATCACATCATGGCCAGTTCTCAGAGAATAAAGATGACATGTTTGTGCTAGTTTCTCAGCAAAACCCACTCTTTATCCATATTTTTCCAAATACTTTAAAATTTGGCAATTCTAGAGATGCTGAAGAGTAAATAATGTGAAGTAGAGAGAACTGCTGGTATTCATTGATTCGTCTTTCAAGGAATAACATTGAACCAGTAATTCAGATTTGTCAGAAAAATGTACACAGACCTTCAATTTAGAAGGAAGCAACAAATACCTTGATTGATTGCAACCAAGTCTGGTTGACACTTAGCAGTACAGTGAATTATTCTTTCCTGGAAAGTAAGATGCTAAGTAACTGACTTGGTGCTTAAGGCAGCAAAAACATTTTTGTGCTCTCAGAAGGGCACCGGACATTTTACAAAGAAGACTTGTTGACTCCACATGTTACTATGTTCTGCGGTTTGTGAAATAATGTTTTGATGCATCATCCTTAGCCTTCTGGACACATGCCCCTAGGACACGCGCAAGGGAAACTCTCACATCGACCACTGAGAAGTACTATCCCACCCTTTGCGTTCTGACCACGCAGACATTATGCCAGACAGCCACCGTAGATGCAACACACAAATACTGTCTTAATGCAGTATGCTCTAGGCACACCTTGAGACATGGAAAAACAACTTATTAAGACTGTGGCTATCAATAAACTTTCTGACAAAAGACTATGGAAAAAAGAATTTGCAACAGGACCAATTTGCCATCTAGAACAGACATACAAGGACAAGTCACATGCTACTGCTCTTCTCCAGCTTCCAACTCCCAGTTCAGAAAAAAACCACAACACCTTGAAGAGATAATTGTGCGGATGCTGCATGTCACTTTTTAAACTTCTATTATCAGCAAACAGCCAGTAATGTTGGTGTACACGTTAGAATTATAGCTCAAAAACTTTCCAAGTAATCTCCCCATTAGGGAAGAATCAGTCAAATGACAAAACAATGAATGAGGACAAGATTCCTTTAATCTCTGAAAAGCAGAAACTTTTCCTTTAGCAGAGCCCTTGTTTAGAAGAACAATGAAAGCTGCCACTGACAGCACCTTGAGAAGGACTGAGCTTATTCTGGCATCTCTCCTCATGCTTGCTTGAAAAGTGCATAGTCCCAATTCAGGGATGTCTTTCTCCAGGAGCTATAAAAGCTTTCACTTTCACAGGTCCACAGGTAAGAATAAAGTACTTAAAACCACATCGACTACTTTACATTTGATGAAACATTCTGTGCTTAACAACTCCATTTAAGATCTGTTCGTCTACTGCAGATATTCCTGAACAGAAGGTAGAAATGGTAGCAATGACTGTCACTGACAGCAAGCGCTGTCAAGGATTTTCACCTGACTTCCGATTGTCAAAGGCTCCTCCCGTTTATTGCACTGGCAAGCAAAGAGCTCAAAACCCATAGATGAGGCTGACGTACAGTTACGTGCCTTATTTTTTCATAGCATTGATGTCTATCAACCTTAAAAGATTAGGCTTTCTGAGCAGTACAATAAATTCTGGCGCAGCATATGGACAGCTGAGTTTAATCGCTCCGCACTTGCAATGCAACAGATTGTGCTTGCCCCTGCTGAGAAAAGGCTGTCGATTGGAAGCTCTTCAAGGGAAGGACCATTTCTTCCTTTGTGCGAGACTCACACACAGTGAGCGCCACCCAAATACAAGCAACACACACTACTGCTTTCTTAGCTAAGGAATTTGTTTCCATGCTGACTTCTTAAAAGAAAAATCTTCAACGTTTCTGGACTGGAATGCATTATTCAATACCAGGGAACTTAAATAGAAACAATCTAAGGAGATTAGTAGATTGCATCAGCTTTAAAGGAATGATGGGTCAATAGTTACCTTGGAAGAACATCCCAAATGACTGCATCTATCTGCAGGAGATGGATGAAAAAGTTTCTTAAATAGAGATAAAAAATGTAAAGAAGCAATTGGAGGGGTGGTGGAAGGGGAGTGTTTGAAAAGCATCCAACTGGCCAGGGAATGCACTTGCTTCCATCTGCTACCTCTCATAGACGAAAAGTAGCTTAGATTGTGAACGCTAACACAGTGCAGATAATGGGGTACAGGCATGTTGGGGGGTAAATCTCTGAAACTTAACTTTTGAACTCTCAGGAAGAAGCCTGCTACTTGCTTGCTGCTAGTACCGCCTGGTTTTAAATTTTGGTAAGTTCTGGACTAAAACAAACATGGCATGTCCTAAATCCTCCAAAAATAGAGAGACATCAGATAGAATCACTGCCTAGGAGGCTGATCAGAAGCCAATGAATGACTTAGAATATTTAGATTGGGAAAACCAGGGGCTTGGGGTTCCAGAAAGAAAGGTGGTACCAAAAAGAGGGGTTCCTAAAAACAGAAGTGGTCTCAGAAAGAAGGGGACCTGGAAAGAAGAAGGTGATGCTCCTGGCTGGAGGAAAGATCCTGGAAGATCCTGGAGATCAGAGAGATGCATTGAGACGAAGGCCAGGAGATAGCTGGGGACCTTGGCCACTAACACTGGTCACTAGTGACCATGAGCAGCATGACCAACCCCATGTTCTGCCCAACCTCCCTGCAGCAGCAGCAATCTCCCTGTGGGGAGGGGACATCGAGCCTGAGAGAAGGCAGCACCGAGGTGGGGGAGTGGGCAAATGACCATGAAAAAACAAAGTGGGGTAAGATGCCTAATTTCATTGGCCTTAAATAAACCCCAGTGTCCAGATCTACCATGGGTTGCTATTTACCCTGTCCCACCCATGACTGTCTCCTATCTTCATTTTGGAAGAAAATGTTACTGAAGGCTTCTGGCTGGTCTCTGGCTATGTCAGGATCCAGCTACCAAATTCCTGCAAAATCCAAGTTGCTGATGCTTGCGCTGCTAAAATGGCTGACACTGCTTTTGGTAGCCTGCAAGCTTATTCTTGGATTCAGTGCCTCCTTCTGAAATCGGATCCTTACACAGTTCAAGCTGCAACAGAAATGGATGCCTTTCCTAAGGCTTCAGGTTTCTGGAATTACTGTTTTACTCTTCAGAAAAGATGTGGCATTTGTGAGTAAACACAGCTACATATGTACACATGGGCTCTGCACACAGCTAATAAATACTCTGCTGCTTTTACTGAATTATGAAAGCAGAGACGCCACAAATCAAGTCTCCGTTCAACAAATTTATCCTGTAGCTTCTACTTAATGGTATAGCATTTACATCAGGAATCATCTGTCATTAGTCCTGCATCAACATCCCTTGGAAATTCTACTTTAAGACAGAGAATGAAAAAACAGTGGGAAGGCAAAATTGAAATTTATCACCTGAAAGGCACATGCAAATTCCCCAGCAATTGTAGTTCTTGTTGCAGTTGCTTATTAACTAGAGTCAGCCTGGTTACACAGGTGAGCAGCTTCAACTGGTCTAGCTTTATTTTATTTTTAACAGTTTTTTATTAAAAAAAATAAAATTCGTTTTGGATTCTCAACTCCCTTGAACAAATATGGGAGGCATTTCTCCACATGGTACAAAGCAGTCTCAGGAAGCTTAATCCTTTTTCAGGAAATGCCATTTTAATGGAATTCTGTTTCTTGGTTTTGTTCATTTTGATTCTTTGCTCAGGCTTGTTAAAGTGATTAGAGTAAAACCCAAAGTAAACCGCATCCCAAAGAATTCCCTGTGTACCCAGCACACAAAGCGCAGCATGCTGACCAGCCCCCCAGCTCCCTCTGTCACAGAAGATAACTACAGCACGGGATCTTTAAAGCCCTTGGAACAGGAGCCGTATTAACAAAAATGGATTGCAAAGATGCGACAAAGCAAACTAACAAATAAGCAACAACCACCACCTGCTCCTCATAGCTTTGCCAGAATGCACAAACTCAAAATCAGAAACAGTTGGAAAAAAACCAGAAGGTGCTGGATGTTGGGGAAGGACTTCCTTGTCCCCACCAGGTCTCATGCTGGTACCCTACCTTCTTTCCCACATTTCTCTCTCCATCGTGTGTGTGTGTGTGTGTATATCAGCAGCACACACAACTTGGGCAGCAGAAATTCATTTGGGCAGCTTTTTCATCCCTCTTTTAGCCTGTTCATAGTTCAACTCCTGCTACTTCTCCCCCAAAACATGATCTTTCTTCTGCCCCAACAATGTGACCTCTGGTCCATACACCTCGATTCAGGCAGCCCTTCTGAACACCCACATTAGCCATTTCCAGAACAGCAGAGGTGAAGATAACCTCTGTGATAGTCTGAGTTATGTCTCTTCATCCCCCAAATAACTCTACCATAGCTCCCACCAGTACATCGGATTTCAGATCCTTACCCTCTCATGCCATGACACGAATAATTATCCTGCTTTTTTTTCCCCACATTACCTTCCCTACTCCATTAGTAACACCACCTGCAACACCTGGATCTGCTGCTCCTTCCCCAGAGGTCTCTACCATTTTATTTTTCCTGAGCTGATCTGCCACACTACATGTACTCATTGATATTCCTCCCCATGGCCCTCTTCTACCGCAGCATCTACAGAAAATTAGCAATGAGACAGAGAGGCAGTTGGAGTTAGGATGTATCGCAGACAAAAAGCTCTAATTGCCCTAATCACACTACTCTAACACCAGACCATACCTTTTGGTACAACATGTAACACATTTTGGGCACTGCTGCAATATGAGTAATAAAATAAAATGTCTCACCAGTGCTGCTGAAGCCCTTCAGGCACAATTTTACAAAGCAGATCTTTTCTCTATGCCCACTTTCAAATGCAATATCCCCTGGAGGATGCAAGACTGTAATTTGCATAGAGTAGGGCATTCAGATGAGGTCTGGGACGCAAATAAACGTGACAAGAAGGTTAAAAGTTGGGACAGCTAGACACGGAACGACACAGAGTTGGGATAACCAAGAAGAAAAAAATACATTCAAACTTTCACTGTCCCTTTCAATAGCAGCTCTTCATTTTACTGAAATTGAAGAAAACCACAGGCCACTGAAGGACAGTTTGTTACCACCTAGAGCTTTGAATTTCAGTGTTTCTACTCCACTTTTTCAAGCCAAGGATTCCTGTCTTTCCAGAGAACAAAGTCCAGAAAAAGTTGCTGTTATTTACACTCTGGTAGCGTGCAGAAGAGACCTGTGATGGTTCAAAAACCTCTGATAAAGAGGCTGGAAAAAAAACTTTGATTCAGAAAAAAGCTCCAAAGAGCTAATAGTTTGAGTTTTAATTTTTTTTTTTCAGGGATAAGAATTAACTTCACAGTGAGAAATGCTGGTTCTCATAGATGTGAATTTAAAAAAAACATTTTATCAACTTTCTCATACAAATGAAGTCACCTTTGGTTGAGAACACTGTTAAGAAACGCCAGACCAAGCCTAGTTTTTCCAGAGAAGTATACAGTTGAAAAAAATTTTTACTACTTTGCTGCTCTGTTTTCTTATTGTGCATGCAACGTGCACATACAGGTACCATACAAACAGACCAGGAAGATATTTGAAGTGAGGTTTTTTTGTAGCATTGACTCCAATCCAGACGGTCAATCTACCAAAGCTTTCCCTCCCAACAATGCTCTACAAATCGCGTTTTAATGTCTCAGTAATTCTGTGTTTCCTTGTAAAGCTCTACTTTGGAATGAATTCAGATGGGATTTTGAGGGGAAATCACAGAGGAGAAAAACAACACAAATCCACTGTGCTAGCCTGGGATCCTCATTATTTCAACAAGAAGGGAAGAGTCAGAGTGAAGTACGGTACCAGAGGTTCCTCTTTCAAGAGTTTAGGTCTTTTCAAAGGAAAGCAAAACTGCACTGTAATAAGATTTTCTAGTTAATATATCTAATTATGAAAGAGCAAAACCTCTTTGGGTATTTTTTTTTGTTTTAGATAGTACCTTATATAAAAAGAAACATCAACAATTAATAATGATGCAAGAGGCCAACACCTTCACGATCTGATGCAGGATGCATCGAAGTTCAGCTGAGCATATACAAGCCTGAGAAACAAGTGACAAGGAGAGCTGTCAGTCATGTCGCTTATTTGTACAGCAAACACACATTCCATAGGTTGGCTGCTGAAGTTAACCATGACAGCATTAACAGCAACACTGAAACTTCCCAAAGGCTTCAAGCACACCGGGACATTTTGATCCTGTAATTTAGAGCATATAAAAGTACTATTATATGTCCTTGCATGCATAACCCGGACCTGACAGGGTACAAGGCAAATCCTGAGCAGCTCCGCTGCGTTTAGGTGACTGAATGTCCACCCTCGGTTGTGGATGCAGGGCAGGGCTACCCCGCTGTCATTAACAGGTTTCCTGCCTCAAGCTGGAAGCCATTCCGCTTAAAGAGCAAGTCAAGTTCCCTTTCACATCATATAGAAACTCTGACAGACGCAAATGGGTTGGAGGACTCATTTCTGACAGTCTCTCTGAGCAGTCGGTCAGTGTTTGAGTGGGTTTTATAGGAAATGTGCTCCAGGTTAAATGAGCTCCACTGCAGCCTCCCACCCTCCTTCTGCTTTGGCCAAGCAGAAGATAAAAATGAGGAAAACAAAACAAAATATGTCCCTGCAACACATGAAGAGGAAGAAAAGCTAGAGAAGTGCCAATTTTTTTTTTCCCTCACAATCACTTCTCTTTTCAGTGATGCAGTGTTTGTCTTGACATAGCTTCCCCATGGGGAGAGCTGACCTTCCCCAACACCACCTCGATGTCTAACCAGGTACCATGAGGAAACTTCTCTCATAATGGATAACTTTGTAGAGGGAGAAGTGACAGAGCAAGTAGGGAGCTTCCAACATCTCAAAGACGTATATACATGTAAGTACCTTCCTCAATTATCCATGTAGCTACCTACATTATTCACTAGAAAGAGTCACTACAGCCTCAGTTAAACATGTTGAATATGCAGAACCCTCTTTTGTTTGCTCTGTTCTCTCTCAAGTAAGAGACCAGAGTATCTAAAACACCCAAATATCGATTTAGAAGGTATATTCACTTCCAGCTCCTCAGGGCAAATGTTAGCTTTTCCTTCTCTTTTCACCATTTGGTCAGGTTACTGTCTTTATTTAAGTAAGTTGTAGGAACCCTGACGAAAAGAGCTCTCTTCTCCAGGAGCATGGGAAAGGTCTCCTCCATTTCCTTCCTCCTTACCCCACAGTGATGATTGTCTTTTGGTCCCACGTTTCCCCACCCAGTTCCACAGGGAGCTGGACTCTGCTCCTTTGGTCCCCATGCAGAAGGGAGCTGCTTTGCTTCCTTTTATTCCTTGAACTGTAGAACATTAGAAGTTTCTACAGAATTAGGATTAAAAAACATTAGAGAGGTCCCAGCCAGCGAGAACAGGGCTGTCACAGAGCAGCTTGCTGTGCATACAAAGAAACCTTCGACTAGAAGAGTCAGCAATGCAAGGAGAATTAAAAAGCACAGTTAAATAACCCTAAATCCTCATGCATATTTATAGACTACATCACATCAAAACTAAATCAATACTCCTCACTAGTTACATACGGCCTGAAAAAGTAAGAGCTGGTAACTTGTTTTTGTTTTACCCATTGCACTGATGAGACCTGGAAAGTCTCCAAAGGTGAATAAATTTCTGGGCCTAGAAGGGGAATTTCAAGCTAGGCTTCAATACAGGAAGGAATTTCAATGCAGAGGGTGAGAAGGAGCAGAGGGGAGAGGAGGGGCGTCTGTCCACATCGTGCAGATGGCACAAGGGATCCATCTCACCTTGTCCACAGAGAAAAACCTCAGAGAGAACCCAGTTTATAACCTCCTACTCCCATGACAGAGAGAGAACCACTTCTGATACAAGGGCAGGTTTTTTGATTTATGCTGCACCTCTACAGGCAACATTAGCTACATCCCCCCAGCATTCCATGCCCAAACATAGCCTGTGCTGCGTGAGACTATCCACATGGGGGACTTGCATCAGTATAACCATCTGCTTAAATACACTTTCTTGGCTTCCACTAGGGGGAAAAATACTTCTTGACTGCCAGCAAGGCTTCAACTACTATTCATCCATTTCTTCTTAAATGCAATTTGAACCAAAGATACAGGAAAAGGCTTATGATTGTAACACTGGAATGACCAGTCCATTAGCAAAATGACTGTCAACTTGCTAAACCTGCCTTGCATCAATTCACCTCCAACAACACATCTTCTTTATTCAAGCTTAGCCTGCTACAAAGTTGAGTGAAAACTAATTTTAAATCTAACTTGAAAAATACTTGGTAGACACAAAACTGTCTGGACATCAGTGCATGACTTAACGGTCTGAAATACAGCTGTCCTGTCCCCTGTTTTACTTCACCATGCTAATGGACTGGATAGTGATGAGCACATTTTGTACAGAGATGGGGAGGAGCAATGATTTCAAGTTTTACTGCCAGGTTTTCCCAGAGTTATGACTGCCAGGTGAACCTATAAACCATTAAGACCCTACAAAAACCTCATTCAAAACACTACTTCCTCCTGTACAAAATTCAGGCCTTGTTTTTATCATCGCTTTCCGCCATCACTATGAATCATAACATTTCTATGAAAGAAAAAAGTGAATTAAGAGAAATTCTAGTTTTCTGGTGCTTCCCACTGGGAAACCATTTCTTCAGCCTTTGTACAGCAAACCACCGAGGAAGACAGGACAGTTCAGTCCTACACGGCAGCTACCACAACATGCTCTGGCACTGCTAGTTACTTCTCTCTCATTAAGTTTTAATTAGTTAATACAGTCATAACTCAGAAACACAGACTATCTGCAGTTAAGAAGGTATCATCTTTTCAACTTCATTTGAGCAAACTTGAAAGCCAGCCTTTCCATCCTTCACTAACTACACTTTCTTAGATGGCATCTTTAAGCACACAACCACACTGACTTTCAGGGGTCAAATCACATTTGCTATGGAGGAATGCACTTTTCCTGGGTTGGACTTTTGCAGTGCTTCTCTGGCCATTTTTAATATTTCAGTTGCTGCTTTTTTTTTAATGCAGCTTTAATTCTTTAAAATCACTGTTACTTCAACTGCAATCTTCAGAGGTACGCAGACTCTCTGAGGAAGTTAAAGGCTTTAATTCTGAGTTGCTTTCACAGGCAGAACCCACAGATGGTCTTTGATGCATATGGGATGTATTGACAGAAACCAGGGAGCTCCTGCCTGAGACCAATAGCTGAATAGTGAATGAGCACCTCAGAATTTATCTGCCAAAACCAGTAATAAGTGGCCTCAAGAAAAATGATAAAAAATCTTACTTGTATGAATTTACACATTTCTCTCCTCCAGCAGGTCAACAGCCAACAAAAGAGATCAAGAGAGATGATAAGGGAAAAGCACATTTGATGTTGGTGATTTCAGAAGAAAAAACGTTATTTTCTCTAATCACTGTGAAAGGAGTACAAATCTCTGCCATCTTCTTGCTTAACAGAGCTCAACAATGTTTACATTTCACTCGAGAGGAAATACTCGTTTCCATTATTTCAGTCCACTCAATCACTTCTTCTCTACTTTCTTCTCCAACTTAAAACCTTGAAACAGATGAATTCACTTACTGATGTTTGCAAATTACTAATCACCCATTGGCGGTATTGATCCGTACATTTCACATTTACTACAGTCAGAATGAGACAGCGCTGGCTGGTGAATAGGCTGTGAAGACTGAAAAATGAGATTAACCAGCTAGCCTCACACAGATCAAGTTATCTGCTGCCTTGTTCGCTTTTCATAAAGCTTCCAAAATGCAACAAATTGAATCCCCTTAACTCACAAGACAGGACTGATATATAACTCCATTAGAAGATCAGAAAAAGCAGGTAACACAATTTCATGGAAAACAGGTCTTGTCAAATACAGTTGAAGATATTTCAGGTCTAGTTAATTAAGATAACTGTGCTGACATAACAGAATAGGAATTCTATAAAATATTTGCCTCAGTATCAAAATCACATTTTCTTTTAAAACTTGCATGACGCAAAATAAGACTACATCAGTTTTTAAATGGACCAAAAGCTGATGAACTAACAGTAACATTTTCCAGTTACTTCCTATAAGAACTGCTTCTTTCGCCAACAGTATGCAGCATGCATTCTCTAGGATACATAAGAAAATAGCAAATCCTTAGTAAAATATGCAGATAACACAAAGGCAGAAATTGTAGGAAACAACAAACCCCACAAAGATAGCTTAGAAATCTGATTGTAGCCAGCACAATTTTCTACACAAATTCAAACATATCGTGAGACATCCCAAAGCACAGAATATAGTCTCGTGTACACAATACAGCAGGTACTTTCTGGAAGACAATGCTGCAAGGAGGGTTCTTGGCCATGGCTAATAACTAAGGGTTACCTCCAATTTAATGCTGTAGGAAAAAAGGGCACTAGCAGGAATCTTCATGTACCTATGTAGAAAACTGAGTAGGACCAGAGAAATAATATTGTCTCTGAATACAGCATTGATGAGACCACTAGAGTGATAATGCATCCAGGTGAGGTGCGCATGCATAAGAGGAAAGTTGTGAGAGGATTTCCATGAATGATTCATGATCTGAAAAACATGTCTTACAATGAGAAATGAATGGAAATCAAACTATTTCATTTAGTACAGAGAAGGCTGAAGCAATTTGATCAGGGTCTTTAGTAGATATCTAATACTAGATGGTTCTTTAATCTAGCAAACAAAAGCAAAGCAAGAACCCAATAGCTCATACTGAAGTCAGTGAACTGAAAATAATATATATTTTTAATAGGGATGGCTAACCAGGTAAACCAATACGTTGTCTGTTGCTTAGTATCTTTAAATCAATATTTGATACCTTATTAGAAACAGACTGTTGGGCAACCACAAGTTATTGGATAATGATTTCCCTAAGTCAAACTATTTTTTGCATTATATAGCAGATCAGACTAAACGAGTACTCTTTTTGGCCAGAAACCTCTTAATTCAACTCATTCTACTTCCTCCAATTCAAAAAAGCGTTATTCACTACTTTCATCCATGCTCTCTCATATTATTAATTCCCCCTCTTACTTTCTAAGCCTCCAGACAATTCTGTAACTTCAGCATTTATTCCTCTTAGACATAACAAGAACCTAGATGTTATCACTGACAGTTTAATTTTTTTCAATGAGAGTTTTAATTTGTAGAGAAATTATATAAGAATCAATGCCTCTAAATATAAAAATACTTTCAAATCTATGTTCATTTTAATATTTCAGTGTGGCAGAGCCACTCAAATCCTCAGATGATGGAAAAGATGAATGACACTTAAGATACAGCCACTGAGATTGTGCTTTTTTTTTCCCCTAAAGGAAATGTCTTCTTCACAGTCACAATGACAACTTGAACACACGCGTGCTGATCCATACAGATGTAATCCAGCTCACTGGAGCACTACAGCTTCATAAAAGGGTTACTTGGTGATTAGAGCACAAAAAAAAAAAATCACATAGCAGGAACAGGTTTGTCACTTGCCACTTTCTTGGCCACTAGGCTTTAAATCAGCAAGTCTCCTTCCTCCTGACGCAGTCTTGGAAGGTATTGGAAATTCTCCCTTCTTCCCTGCACCTCCTCCCTTCCAACCACTCCAGCAGACGGCCTCATGGTTTGTTTTGCTGTTCTTATGGAAAAGGCAACATCAGTGATGTGAATGGGCTCAACTCTTCTACAACAAAGCCTTTCTTCTGCCAGAGGACAGTCTGTGACTTGACCTGTCAAAGGCTACCCAAATGTACAAATTTACACAAGCACTCTTATCCATAGGCTGATATCCTGGTTCTGAAACAGGGAGTAAAGTTAGTTTAAGCACTTCTACTTTCTCTGGGAGATGGTGAGGAGAGAAACAAAGATGGACTGAGATGCGAAAGCTCAAGAAAAGAAGTAACTAAACACAAACATCTCCATATACATCTCTCTTTTAACCATGTGTGTTCACATCCCTTGTAAAATAAGCATTCTGCACACATGTTCATCTTCTGTCTTCTGCTGCCAGAGCTTTAATATACTATTTCTCATGTTCTCATCTCACATCCTGCTGCCAGTCACCCATCCATCTTCCACAGCTGCCCTCTGAAGGCATCCTGTCATCTCGTTTTGTTGCACTGTGCATCTTTGGAGACAACAAGGCACCTGAAGGACTACAGAGTGGGAGTGGAACTGGCAAGTAAACAGCTTGAACAAACATACCCCTGTAATCAAACAAACATACATACAGCTTGAACAAACAAACCCCTGTAATCTCAGATTACTTCTTTCCTAGCATGCACATGTCATGGTAACAATAACATGATTGTGGTTCTTCATGTCCATCAAGCAGAGATTTAGATGGATAAATAATGATGGTTCTGCCCTCAGGAAGCACCTGCAACAGCATGAGCTGGCACACTGAGAAAGCCACCTTCAGCAGTCAGCTGCAAAGTAGTCTTTTGTAATAGATAAACCCAGTCTAGTAATCTCAAATTCTCCTTCACCCCAACTACATGCTAGCCAATGTTAGTAATTCTAATCCACATTAAAAAAAGCTTACAGTAGACCATAACATGGCTGCTCCTCTATATGAAAAAGATAACAAAAAACCAAGCTTCTGTAATTCCTCAGTACATACCCACTTACTCTAGATCAGTAATGTGCTTGTCCACGCTGAATCTGTGAATACTATTCAATTTTAGAAATTCTGCCTGGAACCTTACCAACTGCAAACTCCAATTTGTCTTCTGAATGCTGTAAGAATTCAACTGTAAGAATTGATGTGTACCTTCACTCCAGCTCTGTAGCCTGTATATTAAATTAAACTACACACAAATGCTTTTGCTCCTCTCAAAAGCTGCTAAATGAGATAGTGTCCTTTTCAAAAAGAAGCACTACTTGGCAAAGAACCAGTGAAATCAGGTGAGATGCCAGGTGAGATGGTCAGCAAATACTGGTTTACTAGTCTGGGTAGTCCTTGCAGCCTCCCTGGGAGGAAAATGCAGCCCTAAGAACTCAACTTCTACAAAGATAAACCAGCTATGGCCAAGAAGTGCCAAAGCTGCTCATGTCCAGACAAATTTAACTGTAACAGAATCTGGTGGATTTGGACAGGTGTAACTGATGGTCAAGGGAAATTTTTTAATGTGGAATCATGTTCTTTCAATATCAAATTGTTTCTGTCCCGCTGCATTCTCCAAACCACGCTGTGTCACTGGGGCTGCTACAACCAAGGTGTTGAGTATCCCCTTTGTAGCACAGGGTACCAAGTTTCAGGGGAATTATCTCTATGCTCTACAGAAGCTGCTTACTCACATCCTGTCATATCCACCACAGACAGCTGAGATTTATAACATCTCCTTCCTTACAACCTGCCAGACCCATACCCAGTCGATAAAACTGGTCACATCCCTGATCCCTCCAGTGCTACCGGCCTCCGCAGCGCCATCTTCCTCTCGCTGCTGCTCAGCTCTCTCTCACCTCAAAATCTCAAGAACATTTACATGGAGGGTTTTACTTCTGCAGAAGTAAGCTTATTTGACCAAATATTTGTAAGTAAGTGAACAAGAGAGCCTGAGCCCTTTTTTTATTTTTGTTTGGCTTTGCTTTTTAGTTTTTTGTTTTGTTCTCTTATGACAACCTTATTGCTGATCTGTGCTTCTGACATGGATGGGCTTTGCTAGGGTGCTACAACAGATTAGCAAGCATCACAGCAACCAGCCAATCTTTGTTTTCAAGAGATTATCAACTTGTTCCTGTGTCCCTGATAGAGGGTTGGAAGTAGGAAACCACTCTTATTGTACGCAGGTCACTGTGCTGCACCACTAGTCCCAGTCTGGGCAGCTGCTGCTAGTCCAGCTTACTCAAATCTGAAACAGCCCCATGGACACAGACAGAGCATTGGGCATCCTCAAAGAACAAGGCACTCGGAGGCAGAAGGTGGATTAAAATCCAGTTTTTCAAATATTACTCCCTGCAAGTGAGATCTCAAGTGTTCAGTCTCTAAACTCTTAGGAAAGAACAGTAGCTAAGAAAACAGCCATTGAAAAGCAACAGGAGTGGAGTAATGAAAGACAGCTGCTGGTGCTAAAATTTTAGAAGACAAACTTTACTTATTCTCAAACAAGCAAAATATTTTCCAATTCTCTCTCAGGAAATGGCAATGTGCAGACAGTGGACCCAAGGTTGCTTAAAAACCGGTAATTAGCCTGGCTGCTGTGGCATGCTGCAATGGATTTGCAACATACAGCCTGAGCTGCTCTCTCTCAGACATGTACAACCCCTTGAGCAGCTGTGACAGGCATCCCAAGAACTGCAGCAGAAAGAGCTAGCAGGGGGGAGAGAAGCCACAGGAAAAGGATGGAGGTGGTTTCCATGCAAAGTGCAAGCGGAGAGGACTGAGAAGGCCCCTCCACGGGACTATTCTGTTGCTAGACATCAGCAGACCCCCTCCTGGGATGAGCAAGAAAAACAGCATGAAGGGAAGATATTCCAGACTTGATTTAAATGGCTCCGTCCACTGCAGTCACATCTACCAAAACCACCTGAAATATCCACTTATCACCTCCCTACCTTAAAACTAATCAATATCACTGCAGGACAGCAACTTTCTGAGCAAGTAGAAAATAAGATGGCCTGGAGCCCTGGGAAATTCTCCCTATTCCCTACCAGCTTGATACCAACTCTGCCACTGTCTGCATCACGCGCAGCTGGTGCTGTAACACTGCCTCAAACAATGCAGCAGCAGCAGCAACTACTTTGCTTCCAGTGGCTCAACGAGCCTCGAGCAGTGAGCAGAGAAAGAGCCCCCTCTGCTTGCTTCTCTACAGCTGTGAAAAATATGTGTACAGAGACTAAGTGTTTAATGAAAGGAAAGCACTCCCTTGCTGAAGGAGTATGTGGGACCTGTTAGGTACATTATAAACCCAGGAGTACGTGTTTGTTGGGAGAGGAGTATTAAAGGGGAGAATGACTACTTGAGAAACAGAAAAAGGTACAGTTTCCAGACACACACACAGCACTCCAGCTGTAATTAACGGGCAACAGGTGATTCTTAGTGGCCAGGTGGCTAAAAGCTAGAAAGAGAGAGAGAGAGAGAGAGAGAGAGAGAGAGAGAGAGAGAGAGAGAGAGATCCGTGCTCCACGAGCACACACAGCAAAGTGCTATCCAACTCTCTAAACAGTTTTAATGTTTGGCAAGAAAAGCCAAGAAGGAAGTTAACTCACTGAGGAGAGTCACAAAGTGAGGGATGGAAGGTGGCTCAAGTCCAACTGTGGAAGGAAAAGACAAGAAAAAACTTCTGTGCTCCCTTGACTCTATGAGTTTTTTTATATGTGTAATTCTTACAGTAGATGATAGTGTGGTTAAAGTGCCAGAGCCCATTTGAATCTTGTCACTACAACAGCCTATACTGATGCTGCTTTTAGAGGAGATACACCCACTGGGAATTAAATGTCCTGGCACAGATTGGTTTGAAAATAATTCTGCCCCTTCCCTCATCCATACTCCTGCTAGTAACATACACATTAAAAATAGCTGAAGAACCACATACGCTTCTAAGACAAACCACAAGCCTTTGCATTAGGTTTTACCGACCTCATATGTAAATCAGCATATAAAGACTGGTAGCCCATTATGTGCTATTCAATTACTACAGCAGACATCCATCCTTGTGCCTTTCACAGTGATCTGTAGACTGCAACAGGTTCATAAACAGCTCAGAAAGACAACTGCTGTAGATTTCACTTAACTCCTTATCTATCTGCTTTAAATGAATTAAATAACTGTGTCATTAAAATGCTTGAAGTAAGACTTTGATCATAAACTTATCATTTTACAGTTACTGAATCTGATCCCTAATGAATGTTATTCTATCATATTTCTCTGTCTTCCAGCTTTGTTCCCCATTAGTCCTGGCTCCTCAGTCCTAATGCGACTGCTTTGTATGCTGGATCACTGCATCCTAACAGACCTTGATTGTATCTGCTGATTGCCCAACCCAAAGGAACAGATAAATTGCAGGAATTTCATTTGAGGTGGGGTCAGAAGGAGAGAGAAAATAATTCACAAAATACAAACTACACAAAACACTCTTTACATATTCACTGCACAGCAGCATGACTGCAATTCCTTTCCAACATCCTTTTCTTGCAGGGAACAGAGGGCGCAGGGCAAAGGGGGGAATTTGGGCAGCGTGCTCTCCCACTCTAAGGAAAAAAATGTTTGTTATTTACTCTGAAAAGGGGTGAGAGGGAGAAAAAGCACTACTGAGGTCAGGGGGGGTTCTGCCACAAAGCACCATTGGGTTTCATCAGCTGTAACAGGAGACATACCAGTCAGGGCATCTGGGTCTCTGCAGCATGCAGAGGCAGGGGAAAAGCCAAGTTTGTGCTAACACGAGTGCCCCAACACAGACAGCAGCCAAGAGCTGCCGGCCAGTATCTAAGCACAGTGAGGGGAATGCTGCTGCAGATCCTGGAAAAACATGTAGGCTAAGTGAGATGCAACCAGTGAAAATGGAGGAAGACGTCAAATTGACCCAGTCTATGGGAAAGTGGGGTTGCTAGCAGTCAAGGAGAACAAATGTTCACCAGTCTGCAACAACTAGTAGAGATGGGGAAACACAAGGGTTTTGCTGAAGTAATCATTCCACATTCAAAATTTTGCTCCAAACTCAATCAGGCCACAAAACCATTGACTAAATGTGGTCCTAAATCTAGCTTCTTGCATCAGTTTAGTCTTGGCAGATCAGAGGAACTTACTAGGGGTCCACACAGGAGGGCTGCCAGGGGGACTCTCCAAGCATTAGGGGTAAAGTTGATATACAACTGGGGTCTTTTTCTGCTTTAGACATTCATAAAAGTTCTTTTTAGAAGAGAATGTCAGTATCAGGTCTCCTAAATCCTTATATTTTCTCTTTGCAAAGATGACAATGATTTTCTGGTACATCTGAGAGAGGTAGGTTTTTTGTTGTTTTGTTGTTGTTGTTGTTGTTTATTTGCTTGTTTGTTTTTAGGGAAATTCATTTTCATCAGGCACAACAGAAAGAGTACACCCTAGTAGTTCACATCTGGAAGGACTCCATGGTGACAGTGGCTTTTGTCCTTCAGTAATCAGTACACGCAAGAAGGAAACAAGACAGTCCTTCGAATGGCCAGCCATAGGAGAGCAAAAATACCAAACAGTACCGGAGAACCACATGCCTGTTTCAGCTGTGAACTCTATTAAAGCCACATGAAAGTGTTAAACTGAATGCTGAAAAACCACACGTTTGATATGGAAGAGGCCTATTATGTCAACTTGCATAGTCCTTGCCAATGCAGCACACTGGCTAATGTTAATCGTTCTGCGTTCTAATTATCTCACCATTATAGCAATTTCCCTGATGATCATCTTTTTTTTTTTCTTTTGCTGTTGTTCAGTGGTTTTCAATGATGCAGGCTGTATGGCTTGGACCACCTCTTTGCCATTCGAGTGTTTCCAAAGAATATACCAAAGGCTGTGTTATTATCCCTCTCCGTCATTCCTTTGGCTTACCAGGACATACTTAGTACTTTCAAACAAAAGGATGCGAAGAGGAAGACACTACTTTGCTTCTGTCACCTCACATGGCTATGCAGTGAAACGGATAGGCTGTGGAAACCTCCCAGAGGACTGAGTGCTAACCTCTCCCAGCACTTTTTCCAGCAACAGAGTACAGCAGCGTTGACCACAATGGGACAGCAGAAACAGCATCCTTGCCATGGCCCAGCTGGAGTGAGACTTAGTAATTGCAGTAGAGCAAGAATGGATTTAATTTATTTTCTGCTTTACACCAGAGACAGGAAGAGACCAGATTTACCCAGTGGCCTCATTTCTACCCCAAAAACATGAATTACTTACTGCAGCAGAGTTCACTGTGAAGAGATAGAAGCAAAGACACAGACAAGTCCCTTGAACCAAGGAAGCGATCAGTCCTTTCTGCCTCATCACCCTCATGATAGTGACATTTTAATTAGCTTCCCCTATCTCTGACAGACAACTTGGGTCATGCAGAGAAACCACCTTCTACTTCATACCCTCACAAAATTTGGGAGCTTTAAGAAAAAGAAAAAGAAGAAGAAAGAAGCAACCCAGTCCCCTCTTCCTTTTTTCCCAAGCAATTCAATTATTTGCCAGACATCACTAAGAATCCATTACAGACGAATATATTCTGCATTTGCTGTGGAAATCTTCTGGTGATCTTATCTGCCTCTCAGTTCAAGCTCAAAGCTCAATTGTTTTTTTCTGCCAATACAAGCAGACTTCAAGCAGCACTGAAATCTTTTCAGATGGGGAGAGTCACCTCCTCACGTAGAATTTACAAGAGTATGAGAGACTTATGGATAAACTGAAACAATACGAGGAAAGGCCATGGGGCAACCTACTGGATTCTGGAAGGCTTTGAGTTAACTGCTCCAAGCAGTGAATTCAACATTATCTTGATCTGACTGCGTCAAGAAATAAATACTTCAGAAGCAACTTTGCCCAGTAACCAGTTTTCAAGCTATCATTGAGTAAATCGGTAGAAGGGCATCATCTCCAACTTTCACACATATCAAAAGGACTCAGTCTCTTTTTGATCCCCTGGAAGCACGCAACATCAGTAAAGAGCATTAAGTTGAACAGAATAGCCAAGGAGCTGAGACAGCAGAGGATGAAAGGGGAGGCTCAGGAGGAATACACTGGTGAATTGACCAGTAGGTCTGTGGTTTACATGGTAAAGGTTTGGTAGCAGGGAGGCCACAGGGGCGGCTTCTGTGAGAAGATTCCAGAAGCTGCTCCGTGTCAGATAAGAGACAGTTCCAGCCAGCTCCAAAAGGGACCCGCTGCTGGCCAGAGCTGAGCCAGTGAGCGACACTGGTTGTGCCTCTGGGAGAGCAGATTTAAGAAAGGGAAAAAAAAACTGCTGCCCACAGCAGCTGGGAGAGAGGACTGAGAAACAGCCCTGCAGACACCAAGGTCAGTGAAGAACAATTGGGAGGAGGTGCTCCAGGCGCCAGAGAAGGTTGTCTCCCTGCAGCCCATGGTGTACCACAGTGGAGCAGATCTCCACGCTGCAGCCCATGGAGGAGCCCACGGTGGAGCAGGTGGATGTGGCCTGATGGAGGCTGCAGCCCATGGAGAGCCCCCGCAGGAGCAGGCTCCGGGCCAGACCTGTAGCCTGCGGAGAGGAGCCCACGCAGGAGCAGGTGATCCGGTGGCAGCTGCCACCCGTGGGGGACCCGTGCTGGAGCAGTTTGCTCCTGAAGGATGTACCCCGTGGTACGGACCCACACTGGAGCAGTTCTTGAAGAGCTGTAGCCTGTTGGAAGCCCATGTAGGATCATCTTGGGAAGGACGGCATCCCGTGGGAGGGACCCCACACTGGAGCAGGGGCAGAGAGTGACCATGAAGGAGCGGCAGAGACAAAGCAAAATGGACTGACCATAACCCCCATTCCCCTGCACTGCTCATGGGGAGGAGGTAGAAGAGGGTGGATGGGGGGAAGGTGTTTTTAGTTTGCTTTTAGTTTCTCACTGCTCTAGTCCGCTACTGATAGGCAATAAATTATCCCTATGTTGTCTGTTCTGCCTGTGACAGTAACTGGCGAGCAACCTTCTTGTCCTTATCTCAACCCTTGAGCCTTTTTCCATCACATTTTCTCCCCCTCTTCCTTTGAGGAGGGCAAGTGAGTGAGCAGTTGTGGTGGAGTTCGGCTGCTCAGCAGGGTAAAACCACCACAGTCCGTTTCGTAAGACACCCAGTATTTTTCCCTAGGATGCTTGAGAAAATGGTCCACACAAAAATCTCCAGGTGCAGAAGCAGGTCTGTCTTCTGAGTGGTTAGTGTCAACAGCAGCACCATTCTCAGAAAATATCAGAGACCCTGGGAAAGCAGAAAAGCCACAAGACATTGTACATTCAATCCTCAAATTACTTGGCCCTAGAAGTCAGTCTCTGTGTGCCACCACAGCACAGCCACTAGGCAGCACCATACTGTCTTGTATGTTATACAATCACTACTCCTTCCTGCAATCTAC
Organism: Chauna torquata; assembly: GCA_013399475.1. NCBI lineage: Eukaryota > Metazoa > Chordata > Aves > Anseriformes > Anhimidae > Chauna > Chauna torquata. The sequence continues at coordinate 188,877 of VXAL01019640.1, read as the reverse complement.
CTGAAAAGGATCATAATGAATGGGATATTGCCACCTCCTTGATTTGAACTTCTGTGAACCTTATAGGAACAGTCTGGCAACTGCTATGGTTGCAGCACCTCCAGGGAAGCACCCCAGCCTACACCCTCGGTCTGTTCTCCTTCTGAGCAATTCCTTCCTTCTCTGTTTGGCCACCTTTACAGTCCCTCTGATCACACTCCAACTGATTCTGTTGAAACAATCTGGGTGAAGTTTCCTATTTTACACACACCCCTCTCAAGGAATGTCTGCATATAAATACAATTGCATGTATTCTAATACTTGTCTGCAAATATACATACATATACAAATAAATCCACTGGTGCTGTATTTCAGTGTTCACGCTGCTTCATAATAGTAATATCAATCATAACTCACACATCTGATCATACTTTTTCTTGCACACCGAACATACCAACCTATAAGCAACCCCTGATGCTTAAGGAAATAACCTTGAGGCCAGCTGTGATGGATCTAGAGGGAAAGCAGTTCCACAGCTGAGCTCCCCTACAGAAACTGCCCTGCCACCAGCTTTTCACATCCCCTTACTCATAAAAATGAGAAATTTTTTGTAATTACTACTGATGGTAGTATTGCATAGAAGAAAGAATGTATCCACTGGAAGAAGACCAAAAATATACGAGAGGATCTCTGCAGAGATCATCCTTGCTGAGCAGCCTTCATGTTACTGGTTTTTCAAGTTTTTCTTCTTACCCGAATCACAATGAACCCCTTTTTCTAAAGCAGTGTCTTTGTTTGAAAGGTCACAATCTTAACCAAACATCTTATGCTGTGTTCAACACGCACAATGTATTTCAGGGAATTTTTATTTCATTTTAAATGCCCTGCCATAAATGCAAAGAACAGGCATAGCTTCTGTATTGTTTAAGGTATGTAAGGCTTAAATGTTGATCTGGGGAAGTAGCAGCGTTCCTGATGTGCCAAACCCCACGGCTGGGTAAACACAGAGATTTGACAGATCATCTGGGAACCCTCCCATCAGTATTTAACACAACCAGGCTTTACAGACAGCACCACTCCTTTGGACACACAGCAGCAGCATCTCACTACTGTTTTGTTTTTGTTTTGTTCTTTTTAAAAAAAGATACAAAGAAGATACCCTTTCCAGTGTTTCACTTAGCCTGCCGTCGTGGTTGTCTATCCTGATTTAAAGAGAACAGCTCTTCTACCTAACTGAAGCATCTTTTTCCATTTCACTGTTAACTGTCCTTCATACCCAATTAGAAAAGTCGTCAAAACCATTACTTGTTTCTGATTTCTATGGATCTATGTCTTTCTAGAGCCTTATCAAACAAAAGCAAAGGGAAATTGAGGCTAATCTGGAAACAGACTGGAAAGAGATTGTATTGTGATCTGACCACGGTCAGGGTGCACTAGCAGAGATGCTCTGACATCAGGGTGTTACTCCTCCCTGCACGGCCCGTTTCAGACCGCCTGGTTACAGCCCTGGTTCTCCCCAGACACATCGCAAGCTCTGATCCCTAGTGAAGCCTTGGCTGCAGATCGAATTGCACAAAGCCAAGCATTTGAGTGACAAAGGCACGTCAAGTTTCCCTTCTACTGTTTGATAAAATTCTTTAGGGGAAACCCATTTTCTTTATGTACTTCTCTGCCACCAGGCTTCAGATTGGTGGCGAAGTCATTCTGTACAAAGCAAAACGTTGTGGGATATGTAAGATAAGGTATTGACATCTCACACCCTTGAATCCCCCCAGTAGAGACCACATTAGAAAACATGTTTCTCTGAAGCACACTGCCCTTTCTGTCAGTGGCTCTGCTCAGAGTATCTCCCCATTTTCTCGTGTTTATTTTAACATCATTACCACTGCTGCACACTCTTTACTGTGGCATGAAACAGGCAGATTTTCCTCTTCCCCACACTGCAAAAAAAAATAAAAAATAAAAAATTGGCTGAACTCTGACTTCATTTCTTTTCCATAATCTAGGTAAGACACCCTGGCCTTCTGTCTCTTAGAGACAGTGTTGAGTTTTCCGCATATCAAGCAGCAGAGGAAAAATCCTGCGCTGTAACCAGGGTCTCCTTATCAGAAGGATAAAACTGTTGAATAATAGTACTGAAAACTTTGACTTGACCAGTGGCAAAAAGTCAGACTATAAAAGAAGAAGTGGCAAAGACAAGGACGGCATGAAACCGTGACCTAGTATTTTGTTTTAATCAAAAACTTGAAAGTAATTGGTTCATCAAACAAAAGCTGAAATGATAACAAGTAATGAAAAGCTAAAAGCCAAACATGGAGAGAGCTAACTTAAGGACACAGTGTTTATTCACAGAAATCCAAGGAAAAGCACAAAGCTTCAAGTAAACAAACCTCTTCATTCATTATTTTCCCTATTTGGTTCAAAACGACATTTGTTTTGTTTCTGTGACATCACAGCAGAATTCAAAGCAGCAGAAGAATAATAGAAAATGAAGAAATAACAATTGAAAACTAATTCGTGCCATCAAATGACTACACAGTAAAACTAGAAAATTATAAAGGGACAGTCACTCTTATCATTTCCTGAAACTTTGCTTTTTCTCTGCTGAGAGTGATAAATTAGAGGAGCTAAAAAAGTGAAGTCTTTTTAAAACGGTTGCATCTGTCTACTCAGCCTGGACTTTCACTAACATTATGATTCTGGGGAATCAGTGCAATGCTGTTCTTGCATAAAAGTCATCCGTAGTTGCTACTTAAGAATATTTCATCAGCTATCACTGTATGTTGGGGTGGCATCTTATAAATAAAAATATATCTAAACATTTATTTGTAGCTGAAATTACTCTTGCTCTTCTTACCATACAATACTAACAGAGCAGTGTCTCTATCACCATGCTTTCTGTCCATGAAAACTGTACACACACAGAATATTCCCCAGATTTATTGGTTTAGTGAACCCCCTACCATGCAACCAAGTCTTACACGACTTTTAAAACCTCACCATTTGTTCTGCAATAACTGCTCAGGAAATAAGGCTCGTCTCAAACCAGTTTTTTTGTCCTGCAGCAGGACTTCAACAACTTCTTGGTGTTTGCCCCCTGCGTGATACATGTAATCTAGCAGCAAACTCCTTCTCAGTGTGGCAGCATCCTCATCTGCATTTTGCGCTCATCACCAACTTTTCTGCTCTGACATGGATGCTATCTCAGTTTGTGCTGCATATATACTGGTCAGCTACCTTTTCCAGTGAGCCATTTCCCCTTCCCCAGCTCTCTCCCCACTCACTCCAAGCTCTCCATGCTGCTGCCCAGGTAGCTACGCTTAGTGCAGTGACCTTTTCCTGTTTCAGAGCTGTTCAGGAAATCCAGCGCTCACCCTTCCTCCCCTCTGCTCACCTAATGAGCTGTGTGATGCTACACAACTGCTGATATTTTCAGGGATAGTGAAAGAAGTACATTAATGAATTTATTATAGATTTTTGTGTTAAATGTATTATGCAAATGTTAATCAGTTTCTGCAGAACTTCGAGAAAGATGCTGCATGAAATAAACAATACAGTGTTAGCTCTGGCAGTAAAATTTAGAGCTTCGGTTGTTTAATATTCAATGTACAAATTCCTTAAAAAAAATTTTTTTAAAGGGCACGTTGGTTAAAATTCCCTGCACAAATGTGAATCCATGCACTCCTAGTCCCTGATGTTAACAAACATTAGCAAGTCTGTACCATGCATGTCCTTGTTTTACTAGACATCCACTTCGCACATCACATTTATCAGGGCCACTGAGGCCAAGAAACAGCTTCTCCTTGAACAGTCACAACTTGCTGACATGTTTATGCTTCTCTTCTCTGACCCCAAGGAATGTTTCTAATTCCTGTTAATTCTAATAACTGCAATGTTGTCAGAATTTACATGCACAAATATTTGCATAGCCTCAGCTAATTCAGTGCCATGTATTCCTCAAGGCTTAGAACATAACTAGTGCTGCATTCAATCCATTTTACACTGGTCCTAGGACTTTTTCCAGTATCCAATCCACTTACGTAAGATTCAAGATGTTTTCCCCCCAAACAACAGATATAGTCCTTCTAGCACTAATCATGGGCATGTTATAGGGGTAGTTCTTTTCCTAGAATTCATTTGGGTAGCACTTTAGCATATACACTTAGCAGTCCATGATACTAGAGACACCTACACAACAAAGCAATTTGACCACAGCTTAAGCTAACCAGCTCAAGCATCAAAGCGAAGGTACAACAGCAGAGGTTTATGCTCATACTAACCACCAGAGTACATGCTCAGAGACTCTGTGGTGCTGCTCTAACCACTGGCATGTTACTGCCTCTGCCATGTCATCTCCACTGCTCTTGCTACCCATGGTACCAGACTCACTCAGTCCGTGCTGCAGTCACAGACATCTGGCTGTATGCATATTCTCAAATGCCTCAAACGTTCCACGCAAGCATCCCATACCTGTGATTTGTCACAAACGAATACCCGTAACATCCAGGTTATAAGCTTACAGTGAGGAGCAGAGGCATTTAGGTCACAGGGAGGCTCCTGAAAGCATAAAGGTAGCTGCAAGGACCTGAAAATACATTTGCTATGAGGCTAAGAATTAGGAATGAAAATCTGTGAATGAAATGCCTGTGCCGTAACTTGAGCTATTGGGTCAACAATTGGTACCAAATGGAATGGTACAAATTTAACCAAGGCAACAGATGTTTACCATATGTGGTTTTTTTGTTGGTGTTTTGAACAGAACTGTGGAGTGACCCCCAGAGCACTCTCTGCTGATGCACACTTGAGCACACACACGCTTTCTTACATCAGCAAAGACTCGGTGCAGTCTGTCAAATTCAGAAGATAATCTGCATGTAAAAGATGAGCTTAATGCTGAAAAAATCCAGCAGGAGACTGTGGAAAGGATCACAGGTTGCTCTGCACCCCAGCCACTTCCACACATTCCCATGAAACCCAACGTACTGGCTGAGTGGTGCAGTACATTTACACCATGATCTTCTGCAGACCTGAACCCGCATTCCTCTGCTTAGCTGATCTTGTTTACTGTGTCTCTTGCTTTATGTTCTCAGATATTCTATCTCATAACTATATCCCTCTGAAGCACACACAAATCTGTTCCTATGCCTTGCCAAAAGCTGCACCTGACTGAAGAGACACAAAAGTGGTTTGCCCAAAGCCATTCTAGGGAACCTTTTTTTTTTTTTTTTTTAAATTTTTAAAAAGGGCTGAGCTTGATCATCTGAAGTTTTCAATTAGAGCAACTGTGCCTCAGAGCCTAACACAGAAAGGGAAAGCATCAAGATGATCCAGGAAGAAGCTCCATGAGCATTTGAGAGGTCAATTAGGAAACCTTGAAAGGTTGACAATGTCCCTTTAAGTTTTATAACAGTGTAAATGGTTCATTCATCATTCTTCACTGGTCACATAATGAACAGTTAGACTGTTAAATGACCTCAACTTTGCCTTGGGCTCTTAACTCCAAGCTAGTTACTGCCTGGCCGCCAAAGTCCTAACTATAAATGAGTCATTAATGCTTAAAGAGGAGAAACGCTCCCTTGTCCACTATAGCAGATCACACAGAAGAATCTGCTTGGAGCACAGCTCCCAGCACTGTTTTGCTGCTCCCTCAAAACAGAAACACAAGATCACTCTGACGCCCCAGCATCTTCATCATCTATGGGCATTTGACTCCTGGAGGAAAATGTAATAAAGCAAGACAGCAGCCGCCTGCTCTCCCTGCAGATTCCCCCCTGCACAGAGCCACTTGCATGGGTGGGACCAACACAATGGGTCCACGCTAGCTTAGGCAGGCTAATTAAAATGACCTAAGGCAGACAAACAGGGCAGACTCTGCAGACACTCAATTTGTATCTAACTTCAACAATTATATCAGATCTCTTTAAAAAAAAAGTCTGCAAAACTCGTTTATTTCTTATCTTTAAATCATTACAACTACAACACAACTAGCAATGAAGTAGACAAGTAGTTTATGCTTTAATTTGTGCAAAAAATAATCAATTTAAAGCCTGGAAGAAACTAAGATTTAATTTAGCCAGATATCTTAAACTGTAAAATAGTCGATAACAATAGCAAAATTTGACATTTAGAAAGGAACTACTGCACATGGATTAATGAACACCTCAGAATAAAGTCGTATCAGCATGAAAAAAATACCCCCCCCCGAAGTACCTCTTTGGGAATATGCTTCTCTCAGGCAGCTCCTTTGTGGACACTGTAATAGGCAATTCAGTCCCTTTTATTCCAACAGCAAAACTTAGCCTAAATACCAGCTTCTGGCTGGGGAAGGTTTTCTGATAGGTGTCCCCATACCATATAGACCTAAATCTCCAGCCTTTGAGATCTCATTTTCAGAAGCAGTTTTAGCTGAGACTTACTTGGGAGAGCTCTAGGTCACAGAACAGACCACCCTAATCATCCTGACACTGCATCCAAAACTGAACTTTGTGCAAAAACACCCAGCTGAATGGGCAAGCTCAGGTAACAGAGCCAGCACAGCACTCAGGCTAACTTACTTACAGCGCTGTAGTGTTCAGGGTAGATAAAGCAGCCTAAAATTACACTGCTATGTGTCATACAAAAGCACTTCTATTTTGTTCCTCTGCTATATTAAAAAACATTGTGTAAAAACCATGTTCCCCTCCTGCTGTGTAAGGTGGTTTTCAGACAGAAACTCCCACTTGTAACTAGCTAGTCAACTCTTTTCAAGCTCTTTAATGGGCAAAATTGATTATTTCAATATGTATGAATACCATTGCATTTTTATGACTGTTGCTGTTACACTACTGACTGGCAGAAAAGCTAAAGACAACTAGTTATTACTACGACTATGGGGATCACACTCACAAGTTGATCAGTTCAGAGTCCATGCCAAGCCATGAGCCTTTCACGCAGCCAGACCACCCCTGTAGGGTCTCACCAAGTCTCCAGGATCCTCTTCCAGCTTCCTGCAACCCTGCTCAGATTTCCTTCACAGTCAGCACCCACAGGTGATTCCCTTTACTCCAAAATTAGCAAGAAAATAAAGACTCCATCCATTTGGCCTCATAAATATACATGCATATGCACAAAGGGATGATGTTGCTAGCTTGGTTACTGGACTAGAGACAGTTTTGAGCCCAAATGCATCTCAGCGTAACGGAAAAAAAAAAACCTGCCTTTTATCTATACAGATTCACTTATCAAACCTGAACTGGAGTTCCATTTTCCTCACCAACCAGCTGTGAACTAATTATCACAGCTTATCAGGACTTCTAACTAGTCCTGCTCCCTCGCCAAGCATATGGTTCCAATTAAGTCAAACTGCAGCTGATTTTAATCAATCTTCCTTGAAGCAGCCGAAGTTGAAGAATCTCTTCTCCTTCAGCTCAAAGAGTAGAAGTGCAGGAAAAGCAGGAGAGTAGTATTTGCATAAGGAACACTTCATATCCGCCTGGTTGCCTGTAAACACAAGGCTCCTAGCAGTAAGAAATGCTAATTGAATGCTCTTCACAAGTCTTTCCTCCCACTTTATCCAAAAAGCACTGATTTGATCAGTGTCTTTTGTTCCTGGCCAAGTTGCACGTTTCCACCACCAACTCGGGAAGATCATCCAAATCGTTTCAGATAACTAACAAACCAAACCTTTCACTGAAATCTCAGCAAGTCTACCCCCTGTAGGTCAAGCAGTAACAGCACATTTGCTCTCCCAGATTACAGACAGCCTTTTTTTTTGCTTCATCAAAAGAAAGACGGTGGGGGAGAGCAGATAAAATTATCTGGTTAAACCCACTCTTTTCACATATTATTTGAATCCCTCTGCTGAGCCACAGTTCAGATGTTACTCTTAAGATAACGTCCTAGGTGATGGGGGAGCCACCTCAGCAGGGTGTCATTTCCCTACAGTCCCAACATTTCTTGTGTTTTTGTAATCTGTGGTTTTTATTAGCAGTAAAGACCTGACCAGTGAGTAATATCCACGCTAAAGTCTTTATACCAGTGAAGGAAAATCAATGCAGCCTGCAGCTAGGTGTCAAGAGCCAAGGGGTTTCGGAAGAGGAGGTGTGTGGAGGTGGAAAGCGCCTTCAACCATAATTCAAGCTGTCCCCACACAAGCAATGAATACAAAGAGATGTCAGATGTTATATAAGCTGCTGCAGATAGCTATCAGTAGCTCTGTTTCTTTATTTGCTAATACTGAGTTTAGGGAGTGTGAATCACACACCTATCTAACATAAAAGTACCTTTCACATGCATGCCTGCCCTCCAGCCAGTCCATCAGGGTCCTGCAGGTCACAAAACAGCCTATTGCTATCAGCAGCAGCCAAAGCAGAGATGAGCAAAAGCCACTTGCCAATACTGAGATACAAGAGGATGTAACAGGTGGCAAACATTTCTGAAACTGTACTCCCTTCCACACATCAGTACAATCAAACCTTGATATTTTTTGTTAGCAAACATTAGCTGTATCCCCTTAGATTTTGTTCACTGCACACAGCTTTGTGAACTCAGACAGACTTCAGTCCAGTCCAATATAAAACAAAGTCCTAATTCTAAATCCTGCCTCTTCAAAATTCACAACTTTGATACTTTCCCTCCCATGCATCTTTCATTCAGTAGACACAGTTCCAGAAAGTTAGAGGTTTTATTTTAAAAAAAGAACTGCAGATAAAGATTTGTCAGAAATTGTCTTCTTCCCACCTTGTTTAATGTCACCCCCTACTTTCTCTTACAACTTTATTTGATGCCATGATTTTCCCATGTTTGTAATTTCAAGCATCTTTCTGTTCATATACAGAAACCACAAGAAAATTTTACTGAAGTTTGTCTTGCCTTTTTTTTTTTTTCCTCTTTTGCAATAAAGGGAAGTTATTTTAACCCATCATTTCCCAGTAACTTCTTTCAGAGATGGGAATAAATTACATGTCAAACTAGTAACATTTCAGAGACCTTATTTCTCAGTGTATAATAATATTCTCAGTGTATTTTCTCAGCACTGATAGAAGAGGTGAATTACTAAGTTTATCCTTAACTTAGTGGGTTCCCGCTCTAAGGAACCATTTTCCAATGCATATAAAGAAAGTCATTCCAAGCTTGGCCTGTCAAGATATTTTATACTCCAAGTGAATAAAAAATGGGAAAGCTGATGTTTTGTCCTCTGAGGAGTTCTGAAATCTTGACCACGCATGTGGGCACACACTGATCAATACTGACATTTTAGCATTCAGCTTTAACATTGCTATATTTATGTTCTCCTCTCTACTCCTCCTCCTTCGGAGAAGCTGCTTTTGGCAGCCACCTCTAAGATAAAAGTGGGAAGCAAGGGAAGAGAAGAGCCTCTTGTTCCCAGCCTATCATCACACTACTTTATTATACTGTGAAAGCTCAGCTACCCAAATGGTAGCTGATGCTGATGACCAGAAGCCAGACAATTAGCAAGACTACCCTAAAGACTTCAGATCTTTCCTGAACATGAGCCTTTAAACACTTAGTGTTTTGGCATCTCAAGAGTAGCGGAGAGCATCTCTCAGCATCAGGAAGAAAACAGGGAATTCCTCTGGTCAGGCCCCCCTGGCAAGCCAGCAGCCATTGTAAGACAATGATTGCAGATTAAATATAACTTGAGTGAGTTGTAACCTGCTCTGAAACCAAAGCTGCTAATGTGTATTTTGGAGACCTGAGCATCCAAACACCAGCCCAAAGCTTTCATCTCCTGATGACTGAAACCCAATTAAAGGAGAGCCAGGTGACAGGTTTCACACTAAACATGGCTCAGCAGAGATGCTCAGCAGCTCTTAGCTCCCCATTTTATCAAAGCTGTCACTTCCCCTGTCTTCAGGAATTGGTAATAAAAAAGAAAAAAAGATTTGATTCACCTCTAATAGGTGTCAGGATAAAATCAATGGTCTGTCTGAAATCTGGGTAATTTCAAAACTACAGGTGTTTTTTTGGTTTTGTTTTGTTTTTTTAGCATGAACCAATTTACCGGAAAATGGGAGAAAAAAGAGAAAGAAAGGAAAATTAAGAGAATGAAATGCTACAATGCTGAGCTGTTCAGCATATCAGAGAGAATAGCATGGAGAGAGAATACTGTTCATAGCAGGATGTGGTGTGATTAAACAAACATGCTCAGGTTCTTGTTTGCTCCAGCACCTTTCAGACAGGAAATGCTACAAAAGCCTGAAGCAACTTCCGCATCCCTCCTCTGCAGAGGAAAGCTGTTACCAGAATGAGAACAGACTGAACAGACAGTCCACTTGACTGCTGTGGGCTCCCTTGCCATCCTTCAGGGACGGTGAGACTTCACTGATTTAGCCAGAGCAAAAAACTGAAGACCTTTTGCCATATAGGATGGCACCTACGTCAGCAAAAGGTAAAATACCCGCAGTAACACAGCAAAACAAGCACAACTTTTCACCCTTCTGACTCCACACCTCCTGCCTCTCGCTGTCTGCACTCTGGTGATGCTGTCATGTCATTTTCTCAACAATACTGATGCTTCCAGGCTTGGAAAACTACTTCCTAATGAGATCACAAACCGGTGGTCTCTGTCCATCACTGAGAACAGCAATGGAGTCTCCAGTACAGATGGAGCTCCAATTTGCCCATCAGCTCCATGCTGTTTGGCCCTGTCCACATTCCTGCTTTGGCAAAAAAGAAGTTGCAGACTGATGACTTTTGGTAGTGGTGGTATTTAACATGGAACAGCTTTTAAGGCTCTGATGAAGAAAAAGAAGAGGTTCTAGACAAACGTATTGAAAAAGACAACTTGTGTGATTGAATCCAACAACAAAACACTTCAATAACACAAAGATGAAGTTACATTGGTGTATTTTGCACAGCCTTCCTAAAATGCCTGGCCCAGACTGAGGGAAATGAACTTGCATACTGTAAGGTTCAATCTGGCGTGTCTATTAGAATAGCTATGGCGAATGGACTGTATCAGGCTCTCCTGCCGCTCTGGACCTCCAAATTTCCTACCTGCAGAGTTAGCTTCTCCAGTTTTGTTTCCAGAGATCTGTTCACTTCTTCCAGCTTGCTGCGTTCAGCTTCCAGCTCCTCAATTTTCAGTCTAGGGAGGAAAGGAAAGATGATAAACACTATGTCTTTCCCCAGTCCCTCCACAAATAATCAAGTAAAAAATGAAATCACAAACAGTGGCAGATGATTCCTGTATTCTATATCACAAAGCTATACTACTGAGATGTAAGTTTTAGTAATATGTTTGAAGTTTGTATGATTGAAATATAATTACAAAAAATATGTAGTCAAGTTACAACTTGAATATAAAGCAAATTCAACTTACATACTTCCTGAACCAGAGACTGAGTCTAGACCATCATGTTCAATAACCAACAACAGCTAAAATCTCCATGAATGTGTCAAATCTCTTTTTGATCTGATTTATACGTTTGGCATTCACAACGCTCCTTGGCAGCAAGTTCCACAATTTAATTATGTGCTGTATGAAAAATTAGTTAATTTTGTTTTATACTTCACATGTGATTATTTCACTGAGCGCCTGTTAGTTCTGCTATGAAAAGTTGTGAATAATTGTACCATATTCCCCTCTCCATACCACTTTACAACAGGCCTCCCCCTATTATTTCCTCAAGAATCTCAATTTAGTCTTTCCTCATGTCAAAGGCTTTCCATATTTCTACTTATCTTTATTGCCCTTCCTTGTTGTTCTTCAAGTTTTATATAGACTTTTTGCTATGGGAAGAGCTAGAACTACAAACAGCACTCAGATGTATTCAGCAGTACGAGGCTATTTCGTTCTCAACTTCTTTTCTAATAATTCCTAGTATTCTATTTTTCTTTTTAACTATTGAGCACTTACCTGATATTTTTAGAAAATTGTTCACAATAACATAAGATCTCTTTCTTGAGTGATAACAGCTCATTTAGGGCCCACTATTGTACAAGTAAAAGTAACGGTGTTTTTTCTTCCGTGCATGGGTTTTGTATTTTTTTGATGTACAACTGTGTCTCCCATTTTTTCGAGCAGCATCATAAGATTCTTCTGAAATTAAATCCTAGAGCTTATCAGGCTGTTAGCATATTACCTCAAACTCAGTTCCCTCACTACTCACAAAACTTACAAGTTCCCAATAAAAATCATTCTAGGACCTAGTGGAAAACCCTCTATATTGTGAAAACTGAACATTTATTCCTTGATTTACCATCTTTTAACTTTGCATAACACAAATTAATGGAAGAAAACTGTATCAAGCTTCACAAAACAGCAAGATACTCTCTCTGGCTCAGGAAATCTTAGTGAAAATACACTAAAAGCTAGGAGATCCTTCTGGCAAAGTACCCCCAGCAGCTTTGCTGTACTTGCATGGGCATCCACAACCGGCCATCAATGCAGACAGTACACTGGGATGGCCAGTCCTCTAATTTTTATATTCTTAATAATCCAACAAATAACCTTGTTTCTTATTCCATCAGAGTAATGTTTCTTTGAGACCTTTGGCTCAAAGCTTTTTGAAAGGTCATATATATTGCCTTTAGCCAAATGATTGTTAAATCCTTCAGAGAACTCCGTCAAACTTATCATGCAAGAGAAATTATTGTAATATGTTCAATATAACATTTTTGCTTGCACTTAAGTACAGAGTACAAAAACCTTAACACTGCTTCAAGAACCTCACCTTTCTCATTTTAACTTCTTGTGATTGATTGTGCAACTAATACATATTAACATTGATTTTTGCATCCAATTTTCGGAGGATTGTTTACCAGAATATTTTTTTAAAAATCAATTATCTTGTTTGATAACATGCACTTTTAAATGATCCACATTAAGCTGAAAATCTTTGCACCGTGACAATAAACAACATGCCCATCTGCCAATATCCAGAAATTATGCAACAGAAATTTCAGGTACAACTGAGAAGTCATCTCTCCTATTAACTGGGCAAGTGAGGGAAAAGCTACAAACTTTTCTGTAGAAGTTGGATGATCTACAACATATTCAGCACAGAAGCGTCTCCTTTATAAATATGCAGCTTGAATTGCTTAAATTATTTGTAAGCCCGACCCCTGCTGGTAATTTTCAGATACTATAAAGTATCATCTTTCTTCCCTCTTGGAAGCTTGTCAGACAAGCAGCTTTTAGCATTGCCTAGGCCATTAAAAAAGATCATCAATAATTTGCAGAAGAGACACAAAGCTTGCAGGGATGGAGGACGCTGAAGAAGCAGAAGACTAAAAAGGTCGAAAAAAATGGAAATTCAAAATGGAATCAATGCTTTTAATGGCATGTTTCTAAACGGACTGCAGAGCAGGCCATGAGAACAGGAATGCTTTTTTCTGAGGAAGAACAGGTCCTGAAAGGTCAGAGCCAGACACAGGACTCTCATCAGTACTTTCTCCATACCTGACATGCTCAGTTTTAATTTAGAACAAATTTCTCCCCATCTAGCCTCCCAAATGAGCTGCAATGTTGCTGTTGTCTGCCTGCAAAACTTCTCTCTGCACGGAGGTTTCAGCTCTGGCCTCTGATGTGCCCTCTAAAATCACTCACAGGGATCACCAGAAAACACTTTGAAGAGACCTGAGGGACAAGGAAGCTGTAACAAGAGGCAGCTTAGGTCACTATATTTCTAAGGTATTTCCTCTGCAATTTTAAGGTTTAATAATTCCTTCCTGCCCTTCATTTCTCACCCAGGCAGAGGCAGCGTTTCAGAGCATGGGGCTCAGGTCTGGCAGCGGCCGCCCCCAGACCACGTACTTGGCGGCTGGTGGGCTCGGGGTCGGCAGCCATCCTGTGCCGGCGGGTGAGGCCGCCTCGCCCCCGGCGGACAGGAACACCTCCACGCTGCCTCCTTTACAGACAAAGCTTGCTGCTTCCTCTGCGCGGAGGTCCACGAACACCGCTGTTAGCAACCTCTTTGTACCAGGGAGGTTTTTAGGACTCACTAGTGCTTTCACTACTTAGCCCTCTTCTAACCTATTTTTAACACTGTTAAGTGTCCTGGATCTCCAGCGGGAAAGCATTAAAGAACCATTAGGAAACAGTTTGTGCTGTTCTAGCTTTGCTTTACAGCCCTGGGGAACTCTCCCCAGTGGCAAAGAGAGGGAAGCAAAGGGAAATCCTATCTATATATAAACACAGCAAAGCATTTGCAGCTGGTGGTTAAGATATGGTAGTCAAATATTGAAAAATACTTACTTGCTTGGCACTTGAGTTTTTCATTTAAGTAAACTCAGGTACAGGGCCAACTGTGTACTGCTTCTGGATGCTCCAGCATCCACAAAGGCAGCCTTAGTCTGCATGCACCTTGCACGCTTTCTGTCAAGGGACAGCTGCAGAAAGATGTGATGCTATTTTATCATCAATTTGCATGCCTCAACTTGCTACATATGGGAGTTACTTTCAGGTAGGGAGAACAATCAAAGATACATTCATGTGAGAACAACAAAAAGCAGAGTACAGAAACATCTGGGTACAGCACAGCCATCTATCAACTTAATGTCTGGCCCAGAATGAATGCCGGTGCTCATTTTAAAAGCAGCCTTGCAGCATAAGGAAGGAAGAAACATCAGTTACTTTCTAAAATACTGACACCATTCTCAACTTCAGTGATACAGGGAAAGTCATTCAGATTAATTTCTGGAAAATTTGCCAACTTATTTGCCATACAGGGGTTTGAAAACATGAAAATATTTAAACTGTGAAAAGGAACTCTTCATGTTTCTGGGAGACTTTTCCTGATTGAGACGCAGTCAACCAGAGGCAAAGGCTCCAAAGGCAGTCATCTCCACAGCCCTTTGCAAGATCAAATTTAGTGCAAGAATGCAGACAAATTGGTGTTTGCTCAGACTTGTGGATTTTTCCACTTCCCAAAATTGAGCTTTATATTGCCTCCATTGCATGTTTCACTGCCCCAAATTAGAAGAGGGAACACACACACACACACACACACACACACACACAAAAAACCCTGCAGCTTCAGGTCTACTGAAATGACACTTGTGAGAATCAGGAGACATCACACCATGCGTGCTCAGTCTGTCTAAAAAGTGCTTAGGTGGTAAGCAATATCTGCTGGAGAGAAAGGCCAAGCTGCTTGCTTTAGGAAGAAAGAAGCAAAAAAAAAAAAAAGGGGGTAAGCTGCGTGATTTTTCAAGAGCATCTCGGCACTTCCAAAGTCCTTTTCAGTCCAGGTGATGACCAGTGACAGACAACTCGCCACCACCACTCCTCTATCTTCTTTATTTGTTTTTAATGTTTGCAGATGTGGTACATGATTGCCTGTAGAATAGCATGGGTATTGCCGATGAGGACATGTCTCACAGAGGCCCCATCTGTGAAGAGGACGTGGCCATGTGGAAATGCTATTGCTGAACAAGAAACTACTGAATGGAGCAGAAAATGTATGTGTTGGGAAGACACTATTAAGGGATCCAGATGGCATCGAGATGGTGTTAGGAGCAGAGCAGACAGAATTCCAGCAAGTGTGACTAATAGGCATTGGCAAGAACATGAATTTCTTTTGAATTACTGTAACTCTACTCAGTCACTAAATCCACAGAAAACATTTAGGATTTACTGGGGTTGTAGTTTGACAGCAGAGAGAAAAAGTTCAGATTTGTTCCAGCTGAAAAGGTCCTTCAGCTGTTGCCACTTAAGTCTTTAGTGAAGTTTTTTTTTTATAGATTTATTTATAGGTTCTGAAATATTAGTTTCTGCACAGCTATCACCTTCCCTCTAAAAGGTGTTAATGCCTAAATGCTCTCTGCTTTGCTATATCCCATAGTACATAAACTCGAGTTTGACCACTTTTTCTTTTCATAAGATCTGCAGAACATAAACAAATGGAATTTCAGAGGGAGCAGCAAGAAGCGTGAGAAATGACAGCACTAGCACCAGCTTTTATTGTCTCTTCAGAAACGACGATGCTGGGAGAGAGTTTCACATTTAAAGTTATAAAAGGTCTGACGAAAAAGCACTTTGTTCTCAAGAGGAGGAGGAAAAACTGATGAACTCTTTCAAGTCTCTTGCTGAAAATTTACTTTCCATACTAAAGAAAAATGAGACAAAAGTATATTTTTAAAAGCTCTCATTCACTCACAGGAGGTGAATAGAGATTCAAAGGATTAATATGGATTTTTCTTTTTTCCCTTTATGTCTCTCCTGCTTTTGTTTTCAGAAGTTAGCTCCTAACCACAGGGTGTATATGGAAATGCCTGGAGGCTTACAGTCCATTCCTGCTCTGCAGACTCCTCTTGCTGGCTTCTACTGGTTTTCCTCTATTTTTCACATTCCTTCATGACAGCAGCTAACTGGAGTGGTTGGGCTCAGTCCAGAAGAGCAGACACATCGTACTGTAGGTTAATAGGATTTCAAAAACCACAATAAACTACAGAAATGGAAATAGCTCCGTCGTAAGCTGTGGGATTTCTTTCCCCACTTTCCAATTTGTAAAGTTTGCACTCTTCTTCTCTTTGTTTTCTGCCAGAATTAATTTCTGGTAGCAGTCTGTAGATGGAAGGAGGAACAGTGGAGCTCATGTTGCTAGCTCCTCCTTAGCAGCTACATAAAAACGAGTAAACACTTGAGGCCTGTGATGACAAAGTGGGAGGGAGAGCACAGCAGATCTAATCCCTATGCACTGATCTCTCTTCTCCTCTATATTCCTCCTGTTCTTTCATCACAGCTACCAAGTTCGTCTCTGCTGAGGGGACACATCCAGCTGCGTCACATGGAGGGTTCTGCCATGCACCACATAAAATTATTCCTGAATCCCAAACACAGGCGTGGAAGACAGTTATCACATGTTGCTTTGACTAGGAGCCTCTTCTATGAAAAGCGAGCTTGGCCCAGGTTCATGTCCAATGCACAGAAAATGCCAGAAAGCACAAAATAAGGCTGAACCATACCCTTTGACTGCTTAAGTCTAGAACCATAAGAAAAACACTTTATTTGGACTTGATTCTGCAATGCAGAGAAGGGTGTGCTGCTGGATACAGTGTTTGAGAGTTTGAAATAAGACCTGAAGCAGCAACAGTTGCCAACATGGGGAAAAAAGTGCAAGCACTGGCTTACTAGCTTCCAAGCAAAGACAGCTCCAGCTAAAAGAGAACACTTTTTCAGTCATTTACTGTTAGAAACCAAGAGCTGAGCAATGAAAAGGGTGATTAAAAACAAACAAATGCATGCTTTTTAGAACAGCTTTGTAGCTAAATGACTAGCATCAGGGCCTGGGACAAGTATTTAAATCAGCCAGTCTACCATAACAACTAAAACTGGTTCAGTAGAAAGTGACAGAAAAAACAGCCTGGAATTAGATCCGGGGACTGTGGTCTCTGTGCATCCACAGCCCCTGGGGCATGCAGTACTGAAATGGGAAAGAAAAGTCAAAATATCGCTGTGAAACGATTCCAGAAGCTCAGCCTCTTTGATTAAACAGCTTTCAATGTATGGCTCAGGACTGGAGAATAGCTCCACATCATTAATGGCTTTACTGGGAATACACTCGTGTTTCTGTCATACTTTGTGTGGAGGCTTTGACACAATTTCATGAAAGGAGGACAGAGATGAGATTGGTATCAAAGAAATTTTTTTAAAACAAAAAGAGAGACAGAAACATTATCTAGAGGGCTTTAGGGCTACCCATGAGCAGAACCTAATACCACAACTCCATAATGAGTGGGTACTTCAGAGTTCCACTTGCTCCTGCTTGGGAAATAGATTTTAATTCAGGACAAAGCCAAACATCTCTATCCCCACTGCCAAGAGCCTTCAGCAATATGAAGCGGTCCCAGACTATGTAGCAATCCGGCTGTTTCCCCCTACACACTGTCCCTGAAGCTGTTCAGTTAATAGATGGCAAATGCTGTTCAGTGAAGATAAACACTGAATAATGTGTCTTGGAGGTGAAAATAAAGAGACTGAACGTCTCCTACATGAAAGGGTGCTGCAGCCCATATCAACCCAGGGAGGGAGAGACCGAGGAGTTGCTGTAGAAATATTCTAAAAACCTTCAGCTCCCAGAAGACAGCAAACAGGATGCTGGCTTTACTGATAGACAGGCATAATATTAATCAGGAATGACGGGTTTAATGTTGCTGAGGAGGTGCTGATACTTCTGCAGCAGTATAAACATCAGGTTTCAGAGGGTCTACTGCACCTCAGCAGAAGGAAAAACCTGAATGAGCTCAGCTCAAACAAATATCCACAATAAGCAAAAGCAGATGGAGACAGGCTTATCCTCCTGAAAAAGGGAAGCCATAGCATATTATCCTCTACTAGAACTCAAACACACGACAGAATAAAAAAAGGGAGATGCATGCCTTGGGTCTTCAGAACTATTACACCACCTTGAGGGAACCATACTCCAGGAGTGAGTCCCTATGATTAGGTTTGTAGCCCTAAAACGTATTGGAATAGCTTAGCTGAACATGTGTTATTTTCAAACACCTTCCCTCTTCTATGGAACTGGGCTTTCAAAGCCGTAAAACAAGCTTCAGAGGCAAGGCACAAGAGCAAAGTCATAACATACAGGCCAGTAATTTCTGCTTTCTGCAAGATTCCGCTTGCTGCAAAATCTTGCTTTCAGTCCTAAGAGGCAGTAACACTTAATAGTGATGGAGCTGAAAATGTAAAAGAATTAAGAAGTGAAACTCCAGCCAAAGTCTTACATCAGCCGAGAATAAAAAACTCAGCCTGTCAAGATCTGATTTGCTCAGCTTAAATAAAAGGAACTTTATTCAGAAACAGATGAATTTTTCTGTGCTCAGTATTTATTGTGTCACCTGCTTTGGAATGGAAGCTGTAAATGCTTTAATAAATACATGGAAAGGTTGTCTAGCTTCACTGTAGCTTTTGTAAATGCTCATGTATCCTCTGCGCAGTTTTGTAACTTCTCTTTCACTGATTCACAACAGGTACCCCTCTGCCATCTGCAGCAATGCACTAGGGGGAATGTCCCTCTTTTATCTCCAGTGCCACATGCACATCAGTATTACAAAAGCTTGATTCTAAACCTCTTTACACACATGCCAAGAGATCCTATATTTACAGTCCAGATTCAGTCAAAATAAGAAACAAACATCAATGCTGCTTCCACAGGGAAGAAACTCAATAGGGGTAATAGTGACGCAGGAGCCAGTCTTATGAATTATCTGAGTACAAGAGACCCCAAAAATATTGAAAGAAACGAGCCCGCAGATTCCCAAAAGATAAAAAAGCTTATAAAGTATTTAAATGCAGGAAAGATCAGGGGCTGAAGCTTTCTGTTAATGCTTCACGGATTTCTTATGTCCATAAAAGCTCTTAGGAAAGTAAAAGTGGTGCTTTGGAAAAGAAATACTGCTTCAGAAATGCAAGCAAAACATGTCCTGATCAATATTACCTTGCTGTTCCCTGAAGAGCAGCCTATGTATATAAGCAGTCTATATGCATATACTTTTTCATGCACTGCAGCATGATGAGGTCCTGTATCTGATGCTCCACCATAAGATGGCAATAACCATAGCAGAGAGTGAAAACAGCTTGGACTGGAACTTCTCATTAGTTCCACTGAAAACAGGAAAACCTTCTCAGCCTTCCCCTTGCTCTGCCTACCTGAGTGTGTCAACCTCCTCCTTGGTGATGAAAGTACTTTGCTCAGCTGTGCACTCTTGAGACTTCAGGACCTTCATCTCCACCTCCAGCTGCAGAAGAGAAAAGGCATGAGTTCCTCCCATAGTACTGATGGAGACTAGAGACACGAGAACAGCAAAGAAAGGAGGAAGGAATCATGACATCTTGCACAGGTTAGACCTCTCTCAGGATACCGACACGTAGCACAACTCTGTGTGTTGAATGCCAGAACCTTGGTTAATCCTGCTTCCCTCTACATTCCCTTTTGCCTTCCCCAAAATTTTCTCCAAGGTAGACGAAGCACAAGAAGCTGACTGTTTTCTAAGCAGAGATTCTGTTTCTTTTTTTGGAGATTTCCCCAACCCATCCCTCATGGATAATTGGATGCAGAGAATTATTTGTGTGGTGTTAGGAGCTCTCTGGTATCCGAGATTAAGTATTGACAGCTCAACCTCATTTAGCATCAATTCCTCCCATAAAGAAATGAACCACAGGATTATGCTGTCTTGTCCAGAACAATTCTGACACACACATACTGAATTGAAAACACTGGGGAATATTTCCAGCACTTTCCAATATACATTTCTAGCTCAAGCTGCTCAGGTAGGTCTGGTGGAACACAGAAACAATTAAGAATAATACTTCCTGCCTCTGGCCTTGTTTCAGAAGGAACTCACAAGAAAATACTTCAAAACTCAACAGATGCAAAAACTTCTTACCCAGACTCAAGTATTCTCAGGTTCCCTGACTTATGGAGATCTGTATCCCTAATTCAGCTACCAAGAGAATGCACAGATGAATAAACTACATATGTTACTTGTTTCTAAACTTCTCAGAAAGCAATTTATTATGAATTGGAAGCAGAGAAACTACTTAGAGGATATGCAGCTTCTGTTCCAGCACCTTCTCCCAGCTTAGATCTCCTTCTCACTCATCCTTCAGATTTTGGACTTCTCTGTCATCTTTCGCAGCTGATGACTAATTCCCCTAATAAATCTATGGACAGACACTATATTTTCACTCAGAGGGAAAACAATAAGCAATCCAGCCCTAATTACAGATGCAAAACTTATGACCCCAGATAGCTCAGTATTACAGAAATAATCCATCAATATACCATTCCCTTCAACAGCACTGACTGGTAGAGAAAAATCACATCAGAAAGGCAAACTTTGTGCAGAGGCAGCAAGTTGGCAGAAATTCCCAGAAACTCTTCCAGAAAGAAAGAGGAGCACATTGACATGTGCAGTCATACTGCTCAGCCAGAACTGGAATTTCGACATATTGCCTCTTTGCCCTTCCATGTTTACCAGAAAAGACAGACAGACAACATGGCAGCACTGTTAGCAGGAAAGGGCAGAAAAGGGATGGTTGCGTTATTCTCCCTCCCCTTTCTGACAGCACAACAATGGAGCAGAAGAGAGAAGGTAGAGAAGAGGCTTTAACCAAATTTCTCTTTGGCACCCCATAGCCCTGCATTCTCCCTCTGCTTGTCAAAAGGCATCCAGGATGGAAAAATAAGCAAAAGCTCACCTGCATCATCAGGCTGTACAAATGTTAATGTATATTAGCTGCCTGATAAGATTATCACAGCCAGAAACGCTTCCCTCAATTTTCTGATTACCAAGCTTATCTCTCCCAGCCCAGCCCATCACAGATGGCTGGAGATGAAGCAAGCGCTCCAGATAATTCCAGGAATGTGAATAAAAGGTACTGGGACGAGGAGCATGCTTCAATTCCAACCTACTTCTAGAAGTAAAACACTCATCTTATCTCTTGGTTCCCACATCTGCTGAAGGCTGGATGTGTTTGCTATTCAAGTTTTGTGCTGCTTTCTGGACTGCATGTGGACTGCATTTGAAGATGGAGGGGCTGGTAAATATGTTATTTATCACAGGCTAAGCAGGCTCAGCCTTGAGTCCAAGTGTCACCTGCTCACTGACACATACAGATACATCACTGCCGCCTTCCTGGGAGAGAATGGGGGGCAGAGGGGATGGGCCAGTAAAGTCTGCTGCTGTGATCTGGGGTCTCTCATGTTCGCTGCATAGAAAGGAAAAAATGGAGTGTGTAATGGGAAAAGGAGATGGGAGAGCGAATGCACACATGCTTAAGTGAGCGTTGAAGTGAAATGCATCAGTGCATGTCTTGTTTGAGATACCGCAGCGACAAATTAGTGCCAGGTAAGCTCAGTAGCGGCATGATGAGATTCTGCTGGGTTTCTAAGAACAAGCAGTTAAGGAGAACAAGGAGGGAAGGGCACAGAGTCTGTAACAGCATTTTAAGCCATTTCTGTGTCTTCCCAATTTTCATGTGCCAAAACTGCCTGGACTGTAAATCTGATGTCCCTGAGGTGTGAAGAGAGAGGAGGGTACAGTGTGAACTTCACGGAACAAACTGGCTCAGGTGGTTCAGTGTTGGCACAGACCTGCTTCCCTGAACTATGATTAAAACCACTGGAGAGTTTCAAGTTCAGGCCAAGGCACAACTTGGTGCCATAGCAAATTATTGCCATTAAAATCTCATTAACCTTTTATGAAAAATAAAGTAAAACAGTTAAGATACTGAATATGTCATTGAAAAAATGCTGTTTGTTTCCTTCGATTGTTAGGGTTTCTGCAAGGAAAACATCCCTGCCTGCCAATCTCACAGAGGATATTAAAAATGTTATTTATGTCTTTTTCAGGCAGAAAGAAAGTTAGTTGAGATAAGCTGAAGCAGCTTATTGTTGGGATCCAATTCTGCTTTTCTGAAGGCAGCACAGGACAGGCAAATGGGTCCTCACAGAATAAGAATGAAGACAACAGCAAAAAGAGTAAAAAACAAGGAATCTGTTGATAAAGCCTTACTCTTACTTAGAGTTTCACCTGCTAGACAATCCAAGCAGAGCATGATCTCAGCAGCCTCTGGGCAGAACTGGCAAGCTTGCACGAGCCTGGTGCTGTGTAAGCCTTTGCCACTGCCACCTCCTCCAGCTGGCCATTCCCAGTTCTGCCTGTGATGCAGTCAGAAAGCAGAGGAAGGGAAAAAAAAAGAAAAAGAAAAAAAAGTAGCAGAACTGAACGAGGAAAATATGCAACAGGAAAGCAGTACCAGGAGAAGTACAAACCCATGCTCTACGTGATTTTCAGCACTTTCTGCAAATCTCAGAGGCAGGGAGGTTACCAAGACCACTCCCTTTGACACAGCCTCTCAGGATAGCTCTTCGGACAAGGCGATAAACATGAAATGACTCACTGTGGTGGCAAAGTTTGTCTCTCTCTATTCACCTGTCCTCCCGGTACCAGTGGCAAAGAATGGCCTCAAGAAAGGATACAGAGTGGAACACTTTTTTTTTTCTGCCTAATTCCCAACACATCTGTTTTGTTCAATTAATTTCTAGTCCTAGTCTCACTTGTTTACCAAATACTGCCTTCAGTGGGCATTTTCTGCTTTTTGGACTAATTCAATATTCCTGTCTAAACTCTTCCAATTTTTATCAATAATTTTATGTAACTGGCTGAGCTAAACTTTTATTGTTTCAAATACATTAAGCTAGTAGAAGCCATTACCCATTAGAGAGGGGAAAAAGGCTGTTTAAATTACAGCTCATTGCTGTATTCCCGCATTCAGTGTACCAAATGACCTAGGTCAGGCTCCGATCCTTTAGCTCCCTTTTATGTTGATCTGGCTCTTTTAACCAGCACTGAGAGCAGAGGGAGAACACATTGTCCCATAATACTGCATTGCATCTCTTATTCTGAAAACTGCACAAGAGGGACCTACAACTCTTGCAGAAGCCTCGGGGTTAACATTGTTCATGATCAGACCCCCAGTGATAGCCCCACTATACAGAATATATTAGCAACTTGAAAAGAAGCCAAGCTTTCCTCCTCCCTTTTTTTTTTTTTTTTTTTTTAAGTTATCCAAGGTTTTCATGACACTAAAAAGGGCAGAATAATGACTAGTGTTACAGCCCATGACTCGTGAATAAAACACATAAACAGGTACTTAACATTTTGACTATGCAATGTTCTCTTTTCAGAATACACTGGAGCCTCTTGCTTTCAGCCTAAATTGATCCCATTTATCCAGAACCTTTGCCACTCTTTCACTTCATAAACATGAATTTCAGTCCAGTTTCATTACTGCCAATCGAAAATGATTAGGGTGCATCTAGTATACAGAATAATTTCAGAATGACCACATACATAAATAGCCCAAAAGGTGAAATGCAAACACTTTTTCCAAAATAAATACTGTCATTACTATTTACAATCCGAGAAGGAGAGGAAAGAAGAACATGGATTTTCATCTAGTGTTTAATTAAATGAAATATCTTTCTTCTTTCAGCCTTACTTTGAAACCTGTCTGGACAGGATTTCAAGATGGTGGTTCTCCTCCAAGTGTTAATGACATAGCAAACACCCACAGCAGTGTAAAAAATGTGTTCCTCTCTGGTTTTCTCTTCTGTACGAATTATTTAAAGATCTTTGAGATGACAGGAGAAATATAAAATTATAAATTCATCTCCTGACAGATAGAAGAAACAGAGCCTTATTTCAGAGATCAGATTTTCTTGGTATATTTCTGGCATTTGTCATTTCTGACCCATATTTGTCCCCTCCTAAGCAAGTACTCTGAGTCTCTGCAATGCCACGGACCCGCTGTTCCTCCCACTTGATTCCAGCGGGCTTCAGTGTTCACAAAGACAAGCATTTCCAAAGCATCCTACTCACCCACTTTCCACACCCATCTTCAAAATGGGATTTATTACAGACTTAAGCCTCTAAATTAAATCAGTCACCCTTGTAAACTGCATTTATGGACCTCTTAAAAATGGAACATACTGCCCAAAATAAGGACCAAATCTCTGTTCAGGTTTTAGGTAGTGAAATTCTAAAAGGACTCAGTCTAAAGTACTTCAAGTCACTGTTAAAGTCAGGATTTGCATGTTGAAAAAAGGGCCAGTTCATTTTTCCACATCATGTACATGTATTTCATAAAACACATGCTGGAAACATATAGCTATTACTTGAATAATGAGAGAGTTTTAGTGAGGGGCCGATACAGCTATCTTATCCTGATGAAGTGTGTCTGCATGTCATTCAGCAGTCTCGAACTGTAAAAAGCAGGAAATGCTGAATCTATTATAAATGTCTAAAGGTTTAGTTAACAATGGCCTGATGTAACATCCTTTGAAAGGCATTCCTCAGCAAAAGAGCTGATTTTAAAAGGCAGAGATAAATAGCAACTGAATTGCATGGAGCCACTGTGGAAAGATGAATTGAGAGGTTGTGTTTGACTACAAGTCTCAACACAGTTTAAGATGCTATTTAAATACATAAATATTTAAGTGTATGAAAACCAAGCAGATTTGGAAAGAAAGAGTATGTGCTAAAACAGACCAGAACAGAGAAATAGGACCCTGAGCGTGATCCCATACGCTGAGGTTTGAAAACAGGCAAACTACTGCTTCCCAGGTGCTTGATACGCCAGTTACTCTAGCAATGCTATTCGTGCTTCTCTCCAAAGGATGCAGCAGTGACTAAGGATCTTATTTACTTCTTTTCCCACAGACAAGCACAACAAGCTTGGTGACCTCCAGATGTCTACAAACTTACAAATACGGTGTCAGGACAGAAATCCAACTTATATAAACACTAGCAAGCTTAATTCAGGTGTCCAGCGATACAAGGTAGTAAAACACCATGCCGAGCACTTCCATTGATCATTCTGCTCAGCAAAAGCAGTATCACCTCTTCCCTACACCCAGCCCTCCAACTTGCTGAAGGGCTGCTCCCTTATAATATCTGCAGAGAACCACACATGGGGAGAACTAAGCCTCACCAGATTTCTTGATGAAATGCATGTTTTTCTTCTTTAACCTAACTCTTCTTCAAAGAAATAGGACAACACTTGCAAAACAAAATATTACTTGTCATTTAGAAACAGGCTAAGCAGCCCAAGATTAGTTGGTGCATACTCTTAGGGAAATTAATCCTTGATGCTGTTGTAGAACAAAAGCAATAAAACCAAAGAAAATCAGATATCCAATAAAAAGTGTTTTAGAACTACCCATTTCCCACTTGGTTGAAGCAAAATAATAAATATATATTTTTTTCCTCTTTAAAGACACAGGCTAGCTAGATCAGAGTTGCCACTCTCTATGGGTGACCCAATCCGTAACAAACTTGGCATGCTTTTATCACTGAGAAGACAGGGCTAGAAGCAACCTTCCAGCAAACGGTTTCCTAAAAATGTACTCATGCATATATATTATTGTAGATACACACAAACTGGGAAATGGACATATGCTGACTTCTGCTTCTCTCCAATACAGTCTGGATTGTGGTTTTTCTCCTCCTGTTGCAGTAAAAAGAGAGCAATTTTTCAAGTTTATACTGAATGTCATTCTATTTCATTTCCAAATATAATCTCCCAGACAGAAGGTTCGCTTGCCCTATTTCCAATCTCTAAAGTTAATATACAAATTTATATTCCTTTCTCCCACTCACTCTCCTAAATTAAGAAGCGTAATTACTAGGAACGCTTGCTACAAACGAATGAAGTGCCGAGGGAGAAGGAGCTGTCACTGCTGGACGTCTGCAGCAGCCACCCTCCTCTCTCTTCCATCCCCTGAGGATCCTGCTTATGAGGCAGTTTCTATCTTTGCTATTAGCAGGGGTAGCTCACACACAGGAGCAGGCGCCAACCCCTCCCTTACCAGCCAGGACAATCATAAGCAACAAAATTACAAAATTAACTTCAGCCTGCCAAGGAGCCACCAGCACTTGAAACGATCATTCCTCTAAAATTCACCTGTGCCTCTCCCCAGTTCTGCCGACCTCTCCAGTAGCAGCAGGTTTCCTTAATGACAGTGGAGGAACTCAGATCTGCGATCTAAAAATTCAGGCCCAGTCTCATCCCTCTCCCCCTCCCCGTCTCCAGCACCCTCTCAAAAGGAAGATTGATTATTATAATCAGACTTAGCTCTGACACAGCATTTGCATTTTCAAAGCACAGCATAGTCATTAACTAATTCATCTACCCCAAGGGAGCCCTAATGAGCTTTCACCTCTCTCCCCTCTGATTCCCAATCTGCAGACAGCTCACAGCTTTTCTTCAAACACCTCCCCTCTACATTGTGCTGCACAAGCGCAACTTGGTGAAACTCCAAACAGATTCAGAGAGCCAAAATGAGCCCTGCTGCAAAAGAACACAGCTCTGCCGGCAGCAGCTGCAGAGGATGGATGTGCAGACACACTGCTAATACCTAGTTATCCTAAGCTTTCCATATGTAATCACAAAGTTATGGGGTACCACAGGGAACAGTTTCTGTTACGCAAAATAAGGCCAATGCCACAGTGGTCCCAAACTTCCCATGCTCACGTGTGACCAGCATTAATCAGGAGCCTGAGCTGCACGCCCGGCTGGATGCGTGAAGAAGGAAGCATCACCGCGTCGCGCCCTCCAAACCCCAGCCTCCCCTACCCACGTCTTCCCCAGCGCAGCCCACACAGCAAGCTGAGCCGCCCACGGCCCACATCCTTTCCCAAACGCACGCCTTTGCCCCAGCACCCAGCCCCTGCTGCTGCTTAACTCGTGTCACACGCCAGCACTGCGAGCTGCCGGCCCTCTGCGCTCACCCGCCTCCCTTTGCTCGTCGCCGCATCCTGCCTTGGCCCTGCCCCAGCAGAACCGCAGAGCCCCGCAGCCGCAGGTGCTCCGCACAACAGCAGATTATTGCTGATGAGCAATAACATCTAATTGGAGGTGCTTAACCCATCGCTCAGATGATCCATTTCAAATACTCCTGTCTGCAATACTTAAGAGAAAAATTAGGAAAATATTTATTTTCTCTCTTGGTTTTTAATCTCCTGCAGCAACACCTTAAGGAGTGGGATGTGGGATTTCAGCTGGGGCACAGCAGGGTGTGCAAAACCTCACAGCTCTGAACAACCTGCATGCTCCAGCTGGCCCACTCAGCTTAACACTTGTGGCCCTTTCTACCCACAAGTGGCATAGACACAACCACACGCCGGCTCTGGAAGGAGCCTGTCCTTCAAACAGGAGGAAAGGCTCTGGCTGATGCTACAACAGCACGTCTGAAGGCAACTGGTCTGGCCACCAGCGCAGACCCCATGTCAACAGCGTGTCACCCACATCACCATTCATCACGTGGGTGCTGACTTAAAATGGTTTTGACAATTTTGTCTTCTTGAGCTTCATTTTATGCTGTATTTCTTTCTTTCCTGTACTCCATGATGGGTGCAAAATAGAATCATAGAATATCCCGGGTTGGAAGGGACCTACAAGGATCATCAAGTTCAACTCCCGGCTCCATGCAGGGTTACCTAAAACTAAACCATATGTCTGAGAGATGTGACAGTCTGCAAATAAGCTTTACTGGATATTTCAGGAGGATAAAAGCTGACTCAGAGATCAAGATGAACAAAACTGCATAGTTTAAGGGGAAAAGGAGCAAATATCCTGAGCAAAAGACCCACCATGCAAAGGAAAGGGAGATGTTTGTTTAAACCAATGAGTTTATTCAAGTGAAATTACGTATTTCAACTCTCTGTTCCAGAAGAAGGAACGACCGTGGAATCTATTCCTCTCTGTCTTGCTGCAGCTCCCTAGTCCTCCTCCTCATGCACCGCTATGAAACTTCACCGCCTCCATGCAACAGCAGAAAATCTTTGACAGCTCCGCATTCAAAAACCTCTCTGCTCTAACGGCTCATTCTGAGGAAGGATCACCTAATTGCGACGTTCATTCAGCTCAGAGCCTCTCTGCTGTTATCAGCCTCGCTCCACCACTTTCCCCAGCCTGCAGACGACTCTTTCCTTTAATTACTACCGAAAGCTCCTCCCACCAGGGAGAGCGAAACAGCTGGGGTCCACCGAGAGAAGGAAACTCCAAATTAGCCTTAAATGGCTGACACCTCCTACCCGTTACTCCTGGTTAGAACAGCAAGCACAGAATAAGTCCTATGAGTGCTTCAGCACTCAATATGCTGCAACTTCTTCCAGTGCAGCCATGGCACCAGTGCAATGAAGTTGTCTGTTCTCAGGACAAACCTGACACTGGTCGCTTCTTTCACACAGAAGTGTGTGAAAGCACACTTCTAGAAGTGTGAAAGGAGCAGCAGCAGTAAGTCTTCTAGCTGCTATAATTCAGAGGCAAAGCAACAAATAAGCCTGCAAAGACACTGTACCTCCCTCCATACAAATTCTGAATACAGCTTGTTTCCTGAAAATATACCTTTGAGCAGTTTCTGGAGCATTCAGTCAACAAATTCTCACAAAATGGTAGCTTGTAATCCCACCTCTCCCTCCCCCCCATCAGTTTTCTTGTTGAAAAATCATCACATAATGAACAGTCAGAGAAGAACCTATGCATTTCAAGCGACCACCTAGGAAGAAGATCAAAGAGGAAAGAAAAGAGGAATATAACATCCATTTTTGTTCCTTCATCTCCTAACCTAAATACATGGGAATCAACCTCTGCTGAATACTCTAAGAGAGCAAAGGAGCCTTCACTGAGTGCTAGACTTGAAAATTGAACGTAATCCTCTTGTTCCAGCCCGCACGAACAACCCACAGCCTGTACTTCAATGCGCTTCTAAGAACAGCTTCTAAGAACAGCCCCAGCCCCGCTTTGCGGTTCACGACAGCTGGGAGCACAGTTTGCCGGCTGATCTCTGAAGAGAGAGGAAGGTGAGCGGGGACCACCAGGGCTTCATGCTCAGGGTGCTTTCTGCACCCCCAGGGATGGGAAGCACGAGGATGGGGACACAGCCAGCGCTATGGGAAAGCGGCAGCTCTCTTGACAGACTTCCAGCTGTCTTCAAGAAAGTGGCAGATGCTTGAAGGAGTCTTGTTCCCCAAACCCTTCCTGAAGAACAGAGCAAGATGAGTAGATTTAAGAGCACTCATGGTTTTCCAGCTAAATAATCCATCATGTGGCAGGACCTCCTGCCACCACAGGCAGGGGGGTTTTGATGCGTAAGAAGTGGGAAATCTCTCTCCTTGGGCAAAATAGCAAAGGTTATAG
The DNA here is from genome assembly GCA_013399475.1 of Chauna torquata. Taxonomy (NCBI): domain Eukaryota; kingdom Metazoa; phylum Chordata; class Aves; order Anseriformes; family Anhimidae; genus Chauna; species Chauna torquata. The sequence goes on along the minus strand of VXAL01019640.1, from coordinate 159,245 downwards.
GGCCTGCCAAGATTGCTCTGCCCATTTTAGCCTCTTGGGATTACGCCTGTGGTCTCCTTCAGTTGCCAGCAAGCAATCAGAACAAAAAGCAAAAATCAATTCCCTCTCAAATACCGTATGTTCAGTTCTGGTGCCAGAACAGAAACCTGGCATTTTAACCTTTGGTGAATGTGTTCCTGCTGCCACCAACAATAAGTTCCAAAGCTTAGCTCTGAGGGGAAGGGAAGGTGTAATAGATGTGCTGTGGATGACATTAGCACTGAATACACCATCAACAGGACAGGGCCTGGCAGGAGCTTGATTTTATACAGCCAGTCTTTAGAGGTTAATGAAATATTCATAAATAAGTTAAAATTCTCCTGACAAGCTAGATCCTGTAGTACAACAAAGAGTTGTCAGCCTCAATTAAGCGATTCCAAAAAGGCAGGGCACTACCATTCATTATTTACCAAGAGGTCATAGGAAGAATTCTGCTCTATGATCTTCTTGTCTCTGTGGATAAATTAGGTTTCACAGCTCCTGCTGGAGGACTCTGTTGCCCTGACAGAGCGGCTCAGAGAGAACCCAGCCTGCCACCAGCACTACTCACCTCCAGCATCTAAGAGCCAAAGGCAAAAAAAAATGGGAGCAAGCTCTTCTAAGCGCACTCAGACACAAAAAGATTGAAAGCAAAACAAGTAATGCAGCAAGCTGATTAGGCTGTCAGTGCAAGGACCGAAACAGTCTTAAAACAAAGTTTTTTAAGCCTTTACCTCACTCTTGGTACACACAAAGCCAGCCCTGGGCAAGAAAAGTATCCAGCAATCTTTGATCTGCAGGCACATCCACTGAACATGCCCTCAATGCCTCCCTAAATCCAGTAGCTAGAGATCTGCACATCCTCTCTCCTGCTCAGGGTAAATTGTGCCTACAGAATTGCATCTCTCAGCTCAGATCTCTCAGGCTGGCCCTCTTCTTACGCAGGTACAACTTCCCAGGACTGCAAAAGCAGGAGGAAACCGGTCTTCCTCTTTGCCACAAGCAAGGTGGAGAGTAATGATCACTTTGCATCCTAACATGACTGTTCCAAGTCCTCCTTTCCCTCTCTGGAAGTGCACTAACAGCACATGTTCATTCTATGGCTTCTCCAAGCTGCCTTTTAGGCAAGGCAGAAGAAAGGGGCAGAAACTGCTGAATCCTAGAGTATCTGGCACCTCTCACCTCATTTTCCCCCCACCTCTCTCAGCACTGAACGCAGCAGAGTCCCTGTGTCCTTCAGGAAATTTCAGCTCAACTAAACAGAACCTCACTAGTCTGAGGTAGCCCATTGATTCCATGCAGACTATGTGAGGGTAAGAGAAGTCCGGAGAAGTACAACATTTACATGCACATTAATTATGCCTTTTGTATCTTAAAGCTGTACCTATCATAATAAGGTCTCTGACAATATCCCTGTCCCATTCCTTTTATTTTACCCAGTAACTCAGTATAACTCAGATGCCACAGCGAAAACAGCAACACTGACAATGGGACCGCTCTAATCACAGTGCAGCACTGTCCTGTGCTCAAGAAGATGATCCACTTTTCTCCTCTGCTCAAAAAACGAAGGTAAAAAAAAAAAAAAACCCTCTAGTCCTTTATTTTCCCCCTTAGTCCTTGTTCCAGCTATAGTCCTGCAATGCAAAGGTGAGAGTTTATTATGCACTCTCAGCCTCCTTCCAAGTTGAAAAGTGCTCACTATCATCCTTTTTACCAAAAAGCAACCTGTTGCATTTGCTGGTACAGCTCAGCGTTGCGGTACACATCTGTAGCACTGAGGTCTCTCCAGATGATGGGCTGAGAATCAGATCATTGTCTGTGCACCTTATCTGAGCCGAAATTGCCATTCAGGTTTGGGTCAGGCTATTTTCCTGCAATCCAGCAGCTCCTTTTCCACAGGGAGCCCAAAGGAAGGAGCAGCAGCAGTAAGGCACCTCTACACTTCAGGCAGCTACGTTTCTTCCACTGCCGTGTGAAAGTCCTTTAACCCTGTGTCAGCTGTTACTGTCTTCCATGAGAAAAAAAACCAGTCCTGTTGAAACCAAATGGCGTTGCAGAGTTCCATAAAACTTTAATGTTAATGGATCTAACAGCAGGTACATTTGTGTAACGGGACTCTTAAGCAGACAGTTTATTTCTTTTTAATTTGAAGGGAATGTACTACTTGATCCCAAGCGCCTGGCTAGATTTTTAAAACAGATATAAACCACAAGAATTGACTGAGTCTCTTCTTCTAACCTAATTAAAATCACAATTAGATAACAACATGTGAAACTCTAATGTTCTGATCACCTCTCTGGTCTATAGGCAGTTTGTCAGCATTCATCTACCAAGATCCCAATGCATTCACAACTCTCTCTACTTTGCCCACAGTCACATGTGACAGCCGTTTCTGATGTTGCCACAACTTTGTGTGTTGAACATGAATTTTCCAAGGTGGAACATGCAGCAGATGCAACATAACTAACCAACACCATTCATCATTTCCTATACTGAGAGGACAAAAAGAAATCCTGTCTCTGCTCCTTGGAGCTCACTATGTTCTTACACCGTGGGGAACAGCAAGGACTAATTTTAATGTGCCTGTTCACAATAAGCACTGAGAGCAAGCTCTCAGCTAGGAAAAGGAGAAGAGAAGAGCTTCTGTAAGTATTCCTCTCTCTCCATTTCAGGGTTTACTCCACCTGGAGAGCCAAAGCTCTTCAGTAAAATCATAGGCAGAAGAGTTGAAACAGGACATTGATGACTTGCACACCCACCCCTCTCCTTCCAACAAATCCCATTTCTAAATTTAAAAGGACCACAAGAGAAAGCGAAAAATGTGAATACAAACACTGTGAAGTATATATAGAATAAACAATAAATGGCTCTGCTGAAATAAAACTACCCAGCAGAGAAAAAGAGATCTCGGACATCGATCATGAAAACATTTAAAACTAACAAAATTTGGTGAACATTTTGGGTTAAAAATATGAATGCACTAACACTTACTGCTAACACAAAGCTCGCAGGCTTTATCATAGATGAGCATAAAGATTTCATAAAGAACAAGCTAGGTCAAGACTGAAGGAAGAGCAGCAGAACTGAAATGTAATAGTGCAAGTCTCCCAAACAGGAACCAACAGCAAGAATCTCTCCTATATACTTAGTCTTCATCAGTTTGAAACTAGAGAAAAGGACGAAGAGCTGGGTGGATTGATCAACCACAGGATGAACAGGAACCATCAGTGCTGTGTGGCAGTGGAAACAGAGAATATGATTCTATAATGGAAGACGTGAGCTATATCCAGCACAGGCAGGTTCATGCCTGTACTAAATGCTCCTGTAGAAGATGCTTCTGTACAAGCTACTGCTGAAACATCACCTGGAATGATGCGACCACTCTGATTAACGATCTTCAAAGGAAACAAAGTAAAATGGGAAGAGATCTGAAGAAAGCTGCAGGATTCATGAGGAGACTGAGAAGCCTGAAAGAGACTGAGAACATTGGAAGAGCTTGATTTGTTTAACCTAGGCAAATGCTGGGAGAGAACAATTGTTCTCTCTAAAGATGTCACAGCATAAATATGAAGGAGGAAGAACAGTCACTGTAGTTTAAGGAGAACATTAACACCAAAAAAAAAAGGATATTAACTGCACATATATTTTCAGCTGGAATTGGCAAGATTTCTAGCTATCAGAGCAGTCTTTCAGTGATAGTAATGGGACAAACAAGTTAAACACTTTCAACACAAGCTTGATAAATTTATGAACTATATGCTAAATTTATGAAGCTATATGCTGCAATTGCCTCAGTTACCAAAGGACTGGACTTTATGACCTGAAGAGTCCTCTTCCAGTCTTCTGCTACTATATCATTTCATTCNTTTTTTTTTTTTTTTGCTGTTTCTTTACAACCAGATTCATGTTTTTCAACCTGATTTAGGAACTGTGCATTTCCCTAAAATTACCTTACTAAAAAACTACTGCTGTGTTCACGCTGCTGCTCAGCTGAACGCCACACTACTCATCTGTCTTGGGCTTGCTAGTCTCATATTAGGAGCTAGTAGAAAATCTGTCAAATGCTAAGGAGGTTTGCTGTCGTCTTGCTAAATCAACTCGGAAGCTATGAAATACACTTTTGATAGATGGAGGTTTCCTGCACTGGTTGGTTATCTTCCTTCCCCTCCCAACCTGTTGGTTCCATATATGTCCTGCCAAAGCTTCTATTTATAAATGATGTAGTTTGGTACCTTAATCCCACATTTAATTGTCAGCCTACAGTAGATAATACGGAGAATTAACACTTCCACTAATGAGGACCACTTTTGTCATTCTTGTGTCTTGTCTGTTGTATTTCTTGCTTTCTGTTTAATTTCTTATACAATAATTAAATGAGCTACATTGACCAATTATCTAAGGCAGATCTTCCTACAGTAAAGTTCTCTTCTTTCCTATTATCATTGTTACCATCTATAAAGTAAAATGCAACAGAATTTTGAACCTCACCAGCTATTTCTCTAAAGCATCAAAAGTTACGCTTCTTAATGCTCAGGAGGTCTGATGCAACCATTAGAAAGTAAAGTATTTCAATAGTAATGCAAATGGTTTACAAACTGTGTGGATCTCTTGTTGTTTATGTATTGATGCCTATTGTAATCTTCCTAAACCCTCTTTCTGCAATTTTTCCGTGAAGCTTTCCAGTTAGCAGGCAGTTCCCAACTACATCACGCACATTGTTCGCTGAGCTGATTTCTTCCATGGATCCTCCTTACTGTCTTCATTACTTCTTCTGATAAACATCAATGTAGCTAGTCACTGACATTTAAGTTAATCCCAAACATTACGGTTTCATCAGACTGAACACATGATCCGGCTCCTTAACTATTCCTGACCTGCTGCCCTTAAATAAAGGTTTCTTGTTCTTTGCAGAGTGTTAGCAAACACATTTACTTAAGGCAAGGGGAACTCATTTTCATTTTAAGGTGTCTTGATTTCTTCTGTAAGGACACTCATTTTATGTCATTCATTTTGTGATGACTATTTCCTTGGACTTCAGATATTTACTGCCCACCCTGCTAAGCAATTCTTATGATTCTTATATCCATCCTCTTTAATCTGCTGCAAGATGAAATATAATTTGGTCCAATGAGGAGTTTATAGATTTCAGAGCCCACATGGGCCAAGCCGTCTTTTGAAGATGAAAGCCAAAGATACCCAGAGCACCTCAGGGCAATGAAAATATAGGTGATACTTTTTTAATAACAGGCTCACTTCCCTGAGGGATTAACGATAGAAAAAAAAAAAACTCAACATGAATGCCTCCTGCTAAAGAACCAGACCGAAAAAGTGTAAGATCAGGGATCACAGCTGTTGCTTGGATGGCAAGCTTGAGCCAAACAATTTCATCCTGTCTATATAAGGAGATGAAAAAGGCAAATGAAAATTAGAAAAAATAACATCTGCTTCCCTCCTTCAGGGAAAGAAAGAAAAATAATATAAAACAAACAGGAAAGCATTTTCCACAAATAATACTTCGGTATGAGTGAAGCTAGCCCTCAGCTCTATGCCACTACAGCATTAAACTAACATACCATAAGAAGTAAGATCCTGGGACCACAAAACAGGAAGCCATAAGTGCAGATGCTACAAGCAATCTGCTGGCATATCCTGCAGATAAAGATATTTGAGCGCTACCTCGATAAAGAAAACTTCCAGTGCTGATAAAACCGTCAGAAAAGCATACATACGTACAAAAAAATGCAGGAAAGAAGTGTGCTTAGGGACCAAAATAAATTCACAACAAGAAAAACATTACGTCAGCAAATAAGAAAAGAAACAGAACACTCACAAAACTGGGGGACAACTAAGTCATCTGAGCAGACTGGTGACTCTGATATGTACCATCTCTCAGAAGACTGTGCAGGTACTGTTCCTTTGTAACAGGAAGGCATTCAAACTTTGAATAAAGAAAAATAAATAAGTGAAGGGTTAGAGGGAGAGAAAAATCAAAGTTTCATTCTTATAATTACACAGCACAATGATAAGGGTAATTTTTCTTAAATCAGAAAATAAATTCTAGGTTCATGTTCCCTGAAGGATATAAAATATTAGAGGATTTTTTATGGTTGTAATCACAAACTCATTTCTCCAGCCACTACTGGCCGTGTCTAATTAGGGTAAAATATGTTAACGATACAGAGGCACAGCCCAGAGACGTCTTCAGTTGCAATATTAATTGCATTTAGGGAAAGAAGCATGAATTGTGCTTATACAAGCTAATTAGTATGGGTTTGCTAATTAATACTGGAAAGTCAAACTGCCTTTGTCTTGTCAACTGCAATTAGCTGAAGACATTTAAATCTTTTGTCTTTTTTTTTTTTTTTCTTCTAGTAGTCAACAGACTTTTAGCTGACAAGCAATGAATTCAGACTTTTAGCTGACAAGCAATGAAGTCATGTGCTGGAGTACTCAATGGCAGTGAGTGCAGCAAGCCCATCCCACTCTCCTCTAGCAAGACCTCGTGCCCTGGCCTAGCACAGGTTCATCTCATACTGTCCCCGTGGGCATGATTCCCTGAAATAGGGCCCTCTCCTCCCAAGTACACAAATGCAGATACCATCTTATTGAGTCCATGATCCTAACAGATTTATTCCACAAATATTTTACTATTCAATATCGCTATGCGAAGAATGATTTACCAGGGCATCTAAGATGCTCTCCACTGCATACAAGAAACCCCAACAAATTCATTGATGAGATCCGAGCAGCTAGTTCACCAGCCCTAGAGCACACCGCTTCATTCTCAATGCTTTGGGGAAGGTGGGAAAGCCATTAGCACTCTTCAGGGTGGCAGGAGAGATGTCACCTCCACAGTGGTTTATCCCAGAAGCAGCCCAAAGACCCGGATGACTATGATAGCACCTGACAGGTGTTTATTTCATTTCACTTAGAGCCATAAGCCTGTTTGTAGAATGGCTGATGAAAAGCAATATTCACATCTGTCAGCACCCAGAGCAGGAAGAGCTTTTCTACATCCTCCCAGCCGCAGAAGCTTAACATCAAACTAGCAAGAAGTGGATCACAGGTGAAAAACTGGGAGAGGGATGAAAAGGAAGGAGAGAGACGCCAGGAATCCAAATCAGGCAAACAATTGCTGAAGTGCCAACTTTAAATGAGTCTGAAAATAAGGCCATCCAGGTGAGACACTGATCTGGAGTGAGAAAAAAAAAAACAAGGAAAGAATTTTTTGTTCAATGGCAGGGAGGAGAGTGAAGCTGACGGTATAATTGCTGGAGCCTGTAGGCAGGTGGATAATGGAACGGCCCCATCCAAAGGGGTCAGACCTCTGCCACCCCTCACACTGCAGAAGACAAGAAGTGACACATCTTTCCCTACACCAGGGAGGTTTCACTGGGCGATGGAGGAGAACCATCTACCACCAGTGAAAAGAAGGAGGTACACTGCCAGGTTTTTCCTCTAAAGGGAAAAAGACGAAAAACCAATCTCTCTTCCTCTGTTTGAAGCAATTTTCTTATATTTACTGAACAAAATTCAAAATGCTGAATAAAGCCCACACCTGGAAATCTGTCATCCATAGTCTAAAGCACCACAGAATATAGCCTATTCGTGCAAGATTGATGTAAGCTTTACAAGGAAGATCATAAGACCTGCAGTTTTCCACTGAGTAACCCTTGGGAATAGGCACGAAACACTGACTGCTTCTTTATCCTCTGCTGATGGATGATGCACAACACCAATTAATGCTTTAACACCGGAAGCTCCAGTTTCTCTAGCTCTCTGCTAGCTTGTTTAATACTGCAAGCTTTTGAAGGCAAACAAGTAACTCAAACCCAAGGCTTAATGAGCCAAAAAGAAAAACTTAAAAACAACAACAAAAAAAAACATGCACATTAGAACATTTAAAACATGAGAACAAATTTATCCTCTGATATGTCCAGTGAGCACAATGCAAAGTTGATTGTATAGAATTTAAAACTGTAACAAGGCAGTACGTAATGAGATCAGATGGTAAATAGTATTAATTCAGTTTTCTTTGGAAATATCAGTTCTGACCTACATCACCACAGAAAGTAACAGCACACAGAAATCTTTGCCCACAATGTAAGACCACGCCAGAATCAATTAACACTCCCGTTATAGAAAATCTGATGTTGAAACAGCATGGAGGACACAGACAAATTAAAAAAAAAAAAAGAAACTATCAGAGGTATGGCAACCTATTAATAGTACGGCAGGGGCACACCAGTTCTGACCTTCAGTGCCTTAGCAGAGTTAAGCAGAAGACTAAAGACTAGCATTAGCTCTGTAGTTTATGATTTGGTTTTCAGAGCAAAAGTCTGTTTAGTACCTACTTACTAGCCGTGATGCATGCCCATCTTTTCAGTAGTAACAAAATTAATCTAGTGTAAAATATATCTAGAGAATGAGTGTCTACATCTTGGATACTGCTCAGGTTTTTCTTGTGACTAGAAAAAGTTGCAGGAATTCTGTAACTCACCCATTAGTAAAAACATTGGTTCATGGAACAGTTTAATGCTAACACCTCATTTATTCCTGAATATGAAGAATCGTATACAATTGTCATGACACTGCATATAAACCTCCCTACTGCCTGGTTTTGTGGCTTCTATTATTTTTGGTCCTTGAGGGAACTGCCAATAAAATAGACAAAATCAGCAGAAAATTAACAGACATTATAAAATGCTAGTTTGTAGCAATTGTTGCATCTCATCTGCTTGTCCTTTGCACACTTGAGACTGAATCAAAGGCCCCCAAAGAAAGGAGTTAATTCAGTATGAAATTAAATGCTTCCTTCTGATCTAGAATTGGTAACAAAGAAAAAGCAAATTGCTAAAAAAAAAGGATGGCAGATCACTAGATCTCATCCAGTGCTTGTTCCAGATAAGTGCGTAGACAAACAGTGCCAAGACTAGCAATAGTGATACATACTTTTAAAGCGCTTACTTGCTGCTCAGATCTGAATATTTGGAACTGATCCACTGTTCAAAGGCACTGAACTTTGCACATGTTACTGCCCTGTAAAACATTTTAAAAAAAAAAACACTTACCATGTCTGCTCTTTGTTTCTGATTTCCTACTTCTTCCAGAACTTGAGACAGCTGAGCCTTCAAGACAAAAAACAGAAAATGAAGTCTAGGACATATTTTGGAATTTTAGCATGACTATACTCCTCCCCCTGCCAATAACCAAAAAAGCCACCAAGGGCAACATGATTTTCACTGCATTGAAGAGGAATTTTAAGTGTTGGGTCTTGTTAAGTCCTATCAGCATCCCATTATATGAGACGATCCGGTCTCAAAGAGTCTATGGTCTACATAAACAAGAAAGAACAGGTTTATTGCAGAGAGGAAAATCCATTGGATTAGCGATCCCAAATTTCAGTCTTACAGTCCAGCCAGAGAACTGTGCTTCCTCTCTATTTCTCTGGAAGTCAGGAAGAGTGGTCTAAAACCCACCTAATTCTGCTGTGCTTAACTTTAGAGAAAGAAGATGCTTGCTCCACAACTCCTGAAAAGAGTGTGAAGCAAACCTCACAGAAAATGTTTTGTTGAAGTTTGGGGGCACATGGTTGATTTCAACAGTCTCTACAACTGTAGCAGAATACCAAGAAAAGCCTCTCTGCAACATAACCCTACTGAATTCCTGTGAGAAAAGGCCCCAGCGCAAGGGGTTTTGTTGTTGTAGTTGGGGGGGGATCCTTTGGTTTTTTAAGAGGAAGTTTGAAATTCCAAGAATCTCAAACCAGAGTGGAAATATCTTACATTATGCCTGTATAATTTCTGGAGAAGTGGGAACCTGACTCAGAGGAGGAGCTTTCACAGAGTTTTGTTTATGAGAAAGAATTTAGGAAGAAAAAAAACACAGGTATTTTGGAGATGGTTAAGAGAAGCCGCATTTACTATTTGAGTGCAATTTCTTCACGTCTTCTATTTCACAGCACTTTGCTAGCCTGCAATCAACTTTCTCTGCTTAGCAGAAATCCCAGAAAATAAACACAACTAATGACAGAGAAACTAATTTAAACAGTGTAAACAAACAAAATGAACTAAAAACAACAAAACAAACAAACAAAAACTTTCTTGCAAACTAATTCACATAATTTCAAGCAGATATTCATTAAACCCTCCAGAGCCCCTCTAACAATCTCTCTCCACACATGAAATGGGTCTTTTGAGTACTACTTCCAAACCAGAAGCAAACAGCAAGCAGTTTATTACAATGAAAAGGAAACCATTAAGCTTTGGAGGCTAACAGCACTGAAATGCAAGCAAACAAAAAATTACAGTCTTAGGGTTCAGCACAGCGTAAGTTTAATTTTGCAAAGAGTCAAACAGTTCAAGACCTCCCCAGCCCCAGAGCTCAGCGGAAACGGAAAAAGGTACAGATTCCTGCTGTGCAGGGCCCGGGATGATGTGACATTATTTAAGGAACATACACTCAAGTGAGATGAAAAGGGTTTTAATACAAGTCTGGGACCTGGCACAGGGAAATGAAACACACTCATTAAACACTGCAGGAGATGCCAGTCCCAACCAAATGCGGAGTGCACGTACAAGCAAGTAAGAAGAAAAAATGAAATTATCACCAAGTTTGATGCTGAAACATCAGGAAACTATAAATTTGCAGGCACCGGGGAAAGACTTTTTTCCCCACTAATATTTAATTAGGTAGAATTACACCAGCAGGTTGGAGCCAGAAGAGAGTCACATGGAAAAGAATTAGAAAATATCCCCTCAGAGATGTTATTTATGAGAGATGCTGGCATAGCCTTTGCAAAACACCAAGACTGACAGAACATTTTTGATTAAAAAAGAAAATCCCCAACTTTTCTGCAGTTTTATTAGCCTTATCTATATGAAGATGTATACGACCTTTAAATGGGAACTACTATTCTAAACTAGATGCAAAGAGCCGTGAAGAGTTATGTATTTGCTTACCGTAGCTACCACTCCTAAATTTGCGGGTTTTTTCTCTATTCAATCTCCTGTTAGACAACACAGAGTTCTACAAAACCATGGTTTAATTTAGACTGGAAGAGGCCAGGTCAGTCCCCTGCTTGGAGCCGGATCTGCTACAACAGGATGCTCAGGGCTCTTGTTCAGCTGAGTTCTGTGCATCTCCAAGGAAGCAAATTCCAAAAGCTCTCCAAGCAACCTATTCCAAGCTTTGACCACCTTTATGGAGGAAATATTTTTCTTTATAATATCAAGACAACAGCACCTTAGGAACCTGTTTAACTAGATGGTATAAGAACGTCTTAAAGCACAAGACCTTGATAAAAATCGAGAAAAAAAGGATATATTTTACATATTTCACATATTTTACTCCAGAAAGAGGCTGCAAAAACTTTTGGACAGAAGAAGAAATAATATAAAGGGATGAGAGAAATGCAAGCAGGAAATATTCCGTATTTTAACTTACATATGTGTCTTGGAGAAAACAAAATTCAAACCTGTCAAGCTGTTATGCCAATGAGACCTAAAGGCGAACCTGGACAGCAAGTCCAAAACTGCAGCTTGCTAATGGCAGATCAATATGATTTGGAGAAACAATCAGATAAGAATTAAACCACAGAGTAGGTTTTCTTCACTGCATTTGTTTCTAGGCAGCTCATCCCAAAGGGAAAAAGTAGCTGAACTAGTGGGAATTCAGAGAACAGCAACTAAGCTTATCAGATTGCTGGAAGAAATGATTTATGAAGATTAAAAGATTCTTAAATGTATGGTTTGACTACAACTCTCACAGAAGAGCAAAAGGGACATATTTAATGCATTGTGAGCCATTACAATGTGACCCACAGCTGCAAACAAGGAGGCTCCTCCGGCACAGCTGATCCTGGCAGAGGTGCTCACAGCCGCGTGCAGGGAACCAGCCAGCACAGCAGCTCGCACCCCCAGGGCTGGAAGCACAAGGCAAAACCCCCACATCACTGGGGTCCCCTGTGCCTGCTCTTGCCTAGCTGTGAAACAGATGATCTGAATGCTTTATCACACCCAGTTTGTAAACATTAGCCCTACCCCAGACTTTTTATTAGCTTAAATCAAATATTGAACCTAGCTCAGCTGCTACAGGACAGCTGCTTGCAAAGTGATTCACTGCCATATTCCTACTAGGCCACAAGAAAATACAACCTAATCACCAGCAGCATGACAGATGCACACATTTTTAATTATGAAGAAGAAATTAGGCTCTGAACTTCTCCCCACATCTCACTTAATCAGAGTGCCTTGGAGGAGCTGCCAGCCACCGCAGCACTTTAAGGAAGGAGCTGCAGAGGGCTCTGGCACAGCACAGAACGGTGTGCTGAGCCCAGCACCCAGCTCTGCTTCGGGCAGTTGCTGGGCAGCCTCAGAAAGACCTGAAAGAAATACTGCTATACTGCTTCTTATAATTTATCTTTCCAGGAATGAACTGCTGGATTTCTCAGTTCAATCTTCCCTGTCCACCTGCAGCCAGTGAAAGCATGAGCAGTGAGCTTGAGGCGTTGCAGCTGGCTGGGAAGGGAGATGGCATGCAAGAGTCCTTCGCCCCTGCCCCAGGAGCATCACTTCCCAGGCAGGTATGGCAGTGCTATCTGCAGCAGATGCTGGAGCAGTTTGCCAGTCCCATCTCTTGAGCTGCATGCTGGCAAAAGCAATGTCCTACATACACATGGCTCAACTCTGTTTTACTGGCTTTTAGCTTGAACACATTCACCTTGCTGTCTCAGGAATCTCTCCGTACCTGTGTTGCATCTTCAGAATATGCATAAAAGTTATCTTAAAGCTCCAAGGAAATTCTTATTACTTAATACACATGTAAAATTCCCACTGATCACTAAGCTAAAGTATTAAGAAATCTGATAAGCAAACAGATACCAAGTTTAAGAATCAGATATACAAATACGTGCAAAGTCCAATTTGCCCACCAAAGGCAGCACAAACAGGTAAAGAAAATCAAGCAGCATAAGCAGAAAAAAATCCTCTCAAGTATTCAGTCAAGTACTTTAAGCCTCCAAAAAACAGGGTTTGTCAATACAAAACATTCATCTTACATGACAACACAGTCTAATCTACTGTCAGTGCTACTGCCATCCTCAAAAGACAGTGGCAGGGAAGGAAAGATAACCTGTGCTCCTGCCTTGCCAGGATACAGCAGCTGGGGCTGGAAGGAACAGGAACAGTTTCCAAGGAGAGGAACCAATTCGGCTCCCAAGGAGACATTTCTGAATTGCTTAGCTTGCTTCCCTTCATCAATAATTAATCCCCTATACCTTCCAATTGTAATTATTACCACTGTATTTCACACTTCAAATGTAAATACAAACACAGGAAAACAGCAGGTGTGCAGGAGGGAAGCAAAGGGGTCAGGACCAGTGCTCTTCCACCTCTAACGATGCTGGAGGAGGGTGGTCAGCAAGGGTTTTATGAATGAAACCAAAGCAATCTGGTGATTCCAATGCAGGTGTTAGCAGCGATTGCATCAAGAGCCCCACACTCTCCTCCGGGGGCTGAGCACGAGCCAACTGCCCTGGCCGATAGGCAAGCAGCTCAAATGTGAGACTCACTGGTCAGAAAAAATGAGCTGCTCAATCTCTGATGAGTGGTCGTTCTCTCGACAACAGTACCCTCCACTCTACAAGCAATCAGCAAATCGAACAGCTCTCTTTGTGGACCTGCGTTAACATACTCATCTATGTTGCACACTGAATAGCTCATAGGTACAGCACAGCACAGCAGTAGCAACAGCCAAAGACACAAAATTAAAGCTTGCTTCAAAGAGTTAAGGAAGCAAAATTATGTGTGCTGCATACAGGGAATAAATCAAAACAACCTTCACTGGGAAATATCATTTTAGTCTTATGCTTTCATCAGAAAACATGATTATCTTAACAGTCACACTAAGACAATGCAGGTACTTTGCAACGGAGAGAAACAATCAGCACTTTCATTACCTCAAATTAAAACCAGTCATTTTTATTCTTTCTCATCAGGGTGAAATGCCTGTGAATAGACCTAGCTGCCTATTCCTGGGTTGCGCTTTCACAGCTATAAATCCAAACTGTGGGTGCCCAGAAGGACAGGCACTTGTTGGGAGGGCAGGCACCACGGCACGGGGGGAAGAGGAGGAGGTTCAGCCTGGCAGAGCGGTACTGCAGCTGCAAAGCCAGGCATTTTTACAGCATGCCAAAGCCCAAGATGTCCTTAGCAGTATTTTAACTGCAACAGTTGTGTGCAAATTCAAGTCAAGTGTGATGACTGGCAAATTTAGGTATAATGTTAATTAATAGCTATTTCAAATTAATATCTTCTGAGATAAATTCTTGTCTCTCCTCTTCAACAAAGTTAGCACACAATTTAAATTTACAAGGATATATCTGCTTCCAATCACAGAAATATGGAATCTTGTACATTCTAACATGCCCAATCACTTCAGTTTCCTGGTGCTAGCTGCCCCCTATTCCCTGGGTAATTTCACAGTAACTTATTTATCTAATCACTTACAAAAAAAGATACTAGATGAAGCTCCTCTGCTCAAGCTAGATGGCTTTAGTGTCTGGCTAAAGTGTGATGTGACCTACGACATGGAACAAGCCCGTAAATCTTACCTGATGGCATAAGGTGGGGGAGAAGGGGAAAAAAAGCACATCACCACCTCTTTCCATCAGATTCAGGAGATGCAAGTAAAATACCGTGCACTGAAGCTGCTGCTGAACTGCAGAAGGAAACCCCAAAACATGGCTGCCCTCCCAAGACAATTCTGATAAGGAAAGCACTGATCATAACGCTCAGAATTCAATCATAAATTTAAAAACATATAGCTCTATGCACCACACTTTTGAATTACATGGAACAATAGAGGAACATCATGAGAACACTTTGAAGTGACGGCTGGAATCACTAATTCTGTCACACAGAGATATGTTATAGGATTCTGCCTTGTAGTGAAAACAGGAGGAAAACTGATATAAAAAAAAAGCCACAGACAGCTTACTCATGGGGGTGGCAGACTGTGACAGAAGTAACTCAGCCACTTGCAGTTAGACTTCAGTTTATTTGCATACTGTGAACCTGCATATTAAAATATTGTGAGAGCTGAAATGAAATTTTCATTAGTGTTCAATCTGAAATCTTACCCATGGGATTCAACTTTCAACAGTTAATGCATGCATTTGCCTGTTTTTACTTTAAAGCTATCTATCCATTTTTATCAGGCTAGCCAATACCTTCCACCTTCAATCCATTAGCACACCATTACTGCAGATTGGTAGCAAAACGGTATTGTTTTAGCATCTCTAAAGTGCACTCCAAGATTACACTGGATTAAGTGGTCATTGCTAATTTAAAATACTATTTTGATGCTTTGTAGCAGAAATTACTGATCTTTTGCAAAATTGCATCATTTGAGATCACAATCAGTAAGAGTATAGTATCAGACATTGCTAAATTTCCTTGCTGCTTTCAGATTCCATTCCACTGTTCTCAAGGAAGTTCTCCTGGTTACAGAATCAAATGCACATCCTTTACAAAGTGGGAAATAACAGCTACAAATAAGCTTTGGTATTGTCTCAAAAGTATCACAGCCACCACGTTATTTTACAGGAACTGGACTGGAGGTGGGTGGGGGGTGTCAGTGTGATGCAAAGGTGGAGAGGAAAATTCCCCAATGACTTTTGAAAGCATTTCACAGATTTAGTATACAATGAAGTGACACTGAGTTTTAGAAGAATTGTAAAGGCAAAACAGAGACCATTACGTACTGACACAATTTATCTCACATGGATAAGCTTACAGCACAACAAAAAGTATGCGTCTCAGGCCACTGCCTATATGGTTTTTGATGTGATTTAGTTGTTCTTAATTTTATCCAAAGCAAGGACATAAAACACATGAAACAGGAATGCCTGTAAGAAGATGTCCCCATATCTCCAAGGACTTGTGCTGCTGGGCATCGGATAGCGAACTACAACACCCAGGGACTGAAGGCTACTGCTTTGTGCAGAGTAGCGAAGGGTGATTTTCATCAAAAAAGCAAAGCTGTTACCTATTTGAGAACCAGTTTCCTACTGGATCAGATGTGCAGCAGTGAAATGCCGCCCCCAAGTGAGAGACGAAAAGCAGCTGGTGAACAAAACGAAGTATGAATAGAGCAAAGGCTCTTGGGTGCTCAACAAAAAATGATACCACAAATTGAAAAACTGCTGAAGTCATAGTTATAATTACTGAAGATACAGGGAAAACATCTGCAAGATATGAGCTCCTGTCAAACACACTATCAAGATTTACTGGACAAAGAGATAATAACCAAATCTTTCTCTTGCTCTTAAGTCCCAAGGACAGATGAATCCCTCTTCTTCTGTTTTGTTTTAAGAGAGACAGTCACTTAGTAACGTCAAGAATTCTTGACAGGAGGTTTATTATAATGAAATCACACCAATTTCTCATTGGTTATGCTATGAGAAAGGGGTGCAAACAAAGCCACAGCAGAACAATTGATACAAGGAAGATACAATTCCAAGGGAAAAAAAGAATTTTTATTCCTGGCAAGTTACTTGACCTAGCTCAAAATAAGCTGCACAGTTCTGCAGCAAAGACCTGGCTTTTGTTCTCACTCTGCCTACCAATTGCTGGGAGGCCTGGGGTAAATAGCTAAACTCTCTGAAACTCCTTTCCCACCCCCCCTCTAATGCAAAGATAATAGTCTGTAAAACCATCCAGTATCTTTGACCAGAAGGTAATCTCCGAGCACAAGGTGCTTTTATTGACACAGAATGCACAGGATGGTCCACACCACTCAGGCAGTAAAAGGATTAAGCACCACAGTAAGTGCAGAACTCGAGCACCGCCACGTTCAGAGGTGGCGGTGCCCTAATCTCCCTGATCCTCAAAGCAAAGGTGACCTTCACAACTGCAATAAAATACAAAACTTGGAGAAAGATTCTGAACTTCTCAAAACCTACTCCATCAACACATCATCAATCTCCCAGGCAGACACCGTCGGTTAAGGAACACAGTACCAAAGCAAACTGGGGAAATGGCAAAATGCAGGGCATTATATTCAGGAAAGGATGAGTCCCTGGAGATCAGAGCATCCTACTCCAGACAGAAACACTTATAAGAAAGCAGGTAGGTAGGAAAATAAGGGGCTCAGGTGTTACTAGATTTTTCACGTGACAAGAAGCATCAGATTTGCAAACATCTCGAAACAGGAGCATGCACTTGTTGATTTTACTCTGTGAACTGCAGCAAAGGTTGAGGCAAGACTGAGGCACAACAGCTGAGCAACTCCTTTCCTCCTGGCTTCCCTTCATGTTTCACTCAACACCTTCCTAAGGCGGAGCCCAGAGACCAAAAGATTAGCACAGCTCTGCTGGGAATGATACATAACTTCCCATAGGTCTGCTTTCCTCCCTCCTATTCAAATAGTGCTGCAGCCCCTGGGGAGAGAATACATTGCCAAACAAAAATGTGAGTTTGCAGCAGCTTCCTCAACAGCAAAGGGCAGCCTCACTGATGAAACTCTGCCAAGCCAATTGCTTCCAGCATTCTGCAGTCAGCCAGTAGAGCATCTCCTGGACACACATGGGTGACTCCCGGATGCTGACGGACTCTCCAAAGGAGTCATTCCACTTCACTGGAATACCCATCAGAGAAGCTTCTACCACTGATGTTCTCTTTGTGGGCTCAAAAATATTCCTACCTCAGAAAAGCAGCTGAGTGTGCAATCTTAGCAGGGAGTCCCTTCCCTTTTGCTGCTCCCCTAGCAACATTTTTAACCCAAGAGTAGAAAGATAACCTAGCATAAAATCTGTCTGTTAAGGGATGACCACAAATCTCTTGCCAGAAGTAAAATAGATCATTAATATTTTAGACAGCGTAACAACAACAAAAAAAACATTAGGAGAGTATCAGGCCATTCCACATGGATGAAAAGGAATACAAGTCATTTGGAGAACTTAAGAGAATTAATTTTACCGTGCAGTAATCAAATCTCTAAAGCTGAAATGGAAGGATCCCAGTGCCAGATTCTGACATGAATGCAGGGTCTCTGGGAATCTGTCTCTTCATCACTGTTTCAGTGATCTTCAAAAGAGGTACTGTAAGTGATTCTGGAATCCAGTGACTGCAATGTTTTCTTCAGGTTGCATTAACCCTTCCTGAACTGGGAAGCAGTGCTGGAGACTACAAGCAGAAAACACAGGAGCTAATGGGAACAGAATCCCTTGCTATCAGATGTAATGACACAGGTGGCTGGGGAAGGGGGGTAACAGTTGTTTGTGCGTTTGTAATTTTCTGACAAAATTCTGACTTCAGCAGGTTGTTTTTTTTTTTTTTTGCCTTCTTTAGATTACTAGCAGAATGAGTTCAGGGTCCAAAACCCCTATCCTAATGAAAGCAAACACTGGAACACATCAAACCAAGAGAATCTCAAAAACTAGAAGTGGTAGCAATATGACAGCCAACATTTCTACCAAATCGTGAACTCTTCTGCCATTCATCCTACACGGTACATTTTTTCCAGTGCCACCTCTCTGGATCTAGGTTCTCCCTCCCTCTGTCAGTTGCCTCTAGCTAGGCTTGACAGCTAGGGGAAAAGAAATGACATTTAGTTGATGAAGTCTGTAAATTAGCCAACAAAAATGTTCACTCTTATCCATTCATCAGAAAAAATGGTGGAATTACATCTTTACCTAAAAAAGCCCTTCTAATTTTAGCCCGATGAGTCAGCACTGCTGTATCTCATCACTAAGAATGATTCATTGTCAATGCACTTCTCAAAGTCAGGAATAAGGGTATTCACCCCGATTCATTGTCATCTCCTAACTACTCTGGATCCAGGCACTATGTTTGCATATAGTATTGCTACAATGCCTTATGTGATTGTATCACTTTTAATTTAAACATATAAAGAGATATTGTCATTCCCTCAACATAATGCAGCATTTCCTTCTCAGTGGGCTGACAATTGAATACCTGGACAATCCTCCTGCTTGCCAGCAAGAAGAGGTCTCTACATCCCGATAGCCTAGGTATGGCAGTGCTTCTGAAGACATGTGGATGGCCAGTATTATCTGAGAGAAACATTAATACCTGGTTATGAGTTAAAAGAAGCTTTTCAGGAGTTAGAATCTGAGCAGAAATTCAGAAAAGAGTGGTATGGATGGAAAGCCTTTGCCTCAAGTGGAAGCAGCAGCTAGGAAGAGAGTTTTGTGAGTGGACTAGATCCCAGCCTGAAGGGCTGCAACTGGATGAAACAGAGTATCTGAAACTAAGCAGCAGCACAGTTGTTTTATACATCTCCTAATGTCACAGCCACTTTAGCTGTGATAAATATTTTAACTATTAAAACAAGGCTACTGAACAACTCATACTGAACTTAGCATCCCTGAGGACTGAACGGTAGCACCTTCCCCGAAGCTGCCCAAGGCTGTTTGGCAGCTGGCAATGCATAGTGTCAGTTCCAAAAAGATGTCTTTTATGATGTGTGTATGCTATGGGCCCCGCTCCCAACTACTTCTCACTGCTAATCCACACAATGCACTCCCAGCAGCACCCCTCAGACACACAGCACACTTCCCAACACAACCACTGCGAGCTGGCCAGCAACCAACACCAGGGAAGTGAAGATCCATGTTTAAAACTTTTTTTCTCCTGGGTTAATTTTAATTTAGTTTGATGTCTTGTCCTGGTTCTTTGTACTACTGCACAGGTTGCGCTAGCTCAAATGAAGGTCATGGAAAGGTTTAAGCCAGCACTGCCCTTGAAAGAAAGGCTTGTGAAATTACAGCCAGCATATTTTTGGCATCTAGCAGAATCGTGGGTAAAGTGCCTAAATCTCAGAGGGTCTCCAACAAATTTGAAACACTCTTGGAAGTTGCTAGGAAACAACATTCACCCTCCAGACAGGATTGTGCAATGTTTGCTCTGACAAAGTAAAGCTTGTATTGCCCTTGCTTCGCTGTGAGAATGTGTTTGTTTAGGACCTGTCTCCTCTGCTGCAAGAGTACTTCCAGTCTCTAGTCTGGGTAAGTAGCTGGATTTTGCTTAATAAAGTAGACATTACACTTTAAATGTAGCTATTATAATTAGCAGAAGCTCACTGCTCAATTCCTGTTCCAGACAGGGTTTTCCAAATGTCACGGCGTGCTTAGCACAGCTGATCTGCCCTGACGGCTGCTCTAAATGCAACTGACCTAGGAGGGCACAGAGTGAAGAATAAAGTCGTATCAAGGGAGGCGAGATGAAAAAATGAATAGGATAATTCTCTGCTTTTGTCCTGCACCTTGATTTTCATGTATTGTCTGTACAGCACTGTGAGCAAGATTAGTTTACTAGAGAGATTTTCCTTTTCAAAGCAGAAGGTACATTCACGCTTGGAGCCCAAGCAGGAATTTCTCTTGGAATTTTGTACCTGTTCTCTGGGTCAGCCCTCAAAAGAAATTGCCTTCTCCTGGCTGCCCTGCTAGGCTACCATGGCACAAAAATAAAGAGTGTTGAGAGGAGTAAAAAATAAAAAATGAACAAATTTAAAGAAATTATAAAAAGCCAGCACTGGTACTGGCTGCTAAAACCATTTTACAAAGGCTCTGACAAATCCAGCACCTTTCAGAGACTCAGTTTAAAACTGCATTTGCTCTCTAAATTTATTTTAGAAAAGCAAAAACAACCTTAGTGCTTACCAGTAATATGCAGCATTAACAAAAGTCTCTATTCCCAACACATACCTACCCACAACAATGAGCTTCTACCCTTGCAGAAGAACATTAGTGCTTAAATTTCCAGGTATTGCATAAATCAGAGGTTTCCAGCCTCCTTGCAGACAAGCTTCACTTCAAAAAACCAGGCAACACTCCACACCTCAGCATGTCTCATGGAGCCAGCAAAAGTCCAGCTGAGTTTATTAATGTAGTGTGATGCAACATCTCACCTGCGATGTACTTGTGTCTCACCCACAACTCCTGCCTCACTGTTTGGGATACACCAGCAGCAACTTACTACACCTCTCCAAGAGGCACTGAATGATTAGCACCAACCCTGTTCAACAAAAAGGAAAAACCAAAGTACAAGGATCATGTGTCCTTTTGCAAGGCCACAGAGACAGTCACAATTTACAGCTATAACATTGTACCTCATCATTTTTGTTCTACAAGCAGGATAGGATTTAGAGACAGAATTTGCCTAAGGGCCTGTGACTGTTAGGGGAACAAAACAGGGTTAACAGCACTTCTACCAAAAGACAGCCCTTCCACTGAAAAAGTAAAAGAAAAAAAAAAAGCCCCAAGATGGAAACTAGAAGGAAAAATCATGTAGAATACAATTTTACCTCCCTCAGTTAAAGTCAAGCATCCTTGCACACCATTGGTCATGCTCCCTTAACTTCCCTGAAGAGGAACAAAACCTTTCCACTTTTATTTGAGAATATATTCAAAGTAAACAAATCCCAATGGGATTTAAGCACAGTGTAAAGCTCCAGCAAAAATCATTAAAAAAAAAGGCAAACTAAAACGATCCTCTCTTGGCACACTCTTGAAAAAAGGATTCACTACATTTCTAATTGACCGCCACCGTGGCTTAAATGAATGATCTATAAATAGGCAGCAAATTCAAAGTAAGCATTTGAAGCAAACAACAGGGTTTGGGGGTTGTTTTTCTTGTTATTGCTTAATCATTTGTTGGGAAGGTGGTGGCTAAGAAGGTAGGATAAATGTGGTAAAAAGATAAAGAAACAGAAAAGGATGGGGTGTGGGAGGGAGGGATAAAAACACATGATGAAGTTCAAATGTATGAAGTGCACAAATGCTTTTGACTGTAGTTTTCCAGAGGACTGAAGGATGGGAGGAGGCACACACAACTATGTCAGAGCATCACTCAGTAACCGTGCCACACTTGAGGTAAGCAGGGACAGAAAGAGGTAGCAGAGAGAGCATCCATCGCATGCAAAATGCGACAGCCAGCCGTGGTGTTGACTTTGGTGCAGAAGTTCATTCAGTTGCCGTTACAGAAACTGCGCCCAGTCTCGACATTACGATGGACTCGCTTTCTGTAGGCACGCTGAAGCTGGTACCTAAATCATGAGTACACATGAAAAATATGCTTGTGACTCAGGAATGAGAATGCCCTGAAGATCCCCTCAACTCTAAGAAGGCTTTTGTGTTATCATTAAATTCTTGTCTGAAAACTCGAGCTTCTGCGGGCCGTCTCAGACTGATTTCTACTCTTCTACATAATGGATCCAATACACTATTAAGTGCACTCATTAAAGTAAAGCACTGGAAGTGTTCATGAACTGGCTTGTGGTAAGGGTCATCCAAAATAGGAGTGGAATCAAAGCTGTTAAAGTTAAGTAACCATCCACATCATAAGAAAAGTGAAAGTACTCATGCCAGTGAACAACAAAGCTGGAGGAATGTGAGTCATTCCCTGAGAGAATGTGGTTTCTGGAAAGTATTTGCAGGAAATTTTCTAATAAGCTCCATTTTATAAGACTGAATAACTGTTTCTCTAAATAACTGGAATTTTTATTCCATGGCTCTGTTGCAACCTGTCCACTCACCTCCTCCTCTCTCCCACAGCTAGTCTGACTGCCCACAACATTCCCAGGCTCCAGTTTTCCAGCATCCATCAAAGCAGTCAACTTAATTACCCTTTTCAATTACTCCTCTTAATCTTGTGATCCTTTTTTCAAAGCCCAAAGGGGACTCTTGCAGAATCCAAGGAGCAGAAGACTTTCTGGTTTCTTTTTCCAAGGAGTTTGGCTAGCTGCACAGTCTTTCACTACTCCTGTGAAGTCCTTCCTCACACCTCCAGGGCAGATCTTGCCAGACACGCAGTGCTTGCCCGTGTACAGCCCAGGAGCAACTCACAGTCTTATCCTTGGTGGGGCAGAGGCCTGCCCCATGCCACCTCTGCACAAACTTACACTTTTTTCAAAGTAAAATTACTTCTTCCTGCAGAGAGGGGGAGGAGGAGGCTATCAAAATGGCCTGTAATCCACACTTTTAAATTCCATCAGTAAATATTTTCTCTCCCTTAAAAAAAAAAGGTTTGGAAAGGGTATTTAAGGGGTTAAAAAACCCCGCAATGACAGGAACAGAAAGTAAACAAACCACCCTTGCATAGCACAGGTGTGATATATATTCTCTGCTTGCCAACCATGGGTTTAATTTACATTGTAAAAGCTTGCATGACAGTTACTGTGAAAGAAAAGTGCAGGATCAACCAATCTGAGGCTGAAGTCCCTTGTTTATCCATAAAGTAGACACAGCAAAACGAACAGAAGTACATATTTCCTTGTGTTGCCCCACCAGTGTTTCTCAATTTTCATCTGAACGGATTTAACTCCAGAGGGAGCAATGCAATTTTATCCTAAACACAGCCCATTCAGTCCTTGGCCCTTCTGCCGAGACTGCCAGCAAAGATGCCAGACAGGATGATACTTTTGAGATACGAGTGTTTATCTTCTCTGAGCGAACCAAACAGCAACTCATTTCAGGAAAGCAATCCAGCAACTCACAATCGCTTCTCGCTCCAGCAAATGCAGACTGACAAGGCAAAAGGTGAAACAGCTTGATGGTCCCATTAGAAACCCGTGAGTTTCCTCGCACCTGAATGTCGGTCTAGCAAAGCCGAGCTATAAAGGATAAAAGACGTCCATTTGGCAAGGAAAGGAAAGAACTCAGAACATATGCCAAGATAATCTCAGTTATTAGCTCCCACCACAAAGGTACAAGATGTATTGAATTGCTCCTCCAGTGCACAGCACAGGGTGCTCTGAGGCTGAGAGCCGTATTTCAGAGGCGCGTACACGCTCGCTGGTGGATGGGGGGTATCACGCAGGATGCCATTAGTGGACCCAGCTAATGCTGCAGGCAAAATTAAATCAAGCAGTAGCACCAGGGTGAGGCAACATGGAGCATGACAGATAGCTCCCCTCCATAAATATTTGCAGATAAGAACTGTGAACACTTTTTCTTTTTTAAAGCCTTCTGTTCACGCTTAAATTTTCTTTCTTCTTAACCAAGCAGATAAACAGCTACGAAGTTTCACCTCTGCCTAAACGTCAGCAGGGCTGACCTCAGGGCATCACCAGCTTGTTTGTCCATCATAGGCTGACACATGCCAAAACCGCTCTCAACTCACTCTTCGAGGAAGAGGCCCTCTAAGGAGGTTGTATAAAATGTACATTTGTTGTAGGAATGGCCGGATTTGTGCCACGCAGCAGCTCCCAGATGTTTGTGAAGACCTGAGCATGACCTCTTCACTCTCAGTTCCCTTCTGCTGTTCAGAAACAAGAGCTTTATCCCAAGAGCAAGTGGAACGCAAAAGAAACTAGTATCAGCAACAACTGCAGTAACATAATCTATAAAGTGCTGATGGGCTGTAGAAATCAGCTACAGTGAATTTGGGTTTTGTCTGGCCTAAATAAAAAGGTGCTCATTATCTTGAGAGAAAATGCCACTTATGAACGACAAGGTCATGCTGCACTGTGAAGATAAACGTCATTGCTCTACATAGCTGCGATAGTCTCATCTACTGTCTTCAGAAATGTACATAAGCAACAAAGCAATAAAAAGACTGTAGAATTAGCCTGGGATGCTATGGTATTTTAAAAGCATAAAGGAAGTCATCTGGACTTCTTTAGACAAGCGTTGCTGAACAAGCACTAGGAACACCTGTACCTACACTGTGCTTCTTCGGTAACAATAATAAATAAAAGCCTGACACTTTCAAACAAGCTTGGTATCAGGTACGTTGGAAGAATTTAAGACCAATCACGTATTTTATATTGCTATAAACATCCACAGGAACTGCATACATCTGCATTGGTGGTTCTGTGCTCATCGCAGACCCCCAGGCAGTCTACGCCAAGCATGATGAGCAACTCTACTTTAAATAAATGCCACACATAATGGTAACAGCTTCTCTCTTTCAAGAGTTCTGTGTGCTGCCATGTAGCAGCTGAGAAACAATTGAGTATGCTTGGATGATCTCTCAGCAAATGGAAAAGACAAAGCCATCACCACTTAGTAAAAATGGCAGCATCAGAGCCCTGGTACCTCCAGCCACGTATGGTAATGATCATTGGCTGATGGTCTTTCTATGCCAGCTCCCAGCTGTGCATTGCACAGCCTGGACTTTAAGAAAAATTCAGAACTTGTGGGCTATCAAGAGATGCTCCCATGAGTTAATACTCATACAGAAATTTATCACTTCTTTGCATATAGAAATAATGGATGGTGACGGTCTCTACACAAATAAGTCTCAAAAAATCTCCCTCATTATGCAAGATATTCTATTTAAAATAACCTCTACAAAATAATTACTCTGTTCCCGCTCATAGCTACTGAATATATCACTGGGTTTTTATACTGTGTAACATATCTTTCAAGCTTCTTGTTGACTTCCTTTAAAAATTAAAAATACTTAGGTTTAGCAACTCTTCCAAGAACATCAGGTTTCCAAAGGAAAAAATGAGCTGTTTTTACAATTTTCCAAAAAGAAAGTGAAGTTGATGTCGCAAGAACTCATGTTTGTAAGTCTGACATTTGGAATGTGGACAAGAAAACAGAATAGATAAAAATCAATGCTTTAAAACAGGAATCAGTTCAGCTTTTAATGTGGTCTTGAATAGAACTGAAATATGAATGTACATCTGTCAAAGCTAAGCTCACTATAGCCATTATAGCCATTTAAACAAATTGAAAATATAAATCACCTCAGTATGTCAAATCAATGTGCCATATATTTCTTATCTATGTTACTGTCACCACAGTAGGATTCATGACATGTATTGCACAGTAGTACTGCCTGTTTTATTAAACAGCATAAATTTCGAAAGAAAAATGTTACAACTTGCGTTACAGGAAGACTGTGGCTTTCTCCAAAACTTAAGGCTTTCAGTTTGTTTTGCTGAAAAGCTTTTAGCAGAATCAAAGCACGTTTGACATTAGCACTGATTAAAGCAAACAGATAAATTGCAAAGCCTCTGAGAAAACAGAATTGTTCCTTACAATTTACATGGACCACCCCTGAACAGAGGAGATCTATATCAACAGCTTAGTTTTTATTCACAGCTTGGTGAAAACCACTGTCAGCTGGCTTTTTCACTTATTCTGTTCCCAGTCTTTTCCAAGTATTAGTAGGCTAGTCACATTTAAGTAAAAATGGAAGAGAGAAAAACGAAGAAGAGAGAACTCCAGCAACCTTCCTTCAAACGCTGTTCAAGTTATCACTTGCAATAGTACCATACTCTAATTCATGACCTTAATATGGAACCAAACTGGGGAGACAGAAAGCTGCAGTGTGTGGACAAACCAGTCCATGGGGAATGTCAAGGAGAAGATGTGGGAACAACCACAACTTGCAACTCCAGAGAAGAAAGCATTAAAGGTGAATAATTATGTAAGTTCTGGAATGAAGCAACTGCAGTCATCTCTTGCATTTAGGCACCATTCAACTAATCGTGCTCAAGTGCTGTGCTGAACCAGGCTTTTAGACTCATTAGTACCCCAAAGAAATATCCCTTCTGCTACCGGTGATTAAGATCAAAACTGGAAATAATCGATGGGCTTCAAAAAGAAAACCAAGACAGCAACTACTGTTGTTCTAATTGCCACAATAAACAAAGTATTAAGGGTATTAAGAAGGATCCTAGAATTCTTGCAAACCGCAAAGAGCAGGAGTGTTAGGATCCACAAGTGCATGGGAACAAGCCTGTGCTGTTGTTGTTTTCTCAAAGCGCTTCTCCTCTGCACACGTTACGATTATTAAGTAACAGGATTTCAACAAAACTCTGGAGCTGGATCCCACAGAAAGACCCTGGGCATAAACATGTTGAGTCACGTAACAAGGCTGCAGGCTCTCTGTGCACGCCGCCCAGCGTGTGGCACCGAGCCCCGACTCCACGCCCAGGGACGCGGAGGCAGAGATCTCACTGCCGAGTCCTCTGGCAACGGGCTGCTCCGATCCCTTCGCTCCAGTCTAGGAATGCAAGGAGGACTGAGAACTCTGGGGCTGAAGGAATTACAGACACAGGCCCTGCAGGGAAATCTTTGGAAAAGCCCAGCTATAGATAAAAATTCATGGTGTGTTTTTAAATAGCAAATTATCATTAAAAAAATTAACCCGTTTCTTACAGGAGACCATCATCGTGAATTAAAAGATGACATCAAAACACTTAAAAATACATACTTTAAATACTAAATTATGCAGAGATCATGTAATTATTCTGAAATGAAGCACTATAAATCACAGAATTCAAATCCAATCGTTATACAAATCAGCCAATCTAAACAAGTTCAGAACATCCTAAGATGCTGTGACAAGCGCTGCTTAATGTCACTAATACAAGGCAGAACTAAGGAATAGCTAAAATTTCTGTGGCGTTTTATGGATGTGCAATCTTCACTTCTAATTTTTTCACAAGATACTTACTTCATTGTTTCTCTCAGAATTGCTTAGTTTCCACAAGCTGTTAAAGATTTCATCAATGCAAGAATGTTCTTAAGTAGTATGTCCAAAAATTAGAAGACATTAAACATCAACCTTACTTCTGCGCTTTCTAACACTGGAGACTGATTAACCAGTATAGTTCAAACAAGATGAGATGCACTGGCCAGAGTACCTCTGGGAAATCCAACAGAAACGAACCCGGTTCTTGGTCTGGAGACAAACAGGCCAGGACTAGCCAATTATCCTGTCTGTAACGAGACAGGCACCAAAATACTCTTTGGGCTGAGCCACATGAACATGTACCACACACCTGAGGCAACTTTGGGCTGGGTGTGCTTGGGAGGCAGTTCAGAGTTCAGGATGGGGCATTGCCTCCAACGGGATCCCATCACCCTGCTGCAGAGAGGCCGGGCCGGGTCACCACGTACCCTGGAAGCTGTTGAGGGAGTGTCAATCATTCCCTGCTGAGGATCACTTAGGCACCCCCGAACGCAAACCCTGCTACCAGAGACAGGGGCTGTTGATGCGCTGTGCACATGGATGAGACCAGTGCTGTGTAAAATCACCATGCTTCCCAGTTCGGAAGAGACTCAGAGGTTAGATCTCTGGATTAAATGCAGAATGCAATTCTCTCATTTTTGAATGTTTTGCTAACATTGCAAAAAAAAATCTGTAATTGTAGAAAGCAACACTAGGAAGTGGTGGAAGCACTGAAGGAAGGTGCCCAGCAGCCTCCCTGCTGACCCCCAGCCCTCCCAGCCGTGCTGCCCGGCTTGCAACAGCAATGACAGAGACCAACATACAAATGTATTTCTATGTTTCCAAAGCCTTCCCTTTAAAAAGGTAGCAGCTACCTGGTCCTAACCTCATTCCCCAAAGATGCTTAACTTGGCTCCTCCTTTCTGTCTGCTGCCTGTGGGGGTAGAGACGTGTTATCGCCATTCTATTTGCATCCAGACTTCACCCCCAGCTCCCACAGCCGCACGCTCGCAGCGGGAGGCGAGATGCACCATATCACATAAAAGCAGCTCTTT
Organism: Chauna torquata; assembly: GCA_013399475.1. Taxonomy (NCBI): domain Eukaryota; kingdom Metazoa; phylum Chordata; class Aves; order Anseriformes; family Anhimidae; genus Chauna; species Chauna torquata. The sequence continues at coordinate 130,738 of VXAL01019640.1, read as the reverse complement.
TGTGCGACGCCTTTGTCCGCTGCCATCTGCCGGGTATGGGGCCACCATTCCCACTCCAAATGTATTCTTGCTTCCTCCTCCACCTGAAGACATCTAATTGCAAAGCCTGTATCTCTAGGCACAGGCAAGCAGGCTCTCCAGTGTAAAGCATTTTAAAGCTCTCAACGCCATATGAAATGCTCTCCCCTGTTCTATTGTGGTAAATATGACTCATAACTGCACATCAGTTATCTTCTCTTTCCAAAACATCACTAAAAAAGAACCCAATTTTAAATCTTTTGTAAGAATTTAGACCCAGTTCATCTGCTTCTCATCTCCTTCAGCCCAGTGCATTTGAAGGTAATCCAAATTCCCCAGGTCATGCCTTGTTTGTGCTTGGTTATTCATAACATCACCAGAGGAGTCTACAGGAGGATCTGTTCTCACCAAGAGCATTTTTAGGGGAGCACAGGTTGGGGGGCAGAATCTTTGTTGGTGGCATCACTATGAACATCCCCAGGTGGTGACAAAGACACTGGACACACAGAAGGAGAGCACACCCATGTCCTCCGAGCATCGCACCTAGACAGCGGGTTGCTTGTAGCTCCGTACTCTCACCTACGCTAGCTATGCTTCCTCCAGCCACTGCCGCTTAAACACAGTGCTGACTACATTTGCTTAAACAAACAGAAACACTGCAGAGTGGAGTTTGCAGGAGTCCACCCTAAACACCCTATGTTGCTAATACAGGTGATAACAGTTCTAAGTAGCATACATTTTTGAGTTTAGACAGCCAAGATACAATCTGGTCGATAAGAGAACTAGAGGCAGAGTGTCACAGGCTGTGACTACAACAGAAGCATGACTTCCAGCAAGAGACAACAAAATTACGTCACCCCTTGTTTTTACTGCATTCAAAGCACAAGAAGGCGGTGGGGTTGGAAAATGCTTTTCTGCCCCATGCACTTCAGTAGCCTATTTCAATCTGCAGCCAAGATGTGCACGAAGGCCTTGTGGCTCCTTGTTGGTGTGCAACTGGTCATTCTTCTGAGGGCTTGTCTCTAAAGCAGGTTACCACAGGCTAAAGGTGCATATATTGTCTCAGTTAATATTTTCATTTACTCTATACAAGTTGGCGCCAGGACATTCTCAAGAATGATGGAGGCTTGCTTCTGTTTAGCTGTGGTCCCTAGGAACTGTTGAGTTAAATGCATTCTTAAACCGTCAGAGCATCCACACTAAAACGAGCTGTAAAAATCTACCTTTAGTGAAAGCAACACTGGTTTGTGCAGAATATCTGTAGCACAGGCAAAGCTATACACTGCTTAATTTATTACTGATTTTCAGGACACATCTAAAATGAAGATGCTCCTCAAAAAAAAATTAATAGTAATTGAGTTTTAAAATCTAGTTTGACCAAAAAAAAGTCTCAGATACATAGACACAGGCTCTGTTGCAGCATGAACCAGTTTTAAGGGGCACTCCTCTTCCACAGAGCAGGGACTGTCACCTTTAACAAATCATTAAGCCCCTCATGAGTCGACTTCCTCATTTATATGACGGTTATTTGCAAGGTGCTCTCCCCAAACACAGCCGCTGGCAGGTGTAAAGGGGAGGGGAGGAAAATAATGGCTCCCTGACTTGACAAGGTCACAGGTCTGAAGAAAGATGAAACATACGAGAAGAGAGAACCCAAGATAATCCATTTTGCAGGACTGCTGGAGGACGCAGAGCCTGACCTAACTCTTTCCTAGAAAACAAAAGAAACGAAACACAAAGAACTGCAGTGGTTCCCAGAAGGCTCACATCTGCCAAGAGATGCCAAAGCGTTCAGGTTCAGAATGCTATTTCGACAAGGTGTTTGCTTTGTCAGAAGATGATGTCCAGCCCTGTGACTGCTTCAGCAATCAGGGATAGCTGATGCATGGAGCACATTAGCATCATCTCCAGAGAGAGTCTGTTTTCTCCCACTTGAGTCACAGATAAGATGCTACAATGACAGCAAAAGTCTGGGCAAGTGAAACACATGCCATTCTGGAGCGGCAGGAAAACTCTAGTGAGTCGGATTTGTTCCTTATGGACACCCAAAGTGAGCAGGGTAACCTTCTCACTGCTTCTTACAGTTGTCACTGAGAAAAACAGTGCACAAAGGTTGGACGGCAGCAGAGAGACAGTGAAAGCAGGCAGGAGAAATCTGAAAATTAAAAAACTCCTCTGTGCTTTGCACAGATGGAAGGAAATTTCTCTGTAAAGTTCCCATCAGCACAGAAACCCCTTCTGCTATGTAAAGAAGAAGGCAATTTGCCTTTGAGGGGGAGAGGAAACTCAGCAGAGGGATAAAGCAAGACAAGCATGAAGTGTGGATCAGAGGGAGGAAAAAAAAATAGGTAAAGAAGAAAAGCACTGAGGGGGAAGCCAGGTGAGAGACAAGGAAGAACTGTTAACTGCTCAAATAAACATTTTATGGCATCCACACAAATTTTAAGTGCTTTAAACACCAGGGTGACTGCTAAGTAACTCACTTTGCAAGGAGCAGATTTGTGACTAACATCACAGGCATCAGTAATGCTTGATTTTCACCACCAGCAGATGCACTGCAGTTACCAGGTACAGATAACGTGACAATTTTTGGTCAGTGAGTTTTGAGATCACCAGTAATGCCCATGGTGAAAAAACACAGAACATATGGCATTTCATGTGCTGAAACTGTCAGACTCACAATTAACTGATTACATACAGTGCTCACAGACAGCATAAATCTCTCAAAGTAAAAAATGCTAGAGACCATTGAAGGTGTCAGCATGAGTCTTCCTTGCAAATCTCTCTTCATTAAAGTTTCATATGGAGCCAAGTGTGTTGTAATAAAATAGCTATTAATGGAGTTATATTTATGATGATTTCTCTTTTGTGCAGCTGGATTTAACTTTTCAAACACTAAACTCCACATCAGAGCTTGTTCACAATAGCTGCCACATGCACAGAGGCTTCTTGCTTTGTCATATTTACCTTGAAATTAGAGCTAATGGGAGCTATGGTAGTAAAAATTAATCAAGATTGGCAAGAAAACTGTTAATATTGCCAGTATCAAACTGAAAATTCATGCTGTGATAAAAATACAGCTACAATTCTGTTTATTTTACGTATTTATAGCATGCTGGCCAGAGACAAACTCATTCCCTCTTCAGTTCCAAAGCACACTTTAAAAAAGATGGTGAGTGACACTTCATTAACCACTTGAAATAGGCTGACACAGCCTGCTTGCTTTTTTCAGCCACCATTTCAGACAGTATCTTTCTTGCATCTCCCCCCTGCTTCACATTCAACACTCCGTACAGAACTTCTTGAACCTCAACAGCCAGATCGGCATTGCAGAATAGGGACTGTGCTGGGGGCAGGCAGTCCTGGGGAGGATAAAGTAATCATTTTCAGTCCCAGAACAGACTACGTGTATGCATGTTCATGCATTAGAGATCCAGCTTTTCTCATCAGTCATCAATGAAGGGGATTTAAAAAGTTCCCCATCAGCCTGTCTTTGTCCTCCAGTTCTCTGCCCCATCAGGCTCTGATAGGATGAGTTCTCAGGCAGCAACACGGTGCCTCTGTAGTGATCTGGGATAGAAACATCGTTCTGCATTTAATTTCTGGAAAGGTGCCTTTATTCCCTATGGGGTCTGTGATGCAGACCCACCAGCACTCCCAGCAGCTGTTGTGACCCACGAGGGTCCCGCTCGCTGGGCACAGAGGGAGCCAGACACAGCTCAGTATCACGCAACTCCATCTTCGCAGCGTGCACTAAAGCTACTCATGCAGCCCTTCAGGGCCTACACACTTCTCTCTCATTCCCTGTGCTCTTTTAAATGGCTTCCCGCCTCCATTTATACATCAAGCAGAAGACTTATCAGAGATGTCATCTCCCTAATGAGTTTAAAGCTGTTGCCTCAGCACAAAATCTTCCTACCCCCATGCATCCCCCTCCCTCCCCTTTCCTACTGGGTTATTGCTATCACTACGTCTTCACCAGAGAGCTTCCTGGCTCACACAGAGCTGCTGCTGGAATGGATGGAAAAATCTCCATTTTCAGAGTAAAGAAAAATCCCTGTTAAAAGCTTCACTTTTTCCTTCTATGACGTGTTCCTAGGTGGGGCTGCTGGTAACAGATTAGGGCAGCCAGAAGAAACATGGAAAAAAAAAGTGTCAGATAGATTTATGAGTATCAAAGGGCTCTCTACTAGCGAACACAGGAAGAGATTTTGGTAAATGAAATTTTCAGAAGCAAAAGAAAAACACCCTGTGATAAAACAAGTCAGTGAGGAGAAGAAGGGTGTGAATTTTAAGGTTTATGAAAAAAGCTGGAAGGTAGAAGCAACAAAACATAATGCAAGAGGATGCCTTAGAAGCTGGCTCCAAGGGCTTGCTTAAACTCAAGATGCTCCTGGACCACAGCAATACCTGCAATTTCCCTAGCAAAGATGCATCGCACAGGGACTGTGTAAGTGCTGCTCCTGCAACAACCGCACTGCGCTCCCAGCACACACTGCGCTGCCAGAAGCACTCCTCCGTGGGCATAACAGCGGTTACCCGCAGTGCTACCTCTGTTAACTAGCAATCTCAGTTGTTTCCCACACTTTAACCAACTTAGCCGAGCAAAAGGTAATTGTGTCAGCCTGGGCTTTTCAGCTCAGCTCCACCACTCTCTCTCTTCACAGCCTCCCCAGGCTTTCCCTGGATTTCAGAGCAGTTGTGCATGTTGTCGCTTTGCTGCCACCACATGCACATGGATTCTTCTCATTATTCTGCGCTACCGTGCAAGCCAGCTGTCTGCTGCCCTCCCAGCCCATCTACACCTACATCAGGTGCTCCCGGGATGCCCCATCTCTTCTGCCATGCTGACTTAAATGTGTTGAACTAAGCGTCAGAGACAGCTTGTCCCACATCTCAGAAATCAACGGAGGCTCCAAGGTGCCTCACTCCTGCTGTCTCCACTGTTTGTTTGTGAGATGAGTCACACAGGTGTCAACATTTCTAAAATTTGTACGGAGCTTTTCAGCGGAGCTGGGAGGTGCTGAGCATTATGTTAGAAGTTATTAATAGCTGCTATCAACCAGTTTTTTGATCTACAGGCAGTGGATTACAGCTGCTGCTGCTCCTGATAATGAGACACCAGGAGTCTTACCTGTACTCCAATTTCCCTTTCCAGTTTTCAGATTTTTACTAGAACAAAAACTTCCCCCAAAATTTCAAAACAGATTCGATTCAGCCATCAACATTGCAGTCAGAAAGGCAAACGCAATCAAGCGAAGCATAAAATTTTACTTTACAAGGGGAATATCAGGACTTTGAATCCTGCTTCTAGCAAAGTCTTTGAAAGGCTTAAAGGTTGACATTGTACAAAAACAAAGCTCCTGAGGACACAGTTCTTTTCTGAAATTTTCCTTGTAGCCCTTAATCCATGTCCACGAAGACAAACTTATAATTTGTTCCCTATAAATAATTAAAGACATGTAGGAAGTGGATCCTACACTCCTCTATGCTTTCACCTGAAGCAGAAAAGGGAATTTGCTATTGCCCAAAGACATCATTTGACCTATTCAGTGACACAACTTAGGAAATCTCCTTCCATCATCCCAGAGCCACTGCTGGGAACAGCTAAGAAAACAGTATGAATTAGCCACCTAACACTTTATGTCAGCATCAACTAATCCTGCTCTGTCTGGTGTTAAGGAATATAGTGATTAAACAACAACATGGAGAAACATTCAGAGATGAACCAATTCAGGCAAGTTTCCATTTCATGGGATGATACTATCAACTACTAACTCTATCAACTTGCCCAAAACTTGACAGAATTCTTTTTCTGAGAAACAGGGAGGAAGCGGAACTATAATGTGATACTGGGCTCACACCACACTGCTCTGCTTGCTAAGGCTTTAAAGGTCATTGGAGCCAGTACTCCCTGCCTTAAGTCCCAACCTACCAAGAGAAGAAAAGAACATTTTTAAAGATGACAGAAGCAACAAGGAGATTTATACACAGTGGGGCAGTCCAGTCTATGGCTTCAGTGGGAATCCCAGGAGCATCAATTACTACAAGTTTTACTCCATTTGAATTATGGCATCTATAAATCTATATGCTGGTGGAACTAGACATGAAGAAAGGAAAACTCACATACTTACGCTTATTGTAAAACCTATGTAATAAAACTGCTAAGATTTAAGACCACTGATATATTGCCAAATATTTCAACTCATGACCATTCCACTATGACAAGGGAAGTAGAGAACAACTTGGCAAAAAGGATGATATAATTTACCTCATTATAGCCATGTTTCAGACTACAAATTTACATAAAGAGAAGCGATAAGAATATAAGAATTCCTTTGAGAAACACTTTTATCTTTGGAAAAAAAGTTTTTCTTAGAGAAAACTCTATTATAAAAAAAGAGTTAATATAGTTACTGGTATTCTGAAGTTTTCAGGCCCAAAGCCATGAAAAGAAGAACTAACAGCAGACGGACACTTTACTTTAGAGTAGAGCTCTAATAAACACACCCTTCCTTACACTGCGTGTAGAAGAGCCTTGCCACACATGCGATGCAGTGAATCACTGAGACCAGACCACAGAGAATACAACTTGTGGGTCTTACTGATCCTGGAACTTTGAAATCTGAATTTTGCAGACTTTGAAATCTGTCTTCTGTGAGAGCAGATCACAACACTAGACAACTCAATCTTAAAGGTCTCCAGTATTTCACCACAGGAGTTAGAGGATGATGCTTCTTTATTACCTCCAGCTCGGTGTTATGAGCATGCAGCTTCTGCACCATCTCCTCGGCCTCCTTCATGCGTCGGTTCAACTGGGGTGAGTGCTCCGAAGGGGTCAGCTCACTGTCATACGACTCCAGAATTGCTCGCATGCCATCACGTTCCTGTCAGGAAGAAGAGAAATCACCTTCAGGTATAAAGGACCTGACCCCACTCACAGACAAGGGTTCCCAAAACAGTATTTTACATTTTTCCCCGTTGTTCTTTCATATGGCAAAGGAGCCCTAATGGATATACTTTCATGGTCTTCATACGGGCATTGAGCCACAGATGTGAACACATAATTCTAATGAAATAAATCGTGCTAACCTGAGAAATGGAAAATTGGACTGTCTCGTGTACATGAAAGCACATATCCCTTCCACGAAAGCAACATGCGTACACTCTAACAAGCAGATACCAACTGAAAACAGAGCCTTCCTTCTTTTTGGAGACACTATTCTAATTCAACATGCTGAATGCGTTTCTTCAGCAAAATATTTAGTGTAGTACTTGACATTTTTCCTGCCAAAGCATTCCAGCAATGAATGAACAGAATTGTGGCAATAGAAATGAAATAGATTTGACAATGAACAAAGTGGTTGAGAGCAAATACCCTCCAAGTGGTATGTGACTGATCACTTGTTGATCACTGCAATATTCAGTGTTTATTATAAATATTTTTTCAAAGGTTAACATCCTGCAGAGAATGTGCTTGGCTCATTTTTCTATTTGCTGGCAATTATAACCAAACATTTTCAGAGAAAGACAAAAAGGAGGATCCCTCTCCCCATTCTGAGAGATTTTGTATTGCCAAGTACAAAGCTTGGACTGAAAGCTAAATATAAAACTTTTTGTGCAGGTCCCTGGTTGAAGTATTTGCTGATGCATTCCCAACTTCAGAGAGCACCTAGTGCCTATCTCCAAGACACTGGTGGAGAAGAATGGGGATAAAACATTGGCTGAATGGCTCAACAACATTTCAAAAAGTCAAGCATGTTTTAAGGAGATTACTGTTTACGGTGCAATATGCATACAGGGATTAGCCAGCTGATGAAGCGTTTCATCTTTTGACCGTACTGAAGAACCTTGATGTTTTTGAGGCTACAGAACAGAGTCAAAGCAGCACACTCCCTCTGCATAAATCAAAAGAGCAAAAACTCCTAGGAAATCTTACAGTGCTGCCTCCCCTTCATTGCTGAAATTTGCCATCTCGCCCTGTTACAGAAATGCACCAACGTTCAGGGCAAGCCACTTATCTTGAGTGAATTCTGCGATCACAAACATCCAAAATATTATTAGATCACTCAGCTTTACAGCTGTGCAGTTCCCAGGCCACTACTATTACTACATTGAAACTGGAGCACTTCACAAACCCAGCTTAGCCATGCTGAAATATTTCACTGGGATCCTACTCTCTTGCGGAAATCAGGAATCAGGGGAAAAAAAAAAAAAGAAAGAAAAAAAAAGCCATTTCCCCTCACTCCCAAATGTAAAAGGCTGTATTTCAGATAGAGAAGGTGATGCTAACTGCTCAGCCGAGCAAGCCTGTACATGAAGGTTATCTTCCCCTTTCAAAATCTAAAGGTCAAACACTGATTGTGGATAGCAAGTGTATGCATGAGAAAGGGAAGGAATATCCAAATTCAAGGTGTGAAAATAAGAAGGGGGGACTGCCAGAGGTATGGCGTGTGTTCGGAGCATGTAATGTATTGAAAGGTCAGCCAAGATGGTTGGGCTGGTCAGCAGGTACAAGGATCTCAAGACCAAAGCCCAGCCTGAGGCTGAAAGAACTCTGTTAATAAAATAATAAAGAAAAACAAATTTGTAACGTAAATAGTATTGGAAGCTATTATTGGCTTCTTGCTCAGGTCTGACTGAAGAGAAACACTTTTTTAAGGAATGAACAGTTTTGCCATAAAGTTTAGAAAGAATTATTGATTTGACAGACACATGAAAGGAAATACTTCCACGTTACTGCAGGAGGAGAAAAACCAAACCGAGCCATACCGCACCTGCCTTGTAATGAACTTGTTTAGCAGAAAAGCTACAGTGCAAGATGGCTCCATCCTCCTCCTCCTCCCCTAGCAACATACATACACATCGCCCAGTCTGCCAAGTGTGCTCTCCATAAGGCAGCCTGCCTTTGCTCAGGAGATGACTTTTACTCCCCATTTATTCCAGAATCATTGCCTAGAACATAGAAGAGAACATAACGATGGCATTTACTGAAGTTATTGGTTTGATCCTTGCACATTGTTGCAATTTAGATCTGCAATTACAGCATCCTGTCACTCACTTTCTCTGTACTCCAAGCTGCTCTGCTATCCTAGTTTTCTGCTAAGCATCTTTCATCAAATGTTATGATTTAACACGGCAATGTTCTCTCCATTACAGGAGTGCAGTCCCAAACTCCTTAGTGTTTTTTCAGCAGCAAACAGGACCCCTGGCAATTCCCATCACACATGACTTCCAATTAACTGCTGAATATCAGGTCACCCAAGTCATCTCCAGCAATATCCTAGCAGCTCCCCAGGCGGTTCAGCTGCAAGGACAACAAACTTCCCACCCTCATCCTAACGTGAAAGCAGATGATATTGGACGAGGATGGGAGCAGGACATTCTTACAGAGTGTCTTTCCCCTAAAATCACCTACAGACCTTGCGCTTCAAGGCCTTTCCCTGAAAGGCTCAGTAAAGTTGTCAGGAAAAAACATACACGGTAAACACAGCACAAACTGTATTGAAAAAAGAGGCTGAAAAGCTGAAATAAAGGACACTACAATTAAACACTTGATCCTGGAGTTTAGTTCTCCTCTTTAATTATTTCTAAATATTAATACTATAATGAAATCAGTCCTCAGCTTCAAACAAGTGGTCCCCAATTCCATTTTCCAATTCCTCCCCATCAAGAGCACTTACTGAGAGCTTTTCTCTCCCTCCTAAAGATCTTGTCAGTTTGACAGGAAACAGAAGTTCTTGCTGAGAAGTCCTCTGTCTAAAAAGATTCTCTAAAATGTAATCCTAATTTAGTAATTGCTGCAACATTTCCATATCTCACACAACAAGATATCCCCCAACCCCATCAAAGACCTCCCACTGACTTTAAAATGCCCTTTCTAACCTTTTTCCAACACCTCTGCTTTCCTGCTTTCTATCAGGAAAGTATTCAGCACAATTACTAAAAAGGAGTTCCCCTGAGAATTTCCAAAACTTACCCAGCACAGGGCATCTTCGCTAACTCACAGCTCGCACCCTGCCTTTGCAATGGCAGTTCACCGAAAGCAATTCTTGCTCTCCTGCTCCTCCAAGGACCTTACAGGGCATTCTTCCGGGTGCTTTTTACTTTGGCCAGTTTCTAATCAACACCAGAACAGAAAGGCAGCTTATTCTAACCATGCCCTAAAAGTACAATAATTGATTTTGATATTCATTATAAACCTAGGAAATTAATGTCCCACAGGAAACTCTGGTGCTCCATCTTGCAGCTGTGTTTGAGTAGATGCAAGTTTGAAAAAGAGGAAGAAGAGTAAATTTTTCAAAGATTAGTTTCCATTCCTTCTGCCAGCAACAAGACAATTCACCGAAAGAACACGCCTCCTGCTATTGTACAAATAACTAAAAAGAAAACATTTTATAATCTTAATCACAAACTGAAGCTAATCCCATTAAAACCTGCTACGGGAAAGTACTGGATCACATCTCTGCAAAATACCCTCCCTACAATCAAACTTCTCTCCAGTTCTTGCACCACCTTCTCTATTCCTTCTCCTATGAAAAAAAAAAAAAAAAAAAAAAAATTGACCTGTTTGGTAAGTAACTCAAAGACATGGAAAAGTTTCTTTCCCTGGCATTGACACACCAGAGGGCTACAAGAGCAGTTTAGAAACAGCAGAAATATGACAGGGCTCCTCCAGGACTTTGAGGTTAATTTTAGGGAAAGACCTGAGAAGTGTTCAAATAAGCACTCTGCAGCTATCGTCATCCCCGTCAACAACCCCCAAGTCACTGAAGCGGCGCTACCGCACATCTCCAAGGCAGCCCATAGCTTCAAATATATACGTACTGAGAAGAATGAGCAACTCCCAGCTGTGTACTGGAAGAAACCGGAGAAAGAATAAAATGTAGCAAAAAAATTAAAAATGCCATCTGACCTTTATATATACATGTAAAGACTCAGGCCCTATTCCTGTTGATGCTTGTTAGTCCCTCCTCAAACATATATACACAGAATTCACCACAGACTTTCTAATTAGTTGAAGAAAAATCAATAAGAAAGAAATTAAAGTTACAAATCTCACTGAAGTCAGTCACACACCCTGGGAAAATTTGTTCCTGGGGTAAAGTTTATCTAGTGTCATAATTTTATTGAAATCCTATATCTTCCTATTGACTTTTATCGTTTGAAGCTGGATACCAGAGTTATCATTATTAGAGTTTCAGTGTTGCTTGCAGGCCCAAGGTTTGTTTTTTTTTTCCCCTTTTATAAACAAGCTGTAATTGTCTGTTTTATTGATCAATAAATCTTTCAGCTGCCTTTCTTCACCCAGCTTCTGGTCTGTTAAGACTCCTGCGCCATTCTCTGAAAGAAAATATAGGATTGTTGTTTTTTTAAAGAACAGATTGTTTTGTCATTAGCAATGAAAGAGCAGGAATTGTGCTGGTCGGTTCTGATAATGGCTTTTTAATGACAGATTCTAGTCACAGTAAAGTCTGCTTTATTTCCACATGAGTGAACTTCAACTATTAATCCAAAACCCAAACACACAGCTCACTTGCTCTCTCACTTCTGCATGGGTTACAGTCTGGCAGAGGAGAGAGACTGCGTAAAGTGGAATTCTAATGATATTTCCCACTCAGTGCCTTTTTGATGGTACAAAAATATTCCTGTTCCTAGTGTTAGATGAGCTTTTTATTTAATTAATGATAATTTTAGGAGAATGTTAATAGACTGCTTCATTATAGGAAATCAGTGGCAAGATTTCCCCCTCCTCTTCCTCTCCAGACTCCTAACTCCAAATTAGTCATAATAAGAAAAAGCTTCAAAACAAGACTGAAAAAAGAATATGGAGCTTCAACATCAAACAGATGCTATTTGCAATCAGGTATAATTAGCTAACTATTCTTCCTAAAAACAAAAATAAAAGAGAGAGATGAATGCGTAAAGGAGAGGTGCATGCTTTCTTGCTTTAAGCTATATAAATACACATACAGAAAGTGGGAGGTGGTATCCAGGGTTTGACCAAATGTTTAACACTAGTAAAATTAGCAGTGTGGCATGTGGGAACATAAGCCAAAATGCGGTCAGAAATAACCGAAGAATACTTAGATATTTAGGTGGTGTCAAGACCTACTGACAAAACATATCCTTTGGATTCTTCAAGAATTGTTTGTAGTTGCTCATGGTCCACAGTTTACTACCTCTGATGAACCCACAAATGGCAGGAGAGACCAAGAAAACAGGACAGAAGAATAGATACAACCTTTCTAAAGAAGGATAGAAGAGGAGGTAGAGACTGGCAATAATCAATCACTTCAAAATTTTGGCATCTCATAAAATACTTGAAGAAAAAATTAACCATCAAATTGCAAGCTGCTAGAGAAAAATTAGGGACAAGAAACTATCAACTGAGACTTAACACAAATAATATCAAACCAGTCTAAATTCCTTCTTTGACAGGTAACTTGTCCACTGAATAAAGGCAAACAATGAATGTAATAAATCTCAACTTCAGTGATGTGTTTATCAAAGAAGAGGATTACAATTCAACAACATCTCTGTTATTTAGACAAATGAATTTGTACCGAGGTGATGAAATTCATGAAAGCAAAGCACTGAGCCCTGCATGTTGTGTAGCAACACAGAAATCAGTTACTATCAATAAGCTGCAGTGCCAGTTGGCATCCACCCCTTCCCAAAATCACCCATTTGCACATACCTCACCCATATCAAACTTGTCAGGGCTGTGTTTCAAGACCCAAGAAACAAAGCAGTTGTCCTACACACCATGGGAAAGCATTAGCCCAGAAGCATGCATGGTGCTCAGACATTAACAGGTTCTCCCCCATTTGATGGCTGGAGGAATCAATGCACATTCTGCACTAAGACTGATGTGATGCGGCTGGCAACTACACCAGTTGCTTGTTCTGCTCTGTCTTCGAGGTTGGTGGCTCCCTAAGAGATGTAGCTGAACATACTGAGAAGCAACAGAGTCATGCAGCTACAAAGTATGCTTTATTCTGGAGTAGTACAAACATTTTCTGCTCTCTGTGTACATCAGTGGAAATAACGCATCCACAAAAGGATAAAAGAATCAGTGCAACTTACAGGGCGGAAGGAAGATGACTGAGAAATGAGAAAAAAATGCCAAACCACCAAAAATTTTCTCTTCAGATGACATGAGAAGAAGTTTGGCTTCTGGAAGTCACAGACTCCCAAATTTACCATCAGCCTGGCCACCTCTCACATGGCAGCTCACCTCAGACTACTCCTCCTCTCTTCCAGCTCTCAGATTTGGCCTCGTGAGAGCAACATACGTGCCTGCCATTGCTTCCATGACAAAAGCTATGTTTGGAAATGTGATTTTTAAGCACTTCACTGTTTGGGTGCAGGGCAGAAACATTTTCAAACTCATATAGATAAAAAAAGTTCTTCTTTGTACTGCCTGCTTGAAAAGCCTCCTTTGAGCCAGGTACTATTTAAAATCTCCCACTACCAGCGCCACTTAGCAGCAGAGCACCTTCCAGAAGTGCAGCAGCAAGATGAAACAGCATCTGTCACATGTCCACCCTCAGCCTTCCTCCAAAGAGAAACATGGGCAGTGGAGCGGGTTTTTTTTGTTTTGTTTTTATGTATTTGCTTAATATAAATGCCTACATGTTAACACTACAGAGGCAGAAGATGGTGAAATGCAAGATAGCCCAGAGCTACCAGGCAGCTCCTGGGAAATTCTGTCCCGGGGTGGGGGTGGGGAAGAAAAAAAACAACACAAGAAATCTTCTCCTTCCTCTTAATGTGGTGCATGACAAAAGTAAGAGAGTAAAGAAAAATGATTCCACATCATTACTCTACAGGTGGTAAAAGGAAATTAATCCAGTTTTACAAGTGACTTGGTCCTCTATATCAAAACTTCTTTCGGAAGTGTTAATTACACCAACGGCTACATTGTTAAGCCCTGCTCTGTAATTAGGTTTTGGTCTTCAAAGACTATGTTCACATCCCATTGCCTCATGGAAAACGAGTGGAAAAAAGGTAAAAACAACGCGACAGCAAGACCCAAGAAACGCAGGCCTGAAGGCGCAGCTGTGGCTAAAGGCACATTGGTTGGAAATGCCAATTCTATCAGGCTTTGCTGCTAAGGGACCACGTCTAAGAGGAGATGCATCCCCTCAGATCCTGACCCTCCCGGTGCACTGCTAACAAGAGCTAATTGAGTCTTCCAGAACAGACAAAAAGCAGGAGTTCTATGCCAAACAAAACCAGCAAAAATTGTATTACCAGAAAATTCTCAAACCCTTCTTTTCTACAGCAGCATCTACTATCACCTGAAGGCAAACGGATCCCCTTTTCTCTTACCACTCACCTTTTGTACTAATCATATTTAAACCAAAATTTTCTTTTCCCAAACCTCCAAATAGCTTCCTTCTCTGATACAGCCATTTCCCAACATTTCTCTCTGTGGCTGACCTATTTTCACATTACTTTGCAAATTAGAACTGACTGCAGACACATATGTATATACACACCATTGACTTTCTACTCAAGACCTCAATTAAAGCAGCATTTACAAAAAAGCCAGTTGACTCCATAAAAACATCCAGAAGATTTCACTACACTTGCACTGACAAGAAGGACATTAGAGAACGTTTTTTCAGAATATTCTTACCTTATGAATGTGACTTCCCATATATCAACCCTCTGCTTGCATTTTTGCCCCTCAAGCCAATATGAGGTTATTGCAGGAGTCTACAGATGGATTTAACCCATACAGAAGCTCTTCGGATGTACCGCATCCTACAGCTAAGGCTTCTCCAACAAAAATAAAACATTTCTTCTTTATTTTAAGTCCAAGTACCTCCATCCTTGTCTAACCTGAATAGGAGCAAGGTCAGAAAAACCAATGTACTCAGTAACTACAAACACACAACAAACCAGGAATTAAGCATTTTTATCCCTCCCATCATTTCTCTACAACTGATGGTTTTCAACACTTTTTCTGATACTCTCATAATGGAGCCATTTTCTTGCTACCGTATCATTAAGGTTGAACAACAGCTTTCCACCCAAGGAACTGAGTTGGAAGTCTAAGGAAAGCAGGTGATGGGAAACTGCAGTGTGCCGAGAATATAACCAGGCAAAGAAGCTGAGACAAAGAGAAAGACAAACAGCGGCTGGTTTGGGGTGCTCATACCCTAGTGACTTCCCAACCACCCTTTCTAAAATTCTGGACAGCCTCTGCAACCCAACAGCTCTTTCAGCAAACATTCTGCAGGTAGTTTTAAATGTACACCTACAAATGCCCCTTGTATGCTCTTACATTCTGTAAGTTTTTCTCCAGATTTGTAGTTCTTCCTTTCTATCGTCCCTCACCTCCAATGCTTCCTGACACAGGGCTCAGCTCTGCCTTATGTCTTGGCAACAGACCTGTGCGAATAAATCCACTGTAACTCTTTCAATCTGTCTCTGATAAATGCCCTGCTTACTATCTTCTGGAAAATTGTTCATGGTCTCTAAAAGCCTCATTTTGCTTATAGGACATACATATGCCAGATGACAAGCAATCATACGACTGACGCTGCAGCAAACTAAATATTATCTGACTAAAATAGCCCTGGGGTCCTCTTGCTTCACAGTGAGTTTAACATGTTCAGTTATGTTTCTTAACCTCCTGCTGCAAAATAATTCCACCCACACACACCCCTGCCCATTTAACTCCCTTCTACCGGAATGCTTACTGCTGCCTATCTCTAGCACAAGCTTGGTTTTCTGTCTTGGTGTATTTCTCATCCATTCATTCAAAAAACTCTTTCTACCATTTCTCTTAGCCCTGCTGCTCGAGCAGTGGCAATCCTACAAGTGTGAAGATACCTCATTCACCTGGCTCAGAACAGAGCCACCCTGGCTCTGACACAGCTATCTGGCACTGCGCACACAGCTCACGTTTGAAAAACGATCATTAAAAAACATATATATATGTATATACATACACACCATACCTTCCTCAACCTAGCCACTGATTACCATCACTGGCAGAGGCATACAAGAAAATGCATTCATCCTCACTTACCAACAATAGAAAACTAGTATTTTATTCATCCATTCAAAAAGAAAAAAAAAGCTTTATTCAATCCTGAAAATGAAGTTTTTGTGAGGGTGCATAAGATTCTTCTATTCTGATGGTGTCTACAGCACATACAAATTCAGCCCTACGTTTGTTCCTTACCTTCTGATTTCTTTTTCCTCCTGCCTAGTAAGTAACCCAGATTCTGGCCTCTAAATCTCTTAAAAGCCAGTTTCCTGCAGTTTTAACCTCTTAAAGATCATTAACTTGGGAAAAAAGTAAACTGAACTGTGCTCTAAGATGGTGCAGTTATCTCTGCAAAAATAAAGGCACACCACAGTCCTGGCAAGCTCTGTACCCAGCACTGCTCCTGGGGTATTCAGGGTGTCCCAGACTAAGGCAGAACTGAAGCATGAAGGCAAATCTCTTGCAGCAGATTTGGGGGTGGGGGGGTGGGAACATGATGACACGCACCCCAAGTTCATCCAATCAGCTCAACAGAGCACATTAAATTGAACTTGAATAGTAATTTCTTGGTCCCCTTACAGACTTATTTTTCTTCTAGAAATATGGCAACCGTGGCTTTTTGAAAGAGGCAAACAAAGTAGGGCTTCCAGCTAATGCTTCAGCATATACATCACCTGACTGCATTATTAGAAAGTTATCATTTTCTATATTTTACTTAATTCATAAAGTATTCCCTCTACTACATAACTCCAGAGTATAAAAGATCAAGGACTTCAAAAAGTGTTTCAGAAATTACAAATCAAATCATCTCCTAGGTCACCCATAAGGCATTAAAGATAAGGATTATCTTTAAGGGATGCTAGCCAGCAGGTCGGACACAGCGGCTCCTTGCCTCCTTAGGAACAGGACCCTGCACAATGAAGACTGAAAAGTCCATCTGTGGATCTGCTGCAACAGAACCGTTTCAGGCGAACGAGTTAAGTAACGTGCACCTTAACACATACGAAGCCTACAGACAGGCATCCACCCACAGAACCCACATTGCAAATCACCACTTTGTCTGACAAAATCTGCAAGTCATAGGGCTGAATGCATCTGTACAAAAGGCCTTTCTGCCCACTGTGCCTTGGGGTTAAAATATTTTCTCTTTCCTGTAACAAGTGCTGGAGGCTTCCTTCAGTTACAATCATATACCTACTAGGGAACTTCCCAGAAATCCACAGGATTCCTGTGGGCAGAGATCCTCTCTGACCTAGAAGGGAGAAAAAAAAAAACAAAAAAAACAACCCACCATACAATACCCAATCCAGTGCCTACCTGGCACTGATGCTCAAGTTGTCTGACCAAAAACCAGAAAGCATTTTGTTAAGTATTGCAGGCACAGCGTGCAATTTCCACGCTACATAAGCCATCTTCAAGGCAAAAGTAAATCGAAACCTTCTTCCCTAACCGTAACGGGTGGTTTCTCACCCAAGCCGTGCTCCCAGCAGTGAGACTGGGCTAGCTTACAAGAGCTTTTTTTAACCACACCCAAACCTGGGGCAAAGTAATAACAAGCCATTACTTTGAACTACAGTTGTATGATTTACTTGGATGTGGCCAAAATACTAATTTCACATTGCAGAGACCATGTAGGTTACATGTTTTAACATGTACAATTTGAAAATATGAATGAACAATCAATTTAATGCTTCAAGAATATAAGCCGCCTTTAGCCACTAAAAAAAGGCTAAAAGCACAAACTGCACCAAGCAACACCTCAGCCTTTTTTAAGATGAGCTTATTCTCTCAACCCAGACCACAGCTCAGATGACACCCACACAACACATCCCATTAGCTCAATCAACAGACATCTTCAGGGGTTGCTCTCAGACAGCAAAGTAAACATGAGGTTAAAGAGTAGCTGAGGTTCATAGTGAACTGCACTCTGAGTTTCTGCATTTAAAAATCTGCCACATCTCCATTTGGGATTACAGCTTCTTGAGCACAGATTCGTAATACACTAGCACTCAAATCCTGTATAACCATCAGTGCAGGCTGGCAGAGGAGACCATGAGCCGTCCCTCTGTGCCAGAGCTGGGTTCGCCTTCGTCTTGAGGCCCAGATATGGTGAAGAACAAAATCACATGCCTACAAGGCTGCTACAAGGTCCATATCAGGCTGACACAAGATTGTGGTGCTTTACTTCCATTCCAGCCCCACCTTCACCTTGGACCTTTCAACTCCAGAAACTGACTTTTAATAAACACTTCTGAGAAACAAGCTCTCAGTGACAACTTCTCCAGATATTTTTATTGTAAATATCCAGCCTCTTTTTGAACCCTGATAAATTCATGACCTTGCCAATTTTCTGGTGGAAATGAATCCCATAGCTTTTTTCGTTGCTTGAAAATGTATTTTCTTTTATCAGTTTTTAATTTGCCACCTTTCAGCTTCATTGAACATCTTTGTTCTTGCATTGCACAGACAGGGAAAACAACAGCTCCCAAACAACTTCTCTAAACCACTCATTAGACTATGAGCTTTCAACTTGTCACCTCTTACTCAACTACTTTTTAAGGTAAACAAGTCCAATCTTCAGTTTTCCAGCACAGCTGTTTTCCCAAGCTTTCACATTCTTATCACCCATTTCTGACTGCTGCTCTAGTTCTGCGGTATCCTTAGCTAAAGTGGGTTGACGACGTGTAAGTGAAGAGAAGCAGTGAAGATGCTCTGCAAGTTGCTGGCCCCTTCCCCACCTCTCGCTCTGTGACTACAGCTACACCCCCTCCCAGCTCACGGAAGGCCAAAGAGCTCGTGACCCTGACGCTGCTGCTGCCCACTGACCTCCTTCACACCCAGGTTACCCACAGACCCGACTCCACCAGCGCTGTCTGTGAGCGAGTCGAGTACCCCCAAATTGTGTAGGCTGGCAAACACCTCCTGCTCGACAACTTGAGAGGGCTCAGCCCATCTGCAGAGCTGCTCTCGCAAACGCTGCTGAGCCAGGGGATGGCAAACGCCCAGCGATGAGCGGTTCAGGTACGCTGCAGACAGTAACCTCCTCAAGCAGGGGACAGAAGAGGATGCATGCCCATACCTAAGAAAGAACCTGCAGCCCTTGTGACAACTGCCCACATATGCAGCTTTCCTCAAGTATTAAATGTTTCAAAATGAAACTATTACCTTTAAATAGCCTGTAAGTTAGTAGGCCTAATATTTATATTAGCTGCCACTCAGCAAACTCTTTCCTTTCAGAGTGTTGCTGGCGTGCTGGTTAATTCATGCAGACGAAAACAACGTTCCTTTCTCTGTTCTCCCTCCACTAGCTCTGCAATATTAAGTCAACAAAATCTTCTCTCAAAACTGCACTGACATCAAGAATGTTATGCTCAAACCATTAGACAAAATGTAAAGTACTGAAGTCAAGCTTCATTAAAAACAAGTGGAAAAATCAGTTTACCAGAAGAAAAACATTATTTAGGAAATATATTCATTACATACATCTGAAAGAGAATGATGATTAAATGTATAAAACCAAAACATTCAACAATTTTTTTAATTAATATTTGATCACAAAATTATGCATACTCATATTTGTTTTTGTTTTATTTTCATCAAAACCACATAGCAATAAAGACCATAGGCTCACTATTAAAAAGATCTATTCTGTTGCAAACTAAAATCATAGTTTTGTTTTCTTACTAACTGGCTGACAGGTATTACAGAAGAAAATGGACTCCCGGCTTTTCTACTTCTGGGCATAACTTCATCAGTGAGTAGCATGTGATAATACCACAGAAGTGATTGTCAAAAGGCAAGACACAGTAACAGAAGGACGAAGTATCTCCCTGCCACCTAACATCATGGAAAGCACTGGCAAACAGCAGACAGTTAGGAACATGAACTCCTACCTCCTTATCGCAATAGATCCAAGATGCAGAACTTTCTGGATAACTCAGAGAGACTCTAGTTGAAATTTAGCCTTTCCTATATTCCACATACCAGAAGGACAAGGTAAACAATACCCACAGCTTGATGCCACAAGCACTAAAAGGTCGGTTTAGAGATGATGGGAAGACAAAAGGTAGCAAGAACAAATCATTCAGCTAGAATTTATGACCACTCCACAATCCCTCTCCTCAACTTACTCTAAAAAAACTATTCCTATTTCACTCACAGCTATTATTTTTAAGACTTGTCCCCGTCACCTCACTTCCAACAACATACATGAGCTATACCACATGAAAGAAAGCATGACTACTGTATTGTCTTTGTCAGCGCAGTCTCAAAGATGCTACCCATGATTATTAATTCACTAGTCTTCAGCTTATTGAAGGTGAGAAAAGAAGCACCCAAAAAGCAGTGAGTTGCCTAGTTTGTCTTCTTGTACACATCAAGGATGCTAAACACACACACAACATCAAAAATCAATGCTATGCAAAAGACTTCATGTGCAAAACACCTGCCTCAAGTCCACTGAAGTAGTAGCGCAAATTTTACAGCATATGTCAAATCTTAAATTTTTTTTCCTGAATCAAATTACTTGCAACAGTTTGTGATTAATACTCATTTAAGTCAAGAAGTAAATTGGAGAAAAAAACTTTTAGCTGAACACGAGCAAATCAGATTGGATCCAGATATGCATAATAAAATGTGTCTATGTGAAGAAAATACTACTGCTGTATCTTTAGAAGCCTTCCATTTCCGAACACACTCTGGTTAGATCATCACAGAACACCTCTGGTGGCATTTCTGAAACACAACGGCACAAGCAGTTGATGGGGTTCTAAATGTGTGAAGTTTCACACAGGCATGGATCTCACTGACCACATACACAGAGCTCCCACAGATACGGCCAGAGAAGCATTATGCCCATCCACCTCAGGCTCGCTTGCCCAGATCAGGCTGGCTCACAGCCTGTCATTTGGACTTCTCCCCTCGGTCCAAGGAGGCAGGATACTGAGGAGCGATGGTTGTGAAGGGAGGATGGGACGATCAGTCCTGCCTGTACCCCGAGCTGCTGAGCAGCACTCCGGGAGGCATATATGCAGCTTCAGAAATGAACAGAACAGAAAATACCTGCTAGAAACAATCCTCCTAAGCCTAGAAGCACAATACTAGGCGAACGTGTATTACCTGTTCCTCTAGAGCAGTCTTTTACATATCTGAAGATATGTTTATCTTCGGACTTCCCTAGTGTAATTCTTCATTCTTTCCTCTTACTTTTTACCATTTCACTAGACTGTTAATAAATATCCATTTGCCTCCAGAAAGCAAGAGGAACCTCGGTAGTATCTCACAGTTATCCAGATCGGACTCAAAGGAGAACCAGGAACGAGTGAGCAGCAGATGAAGAACAAGAAATCACTGTGTAATCGAGAACTCAGGGCCACCCACCACGAAGAAAAACGCTGGAGACTCACGGAGCCCCACTAAACTTCAAAGCAGAGTCAAAGTGTCTGGTTTAATACTGGTTCAAACCCCAAACTTCATGGATGATCAAACTGCACATCCCATGGGTTACCCAATTTCAACATTGATCCCCAGAAGTTTTGAATTTAAAGACAAACATGGTACTAACTGCAAACCCCTCCACATCAAGGCTGTGGTGTAGATTATGTGAAGACCAATTTCTCCGTGGGACACAGAATGCAAACTCTAATTGTATCTAGGTTTGGGGGTATGTGGAAAAGGAAGAAAAAGATACTATTAGTTCAGCATGTTTGAAGAAGTAAGACATGAAAAGAGTAAATAGCCTGAAGAACTAGGGAGCTCTGAAGTTTCATCTTCCTGGAAATTATGTTTTTCATCTAAAAATTTTTTTAAAAAAAGTTGGGGTTTTTTTGTTTGTTTGGTTTTTTAACAAAGTTTTAAAAACTTTAGAGGAGCACAAGCAAATAAAGGGATGAATCTCCAAAATGAAGCCTGTGGGAATCACGTGCATGCTAACTGTATGCTTCTAAAAGAATTTATCTATTCAAACATTTTTTCCCCTTTATCAACAGTTTAATACTATAAACAAAGAAACAGCAGCGTAACAAATGAACTTTTTGGAGGGAACTTCTCCCTACCTCCTCCTGTGGTAACAAAAGGCAAACAGCTGCTCACTTTCTGCATCACACACAGTTTTCACACTGTTCCACTAATAGGCTTTCTGACAAGGAAAGCTCTAGTATTAGATACCGCTCTTATTAGCTCAGATCAGAGAGTGTGCTGTTACACCCTGCAGGTATCACACTCTGCAGAGGTTGCTCTCTATTTCACAAATCATATGTAATTGCCTCTTTAATATCAACCACTGAATTGAGTTGAATACAATCATTATTCTTTAAATTCAACGTTCTTGCACTTCAAACATATGTATTTCATACTTAAAAAATACTTTTTACAATAAAAATGCTTCAGAAAGCTTAGAGTTAAGGTTATTACACAATTTAACCCACTGATACAAACAGCAAAGAGAAAAGAAAAGCAACTCCTCCTATGCTCTAAACAGCAATTTCTTTTCCACTATCCACATGAAGAAACAGGGGCTCTCTGAAGTGGTTTTAAATTCTTATGTTTGAATGAACGGTACGTGATTGATATGGCTGTTATTTGTAACACCATAGGAGAGTGTTATAAATAACTTGGCGATATTTATGAGCATCGTGTTGTATTCCAGAACAGCACAGCCCAAAAGGCACAGTATCCCACAGCAAACGCAGACTGCGAAGAAGTTTTCCTGTAATGTTTGCACAAACTCAGGCACTTGGGTGATCTCTGCTAGCAACTGCTTGGAGGCTAGTAGAAACCACAGAACAGGGGATGTGCACGTGTCTGCGCTGGCATCGCACTGACAGCACTCCGCAAATACAAATACACAAGAGTGTCACGGGGTGGCAAGAGACAGGAGACAAATATGAGCTTGGCTGACTTCACCCTTCAACGTTAAGAAAACTCACCTGGTCTCCATTGCATCTGCTACCAGAACACTTTAGACAGTTGCAAGGCTGCTGACCAAGAAACGACAGCCTGTCTGTGCTGGGTGGTTAAAACAAACATTAAGCACTTGCTCGGTGTGGACCTGCAGCTTGCTGAAAGTGGAGGACAGCTACTCATTACTAATGCTTACTTTCACACTGCTCTCCTACTAAGCTTGCCAAAAGTCTGGCATGCCAATGGATATTCAGGATCTTTTTTTCCCTTTCTTCTCATCTACAATCTTTCCCTCTATGATCAGAACTGATTTAATTACTGCTAAATCATCTCTGACAATGGATGCCAAGTCTAGTCTTGAATTTCTTCATGCGGTCTGATTCTATGCTTTAGTTTCTCCTGTTTTTTCTTATTGGGGGAATAGTTAAACTGCATTTTTCCAATTTGCTTTTTAAATGGAAAAGACTACCGCCAAGAGGGGCAAATTTCATATTTCCCTGCCACTTACAGATTAAATTAGTCTCTTTCTTGTTCATACCTACTGAAACAATGCTGTCTCCTAGCACATCAGCTCTACAAAGTAAATGCAATTGAAGTTTTCACCATGAGCTCACAAAGAAAGATATCTGCATGGTATAATTGATTCCTCTTCTGATCTCATTGGTTACCAAAAATAATTGAATTTGGTACCTTTTTTTTTAAAAAAAAAAAAAAAAAACAATTGTTCACATATTCCTTTACAGTCCTGAGTTGAACACACTCATTGCTTTGTCCTTGGTCTCATTTTCTAGAGCTTTTATCTTTAGTTCACCAATTCAGCACAAGCAATTCTCCCTTCTGGTAGAAACTGGAGCAGACAATTCATACTGGTGAGAAACCGGAGGAAAAATGCCAAGAGAATACATGCAAAAGCAAGCGTTTTATGAGGACACTGTTTTAATAACTTGGTTCATGGAAACCTTCCATTTAACAGCATAGATATATAGGACTACATCTAGGCTTTTATGCTGCACTTGTTATCAGTCAATCTTAAAAGCAGCCCATCATGTAAGTTCAGCATCATCACCTGTGTTTTATGGAAGGAGAGACTGATGCCCAGCAAGATGAAGTGGCTATGGTCATTCAGCAGCTCAAAGGAACTGGGCAAACAGGTCTCTTTCAAGTCTTTCGAGGGATCTTCCAATTGATTAGGTCACTCTTATCAAAATCAATACAATCTGTGTTTATCAACTACGCAACAGCTCTATTTAGGAAAGGATTACTGCTGTTATGCAGCTACTTCTGAGAACTGCCGTTGTGCAGCTACTGCAGCCTTTCCTGAAGGAGCACCAGAGAAAGGCAAAAACAAAAAGCAAGAGAAAAAGAAGGTAGGGATGTTAACTAGTAGGAACATTTCCAAAGTGCTCCCGTTACACATGCCCTAAAATCTTGACATGTTTAAGTCATGAACGAAGGAAGTGTTATTTCTTTCTAAATATTTTTGCAGAAGAAATGATCAGTATCTACCAGAATCAATCAAAATATGGCTTTGAATTATAGGAATAAAAGAGGGAAGTATGAAGGTGCTGTGTTCACTGCAAGGAAATCATCCCTCCAGAGATGAAAAATCAGTAGTTCTACCTGGAGCCACAGACACTTTGTCCTGTCGCCCATATGAGCAAAGTAACTCGTACAAATAAACCATCCAGAGAGGTACACCAGCAGAAAGCCACTCACTTCCTTCTAGAGTTAGCTTTCTGCTGACTGAAGCTTCATAAACTTCATTTTCAAATCAGTTCTGAGGAAAAAAAAGTGACTGGAGCATTTAGTTTGGGAAGTGGAGAAGGAAAGGGGGACCACCCCTTTTCACAGGGACTTCTTGTTGGACAGGCTTAGCTGTGCTGCCAAGCTGACCACACATCAAACGGAAATGCACAAGTTTTGGGTCACATAAACCCAGAAATGACTTCCAGCAGCAAAAAGCCAAATAGTTCCCTGTAATATGCACTTAACACATAGGCGAGGAATGACAACATTCAGCCATAAAAAAGCCATCCTTCAGCAGACTGAACAGAGCTGTAGTTGCAGGCTAACTCATCAAGCTGCTGAATATATATGCAGCAACAGAACCATGTAAGGATCAAATAAAATTAATTCTGTCTAATAACAAATTAATTGTCCATGCCAACCTCTAATGTCTCCATCATCAAATGAATTTCCATGTTATTTACCCTCCACAACTTCCCACAGGGAAGGAGAAAGACAGCTGCTCAGATTAAAGAAAGAAACAGAAGAGCCTTCCAGACAAAGGATCTTTTCATTTTCTGAATGATTGCTCTACTCCAAAGCGTCTTATGAGAAATAATGTAATTTATTTTTTTTAAACAAAAACAAGACACAAACTGCCTGATTTGATGCTGCTATTTCATTGTCTCAGAATCGAATGCAACAACTTCTAGTGGTAAGGAAAGATATGCTCATGTAGAAATAATGTTCCTGTTACAAGAAAAATAAATCGTCAACAGACCTAAGAAAGTGTATTTTTCTCATTTCATATTCTTTAAGGCATGGATCATTATAGCCCTCATCTTATTTATTCACAACAGGAACATTTTTAAAAGGCATATAAGATGACAACAACAAAACCTACTTCACTATAACACTAGGCTATAAATTCTTTCAAAATACCAGAAAAATGACACATGCTGCACGATCCCCATTGCTCTTATTTTACAGTCTTATTTTAATGACTCTAAAACATCCAAAATCATCCAGTTTGACCACACCAAAGAATACCTCTCAAAACCATCATCTAATAGACTAGTTTTTCTGGAAAATAAAAGCTTTCTCTAACAGAAATGTCAGTGCTACACCCCACTTAATCTACTTCTGTGCCTGAGGACCACCCAAGCGTACGGAACCAGCTAGGAACAAAAAGCTGATCTACTTATTCCTGGAGGAGTTCTGGGAGGAGAGAGGCAAAAAGGGAGAAGACAGCCACACATTGGTCCCAGACGATTCGGAGAAACTCAGGTCTTTGACCTGATCAGTCCAACAGTTCACTATTTTTGATTGGGTAAGCAGTACTAAAAGATACACAAGACCTTGTATTTAGAGAGAGGTCAAAGTGCTTTGTTACATGACTTAAAATGGGGTTTTAAAAAAGGTTATTACCTGCAGAGTTGTTACTAGGAGGTTATCCTGTGACTTCTTCCAATTGTATTAGGATATTTTCTCTACAGCCAACAGCAGGATTTTACACTGTTCAAACCTGTCAGACTCACAGTGGTCAAGAGTTAAACAGATTACAGAGTGGTCCTACCAAAATTCTGACCTGAACATCCCTGCAGCCACTGAGGAGAGGGAAAAAAAACACCATACCAACTTATACACAGCAAAACTATGGGGCATGACCTGGAAGAAATCTTACAAAAATGAGCAAGATCTATCAAAGGGGGATTTAATTTATCCTAGCTGCAATGTTTTTCTAGACAGAGAAGATTAGGAGCAACAGATTCACTCTTCCAAAGCAGAAACAAAACAACTTTTAGTTAAGAAATAAAGCAGATGGCCCATGCAGATTAAAGAGTAGGTACATCACAATGAAACAGCACGCTGCTGTGCACAAATCCCACAGTAATTACAGCAGCAGCGTTATTCCACTAATGATGCTATGCCTGTGAACTGGGACAAATTAACACAAAGACACACGTGCTGGTGACTTGCAGCCCAAGGGAAGGTGAATATGATGGAGAGACAGACATTTAAGACAATCACAACAGATTAAATGCTGTAAGGCACTGGTAAACAATATGCAGCCCCAACAAAAAACAGAATATGGGAAAGGATGTGTTCCTCGTCTGTCCTAGATCTGTATGAAAATTGATGCTCTCTCTAGGGACTGTGCAAGCGATCTTTCTCATCTCAGATGTATTTGAGCATCTTTATACGTAACTTCTGTACAGGCTGCAGAAGAGAATTGCTGTCACTGGGACCTGTCCTCAGTCAGGCTACACCAGCTTTAACCAGCTCTGGGGTTGCTTTGGTCCAAGCAGGAACTTCTGTAAAGCAAAGCCACATCAAACTAATACCTGCGTTGACACTTTACTTCAAAACGCCATGAACTACTGGAGCAGTTATTCCAGGACTTTATGTCTAATGAACTAAGTCATTGCACAATATTCCACCCACTACCAGCAGATGAACGATCCAACTCACACAGTCACTGCGCTGGGGATGCATCCAGGTAAAACAAAAGCGCAACCTGGACTCTGCTTTATATCCTCAGCAATGCAATGTGCGTTATTTGAAACTACTACTACATTCAAGTCAGAGAGCAGGGTGTGGGAATGTGAGCCAAATTTAGGGTAAAACCAAGAAAAAGCCACGAGACAAAACTGTGCCAGAGATCATACACACACTGGGCACTGCCTCCAGCTCTGCTCTTTAGTACATTATGGGAGCTGCTCTCTCACCACTGTTTTCTGCCAAAAATTACCAGCCCCAGGACTGGACCCAGTTGGGTCAAAGTTAGTCAAAACAGCAAAAAACTACTACCTTGTTTATATCAAGATCCAGGAAACCCCACTCAAACCAGTCCCTGATTTAAGCACAATGACACAACGTACCTCCCATTGTATTTCAAGAGGTGTGGCAACTAGTATCACCTGTCAACGATTTTCAGAGCATCTAGCCTGTTGTTAGTGGCTCATTTTCTCTGACCTCTAGGAATAGATGTGCAGTTTGTAACATGGCATATTGGCTGTTACTGATGCTGACTACTTCTGATCCTCAAAAGATGGAACACGGTAAGAGTTTTCCTAGCCTGGACCAGTGGAGAGCAATTCAATATTATTTTGTACTTTGGATGATTTAAAGCTAATAAAGATCCTATTCATTTTTTTTTTTAAGCTCCCCATGCAAATATTAACTTTTAATAAACTTTGCCCAAGTTGGATTTAAAGCTTATCTCACAACACATATTTAAAGCAGTGCCATGGTGAAGTAATTCTGGGAAGAAAAACATATACAACTAAAAATAGGATATTTCTGCATGCCTGCTTCAAAGTCTACCAAGAGTTTTCCTCACAGAATGACTTGTTGTTAGACTAGTCACTGCGCAGGACTGGAATTATTAATTAACAGTCAAAACCTGTGCCCCTCCGGCATGCCACAGATGAACTTCACTGTCACCATGAGATCTGCACTTCGCATCAGTGACATGGGAAGTCTGAAGGTGGTAGAGAGGTGGGGAAGAGCAGACGCGTTTTGTTTAAACTTCACAGAGCTGGAAAGGTTAATCTGATGCTAACAGGCAGCATGTTGACAGAGCAAGAGGCTCTAGTATCATCAGTCTTTCTGTGATGAAGGGGCTGGGAGCTGCTCTGGTGAAAAAACAGACACTGCGGAGGCTTTAACAACTTGTAGGCTAGCACGGGCCGAGCAGTCAGACAAGCAGGAGAGAGGAATGATGAGCTTGGCTATGATCTGACTGAAGAGGGCTTAACAGAAGTTGCTGCTGCTGAGCCACAGCACAGAGGTTGTTACACATCTGTGCTCAAGACCCTACAACTGATTCAAAATAATTAAGCTTAATTACATGAATGGCAGAAAGACTTCTATGTATCACTTTCAATACCTGTTGAAAAGTCTCTTCGAATCTGTAACCCCCACAGCTTCATGTTTTATTCTATCAGAAGTTAATTACAAGAGAGAGAGTTTCAAAATGTATTAAGAGCTATCACATATCTAGGGTCATTTGCACTAGAAACAGGAAAGCATATTAATGGGAAAGGTGATGTGAGCATCTGAGCTTTCTTTGCAACATTCACGAATGCAAGTACAGAACTTACGACCTCTCTTTTCTATCAGAGCCATTCAGAAAGCTAACATGCAGAAAACGTTTTACTGAACCAGACCTCTTTTCGTGCTTTCATTCACTGATTTTTATATGCAAAAAATACTGCAAGTGCTGTACATCACTCCCCGACCCCCCCAATACTATTATTGTCAGCAACTGTATTCAGCCAGTATATACGATGAGATAACAGAAGTCTGGAGAGATATCTCAAGCATCAAGATTCACCTGGTGCTTTACAGCTTTCTTAGCATGTGTCACTGGCAGATGAATCCTTTGACTTCGGAAAACCATCCTTTCCTGTGCATAGGTCTTCAACAGAGGTTGGCATACAGGAAAAAAAAAAGATTCTTCTGAAATATTCATGTTGTTTACTGCTCTAAGTTGCTCCTTTGCTGCCTATCTTCAAAGAAGGCCAAAAATTAAAAACAAAAATCTAATTTCAGTATTAGGAGTCCTGCCGTGCCTCCTGGTTTGTTCTACTTAAGTTCCAGAAATCAAGCTAGCATAAAATTTTAATTAAAAAAAAGCCAACGTACTGACAGAAAAATTTTTCTCATTATTTGAAAGTCTTCCTTTCGTCTGTATCCATAACATCACCTTCTGCTCCCAATATCAACATATATCAACAATAACCAAAAAAGTTGGAAGGAAAGGATGCAGAACAAAGGACCTGTGACCCACAAATCAGACAAATATCAGCACTGGAGAATTTGAGTTCTCAAAAAAATATTTATGTTCTCCTCCCTGTGGCAAAACAACTGTTGCATTGCAACAAAATGTCTCAGAGATCCATTACAGGTCCCAGAAAAGGTCTATCACAAGAAGTAGCAAAATATGCACGTAATACCTGAAAAAAAAGATCCCTATTTTTTCACCAGTAAATCACATTGTCTATGGAAAAATGTTCAGCCTTAACTACTGACAATAGATGTCTTCTCAAACACACACAACCTATACTCTGCGCTGCTGCGGCCTCACCTCGAGCGCTGTGTGAAGCTTTGTGCACCACAGTATAAGAAGGACACAAAACTATCGGAGAGTGACCACAGGAGGGCTACACAGACGGTGAGGGGTCTGGAGGTGAAGACGTATGAGGAGCAGCTGAGGCCACCTGGTTTGTTCAGCCCACAGAAGAGGAGATGAGGGGAGGCCTCATGGCGGCCTGCAGCTTCCTCATGAGAGGAGCGGAGGGGCAGGCGCTGATCTCTGCTCTCTGGGGACAGCGACAGGACCCGAGGGAACGGCACGGAGCTGTGACAGGGGAGGGTCAGGCTGGGTGTTAGGAAAAGGTTCTTCACCGAGAGGGTGGTCGGGCACTGGCACAGGCTCCCCAGGGCAGTGGTCATGGCACCGAGCCTGCCAGAGCTCAAGAAGCGTTTGGACAACGCTCTCAGACACATGGTCTGATTTTGGGTGGTCCTGTGTGGAGCCAGGAGTTGGACTCGATGCTTATAAACAAATAAAAAGGTTTTTTTTGGTTTTTTTTGTTTGTTTGTTTTTCTGTTTGTTTTATGTTACAGATTTGATTTGTATGCCAGATTTGAAAACTTCTGATCTTCTCACATCTGTGGCAGATCAGTGCAGCTGCACATCCTTTAGACATTTCTCCACAGCGTCCATCCACTAACAGTCCTACAGGCTGCAGCAGGTGGAGGATGTGAAAGATACAAAAAGGAGAAATTTTGGTATTTAACAGAAAATAATTAAAAGAGATGTGTCCCAAAGGCTGTGAAGTTCACTGCTTCCTGAAAAACAGCTCCTTTTAAGATTTCTAAGACTAATAATGTTTGTGGTAACCCAAGTCTTGATCAAAGGCCAAAGTTTCCTTTACACCTTTCCCCCCCAGCTCTCTCCCTCTTTGAAGCCACCAAGAAAACTGCTTCCATTTTTTTCCCCATTTTTTCAAGCCTCATCTACCCCAATCAACTACAGCACAGAAGCTCCTAATCCCTGCTTGGAGAGCACTTTTGTTCTGCATAACACCTTACAAATTTGGGAGGAAGGCAGGGTCTTTTCCCCCAATGACTAGACCTACCCCCAAGGAGCTATCACTGCTCCCTTCGTAACAGTAGCTCCAAACTGAACTATTTAGCAAGACAGTGTACTGCTTGATGTGGCTCCAATACGGTCTTAAAATAGACCAACTGTTTTGACTGAACAAGGAGACCATTTGTTAGACAGCAAAAAAGGTCTGCATCTCTTTCTATAACCAAAGGACATAGCAAACAATCTTCCTTTAAGCACACGGCAAGATACAATTGAAGAACTCACATGATACACATCATAAAAACCTCCCTCATATGAAATACAACATAGATGAAAGCAAAAAGAACATATCTATATGCACACACATGTATTTATACCTCTGCTAAGAAAAGCTGGAAAGTAGTTCTCTGCTTTTGTTACATGCTTTCATATTTTCCCCAAACCAATATTGTGCACATAAAAATCACAAGTCTTTCAGCTTGTGTTATAGAAATAAGCTTAACAAATTAAAACACCTATTTCTGCGCATACCCCCCCGCCCCAAGCATAGGTTCTCGCTTCCATTTGTCGAAACTCCCAAAAGCAGTGCTGGTGTTGGCCCCTCCAGGGACAGGTAGCCCAGGCAGGGACTGTACAAGTTACCCACTCCACTTGTTGCTTCTTTCCTTTTGACTACCACAGACACATCTCCCATCTTCAATAAATTCTGAGTGCTCACTGTCTTTCCTGCTGGCAACTATATCGCATTCCCCAACTGCACTTAGCAATAGGATTTAGTCAGCAGAGATACTGAAACAATATTGGTTTCCTCCACTATGAGGAATCTAGTACAACATGTTGCTCTCTGAATTATTCAGACATCCCCAGGCTTGGGTAACAAGCCTTGAGCAACTTCTAGACACCAGGGAGAATGTTCTCCCTGGTGCAGCTCAGATGACGTTAGCAGAACTACATCAGGGAGAAATTCAGCCCGAGGCCTATTACATGGTAGCACTTTATCCTGCTCAGCCCCACTGGGCTCACTCAGGAGAGGATTTGGAATATCAAGTACAACTCAAAACACCAAAAATCCCAGTGCATCCCTCTCCTTACATTCCTTTCACAGCACCTGTTTAGAAAGCTGTGTTATGAATTTGTAAGCATGCAGAAGATCACTTGTGATTTTTCAGCAGGGATGAACCTTTCCCCCTCCTTCCTGCCCCCAACAAAGTCTCCTAAAGGTATTTCCCTCTCCCTCCTCTAACTCTTTCACAAAATGTCACATTGATTTTCAAGGCCAAGCAACAGCCACTTGACACCTTAGAGCAAGAGCATCATGTTTTCCACTAGGAAAACCACAAAAGACTGAAGTGAAGAAAAAGACTAATGCCAAACAGATGTTTCACAAAGGTCTCATGAAACGAAGGGATTCTGGCCTCCATGGCAGTCCATACTAAGAGCATGTTGTGTTTTGCTAAGCTAGCCATTTCGTATTTCACTTGCACAGTTGGGGAAAAAAGCTGCAGGAAACAAATCTGTCTTTGACTGCTCTTGGTCCCTGGAAGCTTAATTACCCTCAGTACCCTCAAAATACTTCAACTGCCTTCAACAGCTGAAAGATCTCTTTACCTATGCTCAACAATACGGATGTTTTTCATCTTTTTCTTTAAAACTGCACACAGCAAGGCTTCTCATTTTCCTAAAGCATTAAAATCCCTCTTGAAATGCAACCTAGGATCAATTTTATTTCATCTGTTACGTAGTAGTTTTAATAAAGTGTTAAAACGGAAGATATTGAAAAACTACCTGAAAAAATAATCCTATGAAATAATGTAAAAATGAAATGGGCAAATAATAATGCAACTGGAGCAGAAAACTACTATATCCACTCTCAGTTTGCTTACACACCAAGCACCTACTCTGCTTAATGTTTCCAAGCAAAGGCAACAGTAGATACCAGTCCTCACCAAAATCTACGCGCCCGGGTTTGTACTCCTAGCAAAATTATTCATTCCTTCTGCAGAAAAGAAGCTTCCTCTTTAGAACAAGACAGATAAAAAAAATGCTTAAATCTCTCTATTTATAAAATTGCTTATGTTAAGATAGTATTGTGAATGAAGTATTAAATTATGCAGTGCAAGATGTAATTGACTGAATTATATTCAGTAAGATCACACACTACTGAAAATATGCAAAAAGCAGTGCTACTGGCTTTGAGTTGTCAAGCTACACACATACACATATATATTGCTCATCTCATTATTTTCTACTGTTTCCATGTGTGATAACATGCCCAATGCTGACACTTTTCCTATTCTCCCTGGCAGACCCTACATTAGCATGTAAATAGCTGGCAGATAGGAGGAAATGAAAGCAAGGAAGAGTTCTTTAATTAACTTTAATCCTCTGAAAATCCATACAGCAATCTGTTCTGACAGTTTTCTACACGGGATCTTCTTAGGAGGTCCCTAAGTGCTGCCTGTGGATCACTGCCAGGCTAGAACGAGTAGAAAGAATGAACAAACCAATTCTGGAGACAATATTTAGACATTTTTCTGCTATTAAACGACGACTGGTGACTGCCATCTGGCATTATCAGAGCTGTCATTAGTCTGACTCTGGATGGGAAACAGAGATGCCATAAGCAAGATGATAGCGCACTTCACACCAGTCTGACAGCCAGTCCCCCGCTCCTGGGGTAAGCGCGCCAGACCTCTCACACACTCATACACACACATGCATACGCATAGGGCAGCCTTCTCTTAGTTTCCAGTGCTATACATCTTTGCCCTCTGCTGCATATTTCCTCAGCCTGTAGTAAAGGCAAAACAATCAAGGTTGAAGAGTAAAGCAATTTCATTGTTAGAAAACTTACTGAAACAGCTACTTAGTAGTACACAGTCCTTCAAACCTTGAACAGTAAAAAGGGTGACACTATAAAGGAGTAAGCTGAAATCATTCCTCCATGACTTACATTTTCCAAATGCATGTGACAAGTTTTATTCATAATGCTATATTACAGTAAATTTCAAACAAATTTTGGTGGGTGAAAAATCTAAGGATAAATGGAAGGAGATGCAGTGCCACAGTCTTTGGTAACAGAAAATTGTCAAATAATGTTACCTAGCAGGTTAGATTTAGCTGTAGAAGTGGCATCCTGCTGCTTGACAGGAGTTGGTACAAGTCTCGCAGAAAGGTCACTGGTTCCAGCTGTGTCTTGGAGCCACCACTTTGAGGCAGGCCCCTTACGGCACATAGAGCTGACCTGTAAAATTCCCCAAAGTGCTGGTGGGAAGAAAAAAAAAAAAGACAAGTTCCCTGCAGGGTGACTGGGAGCAGCTTAAGGGCACACACCAGCCAGAAATTCAAGGAGTAAGCTCTTAGTCCCCTGGATTTCTTCAGAGCTGAAGAAAGGAAGAGCAGAACTCAGAGCACTGCAGACCAACAGTTAAATCAGCGGAAGCCCTGGCTATAGCACAAAGCCATCAGCACGAACAGCTTGAGAGCACAGGGAATGCCAGGAAGAACAACATTAGCAGCCTTCTTTGCTAAGACTTCACAACGAACGCAAGAAAATAAAAGTAACGCAAAGATAAGAACCATGAAAATCTACCTGGTGAAATGATACAAAAGGCAAATAAGGCTGAAATAGAGGAGGAAATAGACAGGATGCTTCTTTAAGGCAAACCAGCTTTTATAATGTCCACTATGCCGAGGACAGAGACCAAAGATCTATTCAGAGGGTCAGAGAAATTTCTACCTGCCTCTCTCAAGGTCACCTCCCTCCTTTTCAGCCTAGATATCTACAATATTTATAGAACTGTTTTAACAAATACAAATTAAAACAATACAAAAGACAAATACAAACCCATATCTTGCTACGTCCGCTATTCTCAGAGGACTCAAAGAATAAAGCCAAAGGAATAAGGAAAAGGTGACCTAGAAAATCTGGCACGTCAGATCACAGGCATACCATTAAGGAACGAAATTGGTTTTACAGCATCAGTCTATAACCGTATCCAGACCTGCTTCCCCAAGCCCACCAACTAGTTCTCCCATTCCTATCTTTTCATGTTCTCCTGTCAGATGAACCATACTAAGTATAAAGACCGTATATTGTCACATTACCCTGATTATTTTTTTTTTAAATGTTGCAGTATCAAGAGCACACATTTCACTTTATTTATCACACCAGATTTCAGAGCTAGAAGATACAGAAAACGTCCAACACGGCAACTTCAAAAACTTGGAGACTGATAATGCTCAGAACAATGCCTGCTTTTATGAATATGTAAGCACGAATTTCAGTAAAATGACCTTTAACATAACAGGTTCTAGCTGAAGAAGCAAATCTCTACTGACACATAAATTACTAAAGATGCAGGTGTTCCTTCTAAGATTCACCTTACACAGAAAATTCCTTACACATACTGATTGCTAATCCACTTTAAACCATCCATTAGTTCATGCAGCTTTGAGGAGTTACGTTCAAAATCTGATCTGATTTTCTAGTAGAAAGAAACACCATTAGAAGTGCTCTTAACAGCTGTGAAGACAAATAAAAGATGAAACTGGAATAAGTTCATAAAAACACTAGAGCCATATCAATGATGAGTTAAAAGATTGCATTTTGGCCATCTGGTAAGAATACCTGGCACTGATAACGTCTAAACCATGGCCTCAGTTTATCTGCCATGTGATCATTTCCTTTTTAAGTATGCCACCATCAACAGGACAGCTTATTTTAAAAAAATTAAGGGGAAAAAAGTCCATTAAGTAATACCCCTGATAATGTATACCGGATACGATCATACAAAACAACACTAATCTAGCTCTGGATACTGCCCACTGGTCCACCTTTCAGTAGACTGATTCATCTTACAAGATGGGCAGGAGTGGCAGTGCCTGTGATCAAGTTATTTTTCTTTGGCTAGGAATAAAGCGATTTGTTTACTCACTGCAGCAGCATTGTTACAGCTCATGAAGTCATACAGAGAGTAGAAAATGAACCTATGATGAGTTCAGAAACTAGCAGTTGCAATACAAGAACTTGCAAGAGCATCTCAAATCAAAATTAGAAAGAAAAACCTACCAATCTCCACAGATTTTTCATTTATATATATATTTACCATTACCAGTTTCATAAAGATGAAAATGAAGACAAACACCAAAACAAGGAAAGTCTTGATGCTTGCATAAAGTGAAGAAAGGTCATGTAAATGTACAACATAATGGAGAATTTCAAGTAAATAAAAGCCACAGCAATAACAATCATTTATATTTTAAAGACAGATGAGTTTCACAAGAAACATACAACAACAACAAAACAAACTGAGATGGGCAGTTGTGTTTGTAGACCAATTCTTCAGTTTATCAAAAGTCTGAAGTACAGGAGTGACTGCAGTTGCACCCTGACTCTGACACTGCAAAGATGCAGGCTCTGAAAAAGTTACACCAGTTCTCTGCTGTATTTTAATCAGAGAACTGTGACAGGCAACTCAATGCTTCAAGAACTTACACTGCACTAAGGAGGAGACATCATAATAATCTCAAAGCTAGATACTTACCCAAGACCAAAATAACAAAGGTGTTAACAGACAAAAATAATAAAATGATTTATTATTAAAAACGGCTATTGTATTGGAGGTGTTAGACAGCAGACATCCTCCTATCTGTTTTGAAAAAAGAGATAAGATTGTTCTGGGAAATTAGAGTTATTGGCGAGGAAGTTTCACCTGAGCACTAAGAAAATTAGTTGAGAAGGTTCAGAATTACAAAGCATCTTTTTTAGTTCAGTGTAACAGGATAAAATAGAGATAGATAAGCATAAGCTTTAATGAAAGTAATTTAAGCCTAACTGGTTAACGATTCTTTGAGAGAACTCACAAGAGCTAACTAGGGAATACAGGGCTTTGAAAGTCTATATAAATGACCGAGCATCCCCCAGTTTTAATCATTACGTGAGAGTCAAATACCTGTCAGGGTAAAAGCTGGCTCATGTAGGAACAGACTATTCTTTCCTACCATGGAAAGCAATTAGTGGCAGGCTGCACGAGGGATTAGAGCCAGAAGTTTCATTCAGTATACTTATTAGTGTGAAAAACAGGGGCAAGTAGCAAGATGTGTGCTAACAACATAAAATATTAATGTTAGCAGAATCGAGAGACAAGGGTGAGGCATTCTGGAGCAGCTAAAAAAATTAATAATGAGGGAAGAGCAAATGCAGATAAGCAGACTGAACACATACACAAATGCAGTTTAATGCAAAGTGGAAGGAAAATACTAGATTTCACACAGTGTGCACGCAAGCAGCTTTCAAACAGTCATCTCCCAGGTATGTGACGTGGATGCCATCTGGGGACATGACACCTGCAGGGACATGCTGGCCAGTCATGACCTGGAGAGGAAGGAAGGGACTCCATCCTGTGCCTGTAGAACAAACCACAGCCTCCACAAACAAAACCACTTTGGCAACATTGCTCCAGGAGAAAATCAGATCCTTGCACTGACATAGGTTCACCCAAATCATACTAGATGCTTCCAGGATATGACAGGACTCAGCAGATGTAGAAAATCAGTGAAATGCTGATGTTAATACAGTGGGGCAGGTAGTGCCAGGGACATACACACACATGCTACAGCAAAGGACTTGCTGTCTGAAGGAAGGTCATTTTCACACATGTAAGACAGAAAACTGCAGTCTGTATTGTGGGCCTCTATAAAAAAAACAAAGGGACCAAATATTCTGAGTAACAGATGCAATAAATTAAGACTTCACAGCTCTTACACAGAACTCCTGTTTGACTTGGGCTCAGCCATTTCATCCAAGCGTCACAGTTCCTCTTCCTTTTGTGCGAGACAGAGTGCTTCTCTACCTCACAGCAATCAAAGAAGGAAAAGTACCACACTAAACACTGAATACCGCTAAAATATCATGAGCGACAGTGTCATTCAGATTCCTGAAACAGACAGTATTTAACCTTCGTTAGTTGCTAACAGCTCTCATAAGTCTACCAAGGGTTGATACTTAGATATTATTAACACATTTAACTCCAGACTCAGCTCCACGACAAAAAAGAGAAAGGCCAGCCAACATAAGATTTTACACACACACGCACACACACACACACGCACGCAGAGTTTCTTATCACTACACCACTACTCCCCTGGAAAAAGAAATTTACAAGGAAAAACCTCACTGGTCTGGATGAATAAACCTTGTAATTCCAAAAGCTCTCCCTGAGGAGAGCAGCAGTTGTCACTATCTAAATCTCAACAGTGTAGCAAAATGATAAGTTACCATTTTTCTTAAGTTGTATTTGTACGAAAGATGTGAACTCTCTAATTTACATTTAATTTGATTAGCATTCCTTTCACTATATTAAAAGTTAATTACAAATCAAAACATTTGATGCAGATCTTTGGATATCAGTGCACTTGCAAGGAGGCACAACCACCATCCACGTGCAGAACCACAGCTGAGGAGGAACAGCTGGCAGGTTCTGTCAGCTGAGGAATGTCCAACATACAGCAAATCCTCCGCAAACAAAGTAGGACCCCATGCCTACCAGGCTGGGGCCAGCAATAAGTCCTTCATCCTGTTATTGCTAATTCAATTGGAAATATGTTCTGCAATGTTATGGCTGCAGTAAAGAGTCCTGGTTCCTTCAGTGGAGCAGTCCGACTTTACAACTAACCTGCATAATTGCTGGCTGGCAAGAATGATTCCACACCCCTGCTCCACCTCCTTGAAGAAAAACAGTGGTGAGTGCATAAACACTAACAAATAAAACCCCAAACCCATCCTAGCCAGGTGATGCTTAAAAAGACTTCCTCAGAAAGTCAGGATACTTCTTGCAGGAGACAGATTCAGGGGAATCAACTTCACCTGGTTCCTTAGAGGGATCGAATCGCTTCTGATGTTAGGGAGCAAACTCCAAAAGAGACCAGGACTCAGCTGCAGAGGGTGCACCAACAGCTGCAGGAGAAGGACCCTGAGAACCTCAAAATTCACTAATCCATGTCCAGGGTAAGGAGGAAAGCAATGCAGGGAAGGCATACACGTTTTATTACTTCTGCCTGCATTTCTGATTTACTCATGCTATCTGAGGGGAAGCATCAGATTTAGAATGTATCCTTCAAGTCCTTCAGCTTGCATATGCCTCTAGAGAGGCAAACTACAAACCTGGCTATTATTTACAGCTGTTCAGCATCCTGCTCAGGGTATTTTCAGTGGCTTCAGCAGTTTTCCATTTTCTCCTCTTTTATGCAAGTAAGAAGCCAATGTTGGAATGCAAGGGCTACAAACATAGCCTCAGGTTAACACCACACATGACAAATTCTTGTGCATAGATGTTATATAAGTAAGATCTTGGTCAGCATAAAAGGAGGGGGTAGGTCAAATAGCTTTTTTTTTTTAATCACTTCTTTGACATAAAAGATTTCATTTAAAGCCTTTAATGTGTGATGAACATGCTCGATGACGAGCAATTCACTGAGCTACCTGTGAACTGCACCTCTGTGACAGTTATACCACAGGGAGAGAGCACAGAGACGAGTGGAACCACATGCTCACTGTCTCGTCATAGCTCACGCATTCACAGAAGAGAAGGCCATTTAATTAAGCAGTACATTTCTGCTCAGGAGCAGAGAGAATTATTTAGAGGCATGCAAAAGCAGGCAACTCTCCTGCAGAAGGCGACTGGCCAAGCTGTTTGGCAAAGTTGTGCCTGGATGGGATACTGAGGTAAAGCAGGAGGAAACCGCAGCTGCTGCTGTGGGGTTTGCCACCGTTACAAGCACCTCTTCTAGGGAGAACAAGGGCTCTGAGAAAATTAAAAGCTTTGTGGCTTTAAACTGGGAGTGAAAGGGGTGGGGTTAAAGAAAAAAACACACAGATGAGTTGTTTGATATTTTGCTAAGAGCAAATATTAAAGACAAGATTTACTTAAAGTACTGGCAGAATTAAGTGGAGGTGGGAGAGAAATCCTGCAAGCAGCACGGTGTCAGATGCTTCTCCCTCCGCTGCCCTGCACAGGGGCTTTGACCCGTGCCGGCTGAGCACGCACAGCCTTGTGCGCAGAATGGGGAACAGCAGGATGATGGTCAAGGCTACAGTGGGTTAAAACAAGGAGTGGGAGAGATGTAACTGGAGTGAGTATTGCCATTCATTCATGTTCATTTCATGCAAAAGGTCAAAAATTCTCTCACACTGTGGTTTTTATTTTTCTAAAAAACAACCTACAGCGGTTCACAAGCCTTTTTTTTCCCCCTAGCACCATACTCCTACAAATACTATCTTAATAAACATCTTCACTTTAGAGGAGGATAAAAGGCATTTTCTTTTGATTTCATTATATTTCCTGAAATTGCTTTTTTCTTTCTGTGTTTTTTTTCTTGCCATTTGGTTGTGGTGGCCCTTGCAGAGGTATAATGCAATAATACTTCTGACAAGGTCAGCTTTCCAATAACTTTGCAAATGGCATTTCTCTATAATGAAACAAGCACAGATTTTCTTTTGTTGTAATTAATATAATAGAAATGTCAACCCTGAAAGTTGGTCTCCAGAGGTAGTACATTATCAACAGAAAATTAATTTTTAAAGTCAGAAAGTGTTTCCTTATCTGCAAAACTGAAAATACTATTTACACAGAAGAACAACTGTTCTACGTGCAAAACAGAGAACTTCTGCAGTTTACGTCAGTCTCCAAAAAAACAGTAAAAGCATATATCCAACTGGGGAGGAGTTAAATTAGGACATATGCTAATTTAGACACAGGACTGTTGACAACTGCACATTAATGGATTGCTAATTCAATTCATTTTGCACATGCCCTGTAGAAGCACACAGCATAGAGCACATACTGAATGAAGCGTTACTTCACATCCAGGCTTATCTTTAATCACGTGCTTAGTGCACAGAACTTCCCAGCAGCTCAGAGTGCCATCACCAAGTGGAGAAAACCAAATGTAGGAAGCTGCACTTGCATCTTCGGTAGAGCAAAGGTGAGAAAAAAAAAAAGGTATTCAGCTGCAGCAAAACAACAGGTCTTGCAGTTACAGCTTGCACTGTCACTACAAATGGGCAGAACATAAACTCTCCCATGAAAAATACTTGCCATCAATATCAAACCCAGCCCGCCACGTGTTTGCAGGTCTAAGCATAAGCTCAGCACAAACGTTCTCAAACACTTGCAGAAAAGCGTTCAGTTTAAGAACGCTACTCTCCAATTACTTTTCCTTCAACCACTTTGTCTCAATTCATTATACTCAGTCTTGTGGCACCCAAAATGATATCAACTAGAAGACCAAGTAGGGTGTATTCTCTTGTTCCCTTAGTATTCAGACTGGAACAAGTACCTGAAATGATGTGACACTGGAGTAAGCACACGTCGCTTCCTAGGTAGGGACCCAGCACAGTGGCAAGCAAAGGGACACCTTTGCTGGAATTTTTATACAATTCTTTTTCTTCACTACCCAAGGAAAGTGCACAGATGTATACACAACAACACAGACATACCCAAACAGTGCTCTGGCTCTGCTTCCCTACATTTAAAAGCCGCCTGGATTCCCCATGGGACCGTAGGATCTTCCCACACACAACTCATCAAATCAGAAGACTCAACAAAGCTCTCCTCCTCCAGATAGGAAGAAAGTTAAACATGAATTTGATGTAGAAAGCTCCTCATCTTTTCCTGTCTCATGCATACTGTTCATTTACCTATTAATCTCTTTCCAATCTCTCAACTTTAAATATATACATATTTAGGTAGGTAGTGATATTTTCAGGGAAATCCTGAGGCTCTGGATTCAAACAGAGAGAAAAGCAAGCCTCAGTTACCCCACTGTCCCAAACTGCTTGCACCTGAACAGGCACATTTGTGGTTAATGGCTCCTCACAGCTCCTGCTCTAGCTGTCCCACACAGCACTGAAAAAAAAAGGCAGATCTCCCATATACTGAGACACTTGTAATACAATATTCTCACGACATCTGAATTTATTAACTGGAACTAGACCAATTCTTCAAATTTGCTAGTAACTATTAAGGAATGTTGTCTCTATCTGAAATACTACTTGAGCAAATGTGCTCATAAAATAGGGAACTCCATTTCTCCTCAGTGCAGCAAATCATGGGTCAAAGACCACTTTCACAACATTTTGAAAAAACTCATTTGACTTCTAATATATTTATCAATTTAAGCAATGCTTGACCTGAGACGATGTGAACACACATTGAACAAAATAGTTAGTGTTGCATGACACTCTGCCAGAAGCAATCCAAAACTCCTTAATTCTCCAGACAGTCCTTCGGTTTTATAGAGATTTTGGGTCCTCATCTGAAAGGATGCTCTGAGTGATTGGTGTCTGAGTAGTGCAGCTGTTCTTACCAGAGGCTCACATCACATGTTGGAATAAGCTACTGTGCAATTACTTAATTATCTCTCTCTCCTATCCTTTAAAAAAATCCACAGCAATTCAACTTGAAGCAAACCCAGTTAATCCAGTTTTATGGCTGAGAATTAAAATAGAGAGAAGTCAGGGATTCAAAGCTGCAGTTCTTGTGGCAATACCACCACTCTAAGAGGCACAGATATTAATGCCTTCAAACCATAAGTATTTTAGGAACAAAGAAATGCAAAAAGCCCTTTTTGTGCAGCTTATCCTAGCTAATAATTTAGCTCCTGATGTTCAGAAATCCTAAGTCCCTACCCCTGTCCTTGGATTCTGCCCAAGCCCATGCCTAGCTACCTCATTCAGCCACCTCTTGTTGTTAGCCCTTCCCTTCCTTGCTAGGCACAGAGGTAAAAGTCTGTTCTGCCCAACTTCTCCCAACGATAACCCTCATTCTATCCATCCATCCATCTTGCTTCTCTGCCATATCTGCTCCAGCACCCTTACCCTTCATAATTCAGAGCTGAGGAGCTAAGGAATAAATGTTACAGCACACGCATCAAGGGAACTATAACTTTGAATTACCTGACCTCGGTGAGTTTAAATTGTCAGCCATAACACTGGATTACCCTAATTTCTTTTTATTGAATATTTTACCTTTAGAAGTCATACAGCCCTTTCTCTCAAAGAAATATGAGAACTGAAGGTCAAATAAATTTTTTTTACAGGTATATTTCTAATTTTCATAGTCTAACCTCTTAGCATTGAGCACTAATATCTAGTGCTGGCAGGACAAAGCAAAATCCAGGCATTATTCTGGGAGAAAAGATAGTATTTCTATAGCCTTTCAAAAATACCTCAAACTAACACAACTTTTAATTTTGCTGCATATTCTGGATTGTTACAAAACTAAAAAAGCTCTAAACACCTTGCTTAAATAGAATTGTCGGACATAACATACATGAGAACAGAGGCTGTCCTTGTGTCTCCACCCCCAAAAGCATCTGATATAAAGACAGCAATGAACTCTGTATTCTTACTATTACAAGGTTTATCAGATATATAAAAAGGCAAGAAAGAATTACAGAGCATTGATTCAAAAAAAATTGCTAAGAATTTTTATGAGCTCTTTCACACTTTTGAGTGGAAGGGAAGCAAGGCTCAAGAGTGCACACAAAAGCATACATTTTTCTGGGAGCCATGTCAGAAAATGTGAATTTCTCTTTCAGAAATCTACAAATCTCACTTAAGAACTGGTGATATTTTCTGTTTTAAAGATACTTCCTCCTTCCAAACAGTCTTAGTATACTTCTTTGAAACTATTACAGGCAACCTCTTCTCCAAAGACATTGATTTCAGCTCTCTTAATTCATTCTTTGTAGCAAGATTCT
This sequence comes from Chauna torquata, assembly GCA_013399475.1. Taxonomy (NCBI): domain Eukaryota; kingdom Metazoa; phylum Chordata; class Aves; order Anseriformes; family Anhimidae; genus Chauna; species Chauna torquata. The sequence goes on along the minus strand of VXAL01019640.1, from coordinate 87,224 downwards.
GCAATTATATTAGCAAGTGGTATTAGCAGGTCTCGTGGAACAGCCTGTTGCAAAGGAAAACAGTTCGTGCTCACTTAATTCTGGAAGACAATTTCCATTTACTTAATATAGTCATGATATTTTAGTGAGGTAATTATACTCTTAGCTATCAGTAACAATTAAACCCTTCTTAGACTGGGGCTGCTTAATAAAGGTCTCATAATAAATAACACATTCCAAACACAATATTTTTAAATGTCAAGCATGCAAATAAGATCTTTTAAAGAATATAACGAAGCATCAAATATAAATCAGCACAAAGTTAATCTGCAATTGTACAAAACTCTGCTAAAATTGCCATTAGAGTATTGTGGAATTCTGATCACAATGCTAGAGAAAAAGGTAGCACAGGCAACACAGATGAAACCATTTCATTAAATATTATGACTGGTTCAGGAGATAGCTAGGGTGAAGCCATCGACACTGCTGTTTCCATAGTTGCAGAGCAGAGGTGGTCAAGACTATGGTCAGGCTGACAATTGAGATCTGTTCACTTGTATTTTCGGTAACAATTCTATGAAAACAAAGTTCCTCTACAGCCAGATCACTCAGTTACAAGCTAAATAAAACCCAGAAGCAGACAAATTACAGAGCACAGACAAAGGAGAAAAAAAAAAATCACTCAAATTCAAATCTAGAGAGACTTGAAATCAGATCAATAGATCCTAGAAAGCTGTTCCATATGGAAGGGGAGATGACAGTTTAAAGGTCCTTACAATGCAGACAGCAAGATAATTAAGAAAGGTGAAGTAGACCAGTGCCAGACACTACAAAATCAGAAAGCAAAAGAGTTGTGAGAATAAATATTTGCAGAATCTTCTTGTAGAGCATCCATTACAGGCAAAGAGCAATACAGCAAATTATCTCTAACGCTGCTACACTTGGGAGCCAGCTGCCCTAGCTCCAGAAGGTGGTTGGGTGGTTTAGGACTAAAACACGGCACAGTGAGGAACCAGAAGGCAGAAACATGGATTATCTCAGCAGCATCCTTTCCATACTTAATAACTCTTGGTTTAGCAACTTTTTGCCACCTTCTGTTGCAAATCCAGACATTGCAGTCAAGCAGAACAGAAGGCAGGACCTCTAACCACAGAAACTGCTCCTGGTCTTTGCTCATCATGTGGCCCGAGTCGCTGTGGAGCACCATGCCTGTAACCTGTGAAACAACTGGACAAAGTCCAAGGATAGTGTTCAAAGCAGAGCAGGACTTTCAGATGAACGAATTTGCTACTCTACAAACATAGGCCTGTCTGCTGCCTTTCAGGAAGGGTATTTATAGTCTGCAAGGGCCCATTAACAGATAGCAATTAACGCAGACAGAGGTGGGGTTAGACCAACCCCAAACCACAGACCATCTCAGCAAGGATAACTGGCAACCCTCTGATTCAGAACATTTCAAAAAACCAGGACAGTCTGCTTCCACTGCAGACAACCTTACTCAAAACAATCATACCAAATTTGGATTATACCGGGGAAAAAAAAACAGCATTAAACCCAGACCTCTCTTTCCCTGAAGCACCTCACACAGACAAGGCTGTGAGAGACCAACAAAAGCAAACACAAAACTTGATATTTCCTCAGCCCCGACAGAAAATGTCTCTAGCAGCAGCCAAAGCCCCTGAATCCTGCTGTCTCATCACAAAACTTAGCAAGCTTTACCCACTGCTCCAGACACTCTTGTGTAAACCATGAGCATGAAGCCAAACAACCACGCTGCACTAGACTGAACCCAGGATCAATATAATGCCAGCTAACAGGGGAAAGAGATTTTTCATAAAAACTTCTACCTCATCTCTGACCTGTTAGCCCTCATCCTCAGAAAAAGAAACACCCTACAATAGAGGAGTCTCAGAACTGAAATTCACGGTATTACTGGATACTAAAAATTACAATTCAGGAGAGACCCCATTCAAACTCCTCTTACTCTGCAGGCAGCAATTACCTCCCTCTCCTGCCCCACAGCAGTTAATGATCTTCTCTTCCCTTATTGTCATCCCTTCCACCTATAACTACCAATCACTTTTTCTCAGAAACTATTTAACTGATTAATATAATCAAGTTGAAATTAAAGGGTACTGTTCTCAGTCTAAAAAGCTGTTGAGCCTCTTTCAAACACAAAGACTGTCTTGTCTCATCTCCCCTCTTCTTACAAGTATGCAAGATGATCTAATAGGTATTACCTCACCTGACAAAACTTGCCTTGTGGAATCACAGAACAGGGAGCAGTGGAATTGCTTTAAAATGTATTTATTTGCAGGCATTAAAAGGAAGACAACTTCCATGGGTTTCTAAAAATCTAAGAAGGAGAGACAAGGTGAGCTGAGGGAGAGGATTGGCACGGGTCAGGCTGACAGCAGATAACGATCATGTGTAGCGTGGCAGCACAGCTGGTGCTGCATGAGTAATGGCACCACTTAACTGATTTACGAGGAGTCATGAAGTGGATCAAAGGGAGGAAGAGGTATCATACCTTAACAGCCAGGGAAAAGCATTTGATACTGCCCACAACACAGAGGAGCAGCTCAGTTCTGCCCCAAACCCATCCATGCTACCTAGACACAGAGCACAGGGTGAAATACCCAAAAGAAGGTCATTGCAAGGCATCTGTTTACCAGACTGGCTGTTTTTATTGCTATTGAGTGCAATATTTAAAGACAAATACATATCCCACAAAAAGGATTAATTCACCTCCTTCACTGAACTCCCAGAACTTTCAGATCCTTCCTTGTACCTTCAAATCATCTACCTCCTAAGACAAAACACAATGCAGGGCCCAATGTGACAGAGAAACCAACAGCATTATTTTAAATCTTTACTGATTACAAAACAAAGCAGATGGCAAATCAAGTCATGAACCCTGCATCTGCCATGCTTAATGAACAGTTTAATTACCTAGTCCCATTTCTGATGCATCTCTGCCATTCTTGGCTCTGGGAGGCACTTATATAGCTCACACTGACTCTTGTGAAGATATCTCCAGGAACATGTGGTATGAACAGTCAGCTGGAGTTGGTTAATCAATACTTATTTAATCTCCAGCTTTTATGGTGATGGCCTGAATTACGTCTCAACTGAAACAGATTTCCTATCAGATCACATAATCTGGTTGACTGCTCAGAAAACAAAAGAGAATTTTTCAGCCTCTTCTGTGTAGCAAGTACCCGAAGGCAGACAAATGTGCAGACCGGAAACACAAAGCAAAACACCACCACGCAGTACAATCAGATTAATTCGTTTGCTGCACTATGCCTCATATGAGAGCAAGGGATGCAATTAGGACAGTGTACATTCACAAAGTCTACAATTTGAGAAGCAAATTGGACTCATTTGGGATAAGTTACAAGAAGTAACTGAAATCGTACTTCACATTTTGAGTGCTTGTGTATGCAAACAGGCAAGAGCTTCCCGCAAAGGATCAGGCACCAGCTGCAAACAAGCAGGGCATTTGGTCTCGGGTCAAATCTGCTGCACATGCTCTGGGGTGCTTTCGTTCTGCAGCTTCATGGAGTTATGTCCACGCAGCTTTGTGCACAGAAGAAATAACTGTTCTGAGGAATCACCAACTGCACACACACAGGCAATGAGGCTGACAGGTCTGAACCTTAACATCAGCTAAGTAACGAACACAGCTAAGGCCTGACTCATGACCAGGTAAAAATCACAGGAGGAGAGGAGGAGGTAATGACCCTATGAAGATCCATGCAAACCAACTTTGTATCCTCCACTGAAGGGCTTTGGGAACTCTTCAGCATGCCTTTATTGCTTTTCTCCAACCTCACTTCTGTTGCACATGGTCCATTTGTGCCGCCTGAAAGCTGCCTTCCAGAAACAAACAGACCGGAGCTTTGTATTTGTTAAATACAGGCTCAATGAGCTACTTGAACTCAAATAAGGATTTTCAGAAAGGGTTTTTCATCCTGGGAGACCTACATGTCTCAGAAAATTACCCAAGAGAGTCAAATTTTAATCATTCAGTAGCAGAATTGATTGCTTTTAATAAGCCTACTTCATGAAGACCATGAGTTGTGTGGGAGACTCTCAGGAAAGAGGAATACTCACAAGCTTAAGGACAACACAAAAGTCAAATATAGAACTGTAGGTAAACACAACATTCAAAGCCAATATAGCAATAAATCAAACAGGAAAAAGGACAGAGACAGACCAGGTCTTTCCCCAGCACTTGAGGTATCTCCCACTACTGTTGTGTTGAAACTACCCTGCGTAATAAAGCAAAGATAAAATATTTCTCTAGAACTGAGCAAAATCAAAGCAAAAAGCACAACAGACAGCAAACCTAGCCAGGTGGATGTCTAACAGAGTGAGTGAATGCATCCCTTCAAACATTAATTCCTTTTTCATTACCCTAAGCGAACAGATTGACACTCCAGGAGATACCTTCAAGCCATCAATGTCTGAAAACCTCCCACGTGTCCAAGCCTAAATTCTTTTTTTCACTGAAAACATGCATATCAGAAAACTTCAAGTACTGCCTTGATTTACAAGATCTATGGCAGAAAGTGATCAACTAACGTTCTCAACAGTGGTTTGTCAACAATAATAACCAGGATGCACTTCCTAGCCCAGTCCACTGTCAGAGGTGGAATTAATTGGGCTAGACCACTGCACAAGTATGTCAAAGAGTGGAGAATGTTGTTCTTCAAGTCTGCCAGGGAAGAAAGATTTGTAAAGACCCATAGAAGTATCCTAGATTGACAATTGTGCCTATGACAAACAGTAAACCAAGTAGAAAGGCCCAAGTAAGGTCAAGAAAGCCCAAAGGAAGCAAATGAGGCGAGGAAGCGAGCAATAGAGGGAGAATTTAAATGCACTGAAATGGAAATACAAAAGCAACCAAGTAAAACAGAGACTGTGGCAAGTAGAAAATGAACAAGACTGAACAAGACAGGCAATCCACGAAAGCCAAAAAATATTGCTTGAATCTTGAGATAAAATTCAATAGCCATAAAAGTAAGGCGAGAAGGAATCAGATCAGCAAAGCAAGTGCCACCTGAAGAGAGTATGTTTACTACTAAAATACAAGGTATTGCTATTATCAAATGAAGAACAGCTTATCATTTTCTACTGATCTTTTAAAATGTATTCAAGACCTGAGACTTCCAGGTTACAATTTGATCCCAAAGAACAGATAGCTGTTACTGCATTAAACTTGCACTGTTAAACGTGTCTGATGTCTTTCAGACCTTATTTGCTCAGCATACAGGAATAGATTCATTGCCACACTAGAGGGTCAAATATACACAAATGCTAAAACCACAGTATCAGAAGCAATAGCGATTCAATCATATATATAATAGTCTCCCCCAAATTAGATTTTCACAGTCCTGTTCAACAAGACAAAGATTCAATACAGAAAGCTCATCTTTTCCATTCCCAAATTACATAGAAGCACACTGTACTACTGATGCCACTAATTAGATGATTCAATACCATTCTAGGCGATATGCTTTCAATGTAAAATAATTATTTTTAACAGGCAATATATTTGCTCAATCTCATTTTAAATCACAATATCATACTTTTTTAATTAAATGAAATTCCTTCTTCCGATTTTGCATGAGAGAAGAACCAGTGGGAGAAGCAGTGCCTAGAGTAGATTGCCCAAGTACCATAATGCATGTATATCTTCACAAAGGACCTCTAGCACTCCCTGGATGGAATATAAATTTTCAGAGAACAGTAAAGTCTTTATTCCTTTAAAACAGGTCAGTTGAGGAATTATTCAGCACACTGAAAACTTCCACTGTGAAAACACAAGTTTATTTGCCACGGTCTGATGAAGGACATTTCCAAATTTCCCTCTATTCCTCTTTGTGAGGAGGGTGACAGGGATAGCAAACAAATCAAGGGCTCTGTCTTTCTTTATAAATTAGAGTCCAATCCATCACACAATGAAGTACTGTTGTCTTTTTGTCCAGTACTTAAATTAAAGTAACAATATTTTGTGTTCTACAACAAACCATGTTTCTGCTGAGGACTGGAAATAAGATAACAAAGGGAATATTTTAGAAGCCACCTGAGAAACTCTCTTCAGAGCTGAGCAGCCCACTGCAATGCTAGACAGCTGAGAAGGTTGTAAAGAAAGGCTTTTTTTTTTAAATCAGGTTCAGCATTCACCTGTGTCATATCCAGCCATGCCATTATCAAACTAGAAAAATACAGAGGGCTGGCTGCTGCTGAGGAGATTAAATGCCTTTTCTATTTCCATGGAGAGGGTTTGGTCCATCCACCCAGACTGCAGTGCCTGCCTCAGTGCAAAGGAGGAAGAACTGCTGTCAATTTTCGCTTCTCACTTACATAACTCTCCATGGCATCAGATTCTGCAATCAGAAGATCTGAAAAAACTTCTCTTGTAAAATGGTTGCTTCATGCTCCAAGAAGCCCTGCTTACCATACATCACAGCCTCCTTGGCCCAGAACTGACACAGAATTACACAGAACTGGGTGCAGAACAATTAAAACCGATCAAAATGTTTTAGTCAGCACTGAAAACTAAAGCCTAAAGCACCAGCAGTGTAAGAGCTCCTTTCCCTCTTGTTCAGACACTCCCATACCAGCATCTTTCCTCCCCATACACGCTGACATGCCTGGCTTCCTCTGTCTCACTCTAACTACTCAAGCCTGACCTTATGCACACACATAAGCTTACTTACGTGAACAGTTTTATGATATCAGTAAGATTACTTTAGATGAGTGAGGTTTTGTAAGGAGTATTTTTGGAAAGTTAAGAACACATCATTCTGACTGGAAAGAATTATTATTCCCTTTGGGGAAAGAGCTCCTTCACAATTTAATATAACATTTTTCAATGCTCTACAGACTTTAAAATTATTGTATAGAATTTCATCATGGAAGCATACCTGATATAGGATAATGCACACTTCTTTGAAATATCCTATAGAAAGAATCTTAAAATGTATTTTCAATTTACTGGTCTAGTGCCTACCATTATATTTGAACAGACTTTTAGCGTAAAAGGAAGGCGATTCTCTTACTCTCTGTAAATTGTTTTTCCACAGGAACAGTTGACAAGGTGCAGTAGTTTCTTTCTCTTTAGGAAAGGAGGTGAGGCAGCAAAAGCCATTATAAATTCCCCTCAGTGGCTCAAAACACTCCAACGACAACATGATTCAATTCCCTGCCCTCGCACAAATGTCAGACCTGAGACTAAGCCATGTATTGCCAACACTGCAGGAGCCCAGATGGAGGGGCACACTAGCAAAGCCTCACAATGTACTAGTACTTTTATTCCATTGCAGCCCTGAAGACGAGTTTCACATCTCTTTTACAGCATCTGCTATGCAAAGACCCCCAGAGCAACTTTGCAGTACCAGTTACTGAGGTGAACAAAGAGGAAACAGTAAGTGCTCCATCTGGAGGAGAGAAACTGGGACACGTGCTTTTCCAGACATTATCTAGACCCTCACCTTGGTGAGTAACAATACACGTTTCTGCAGCCGTCTGACCAGCGCTTCGTGCTGCTCGCGCTTCTTCTTCTCATCCAAGAGCTGGCTCTGAATCTGTAATATTTCTTCCTGTAGCTGCTGCCGGGCCTTCTCCAGTATTCGGGCACTAAGAAAGATAACACAAGCCTGTGAAATCTTGACCACTGCCTCTTAGACAGAGAGATCAGAAAAACCTGAGAGCAGAAGTATCACCACAACATCAGGACACTGAGGCTGGTGCCATTTCATTTTACAGCTGCACCACTGGAATCTTGAGTAGCTGCAGTCTCATTATCAGCTTTTCTCAGAAAAAAATATGAAAGAAGAACCATTCCAGTGTCAGCCTTCCTGTTCAGCACAAAAAATTACTGGAGTCTCACATATACAAGGTATTTAAATAATTGCATATCTATTTCAAAATCAATCAGTTTGCCTTTGAAAAGATGGCTCATTTTCAACAAACAACGTAAGAGCTCGGTTTCTACTGCATCTTTTACTTTTTTTCTTCTCCTCTCCAAACAAAGTAGAAGTAAAACTGAGATTTAATGTGATCTGCTTTGACAGAAAGATAATATTCAGCTAGTAATTATAGGCACCACCTGCACATTGCTGTTGCCAGCAACCTATACTGGAAGAGAAATGTCTTCCAAGGACAGGCAGTTAGCACTTAGCTTGCAATGTGGACATGACTCTCAATTAAGCCAGAAGAACTTGGTTCCCCAACATTTTAAGGTACTGCTTAGATAAATCTGAAAGGGAACACTGCCTTAAAAGACTCTCTTAGCTTAAATTAATCTGCACTGCCAGGTCACCAAATTGTACTTGGGAAATTTATGTAAGAATACACCAAAATCCGCAAGCAGCTATTCCCCAACCTCAAAATCCTTCTTCTTGAAGACAAACATGCATTTTAAAACACTAGGTGAACAAGAAAGCTATTTAAAACTCTAGTTCAATTTGGAACCATTCAGAGACCTTCCCTGCCTTCCTGGCCGGTCTTTTCTAAAAAGCACGTAGCCTTCCACGACAGCATTCCAGTCATGCGAGCTATCCCACCATGTCTCTGTGACTGCAATGAGATCATAGCCTTGCGACCACACGCAGATCTCCAGTTCTTCCTGTTTGTTACCCATACTACACGCATTAGTATACGAGCATTTCAGGGAACTGAAATGCTTCTCTCTCATGCTGCATGTGTATGTATGGAAACACTTGAGATGTCTGTCATTCAACTCAGCCCCTTGTGGGGCAGGCTGAAGGGCCTCCACAGCATGCAGTTCCTCCAAAATTGGCGTGCAGTCCCATAGCTTATCTCTGGTAGGCCTGCTTTTGTCCCTTTCCCTCTTCACATCTAGTTTAAAGCCCTGTCAATCAGCCCTGCTAACTCCTGGGCAAAAATCCTTTTCCCCCTCATAGAGAGGTGCTCTCCATCAGGAGTCAGTAGGCTTGGTGTCATGTAGACCCTCCCATGATCAAAAAACCCAAAACTGTGACGGTGGCACCAGCCTCGGAGCCACGTATTGATCAGCTGGGTTCGCCTGTCTCTTTCAGTATTGCTCCCCACTACTGGAAGGATGCAGGAAAACACTACCTGTGCACCTGATCCTTCAGCCAATCGCCCCAAAGCCCTAAAGTCCCTTTTGATCACTCTGGGGCTTCTCTTTGCCACCTCATCACTGCCAACTTGAAAAACCAATAAAGGGTAATAATCAGAGGGGCGTACCAGGTGAGTGACTGTCTGAGTGACATGTCTTACCCATGCCCCAGGAAGACAGCAGCCTTCCCCATGGGTCGGGTCTGGACGACAAATCGGGCCCTCTGTTCCCTTCAGAAGGGAGTCCCCTCTGACTATAACCCTTCTGCTTTTCTTGGTGGGGCTTGTTGTGATGCGGGGCGTAGGTCAACCTGCCCTGGGTGACTTCCCCAACGTGGATGGACCATGATCCACATCGTCATTTGCTTGCCGATCAAGTTCCAGAGCCTCATACCTTTTGCTTAGGGGCACCTGGGAAGGTGAGGTACAGAGCAGGGGGGTTCGTCTGCTGTGCCGAATAGGAACCTGCTTCCACTCCCCCCCGACTCTTAGATCCCGTCCCTCTGCCTGGCAGTGAGGACGTAGGGGATCCTTTGTTTCCTGCGCAGTGACAGCGGCTGCCTGAGGAGCCTGCCTCAGGGAGGGCAGAACTCTACCCCAGCAGTCAATCTCATTTTCTGCCTCCCCAATGCTCCGCAGCCTGCCCACCTCCTCCCGGAGCTCTGCCACCTGGCGAAGCAGTTCCTCAGCCTGGGCACACCTCCCACAGCCATGCTCTCTAGTGCCATCCTGTACCGGTGTAGGAGTAGGGCACACCCGGCAGCCTGACACCTGTGTGGCAGCGTGTGTCCCCCGGCGCTCTGTCTGGGAGGCTGCATCAGCTGTGGCGGGTGCCGAGCTCCTGGAGGCCACGGCCACCCGCCGTCGCCATCGTTCCCGGGACGAGCTGGCCAACCCTCAGCGCCTGCCCGCTCGCCCTGCCTGCGCCAACCGCCGCGCCCCGCCCGGGTCGCCGCGCTCCCCAGGGGCCGCCTTTGTGCCCAGGGGGGCTGCTGGCTCCGCCCGCGCCTCGTCAGCCGCCCTCGCGAGGGCTGCCGGGGCCTGACGGCTCCCTGGGGTGCCTCGAGTGGCCTCGATGCAGGAAAAAAGCCCTGCCCGCCTCGACCCCCCGCTGCGGAACGCGTCTGCCCCGGAGCCGATCGCCTCGGCTTAATCCTAAGCTTAAAGCACTGATCCACCTTTGCTTGGGATCTGGTGCTAAGACAGGCTTTAGACTGAATCAGCCCATGCACGCGGGCTCCAAACACTGCTGAGTCTGCAGCAGGTCGGTGTCTGATACAGGGCAGAACGTCTGGGTGGGAGCAGGAAACCCCAACCACTGCCTTAAGATCCATTAGAGCTTACTCAACAATATTCTTTTTTTATGCATAGTGTAAATCTAAGTACAAAACCTCATCAACTGTGTTATAACAAATTAAATCACGCCTTAGAAACCTTACTGCAAATACTATTTGCTCCATCGAAAAATGTCCTGACTAGTCAGAACAGGAGAAAAAATGCAAACACAAGGTTAAATACTACAAAACAGCTAGAATCTTGCATTTGATTATTGCAAAACGTTTTGATAGGGCAACAGAAATATTTTATCCTGATCTCCCAATATTGTGACCTATTTCTATAAATGCTGAGTAGACTGATGGATTATGATTGTGTTGACATTCAGAAAAAAAGTGAGACATATGCTAGGTTTCCTTCTTGAAATAATGATTAATATTTGAAATTCACATCTCATGGACAGCACAGACATTCAGCCACATTCCTCTCAAACTAGCTTGGAGGATGATTGTTTCAATACATGAGAAAAGTTAAGCAAAGGGAGACAAATAAGCAATTTCCTCAGCCATTGCATGGTGCTTGGAAAGAACACCATCTTCTGTTTGTATTTCCACCTCAGCTCAAATGTGATCATAATGTAGCTACAATTTAAATGCCAGAGATGTCTATGAAAGCAGCAACAATACTTAAACTCTCTGAACTGACTCTGTTACCATAGGTTTCCTTGATAGAAGAAGTGAGAAATTCAACTTCCTTACAACTCTCCACACCATGCCAAAGCAAATTATTGAGATCCTTTCTTCCTCTCTTAGGACAGATTGATAATTCTTCCAGAAACTGCACCAAATACAACATAAACAATCTCTAAAAAAAAAAAAAAATCCAAAAAGAAAGTTATTCTGTAGTGACACAAAACAGGATTTGAAACTAGGTACCCAGCAGCAAATAACATTCAAGTTAGAAATGGGCACTCATCTTCCACACTGACAACACCTATGGCTTCTCAAAAGTAAATGCTCACTCAAACCAAACATTTAAAAAAAATAAGCCCAAAGTTCTCCATTCAACATAAACTTGGAGAACTGGCATTTTTAAAAATCTTTGCAAGTTCAAAGTAAACCTTTTAAGCCTTAAACAGAAAAAGTCATTTCTGTTTATCAGTCTATTAATGTTCCTTGTTCCACATCCTCGTGAATGAGATGCCAACATCTTTCTGTTCCGAGCTCTTGAGACTCTTCATATTTTGCTCTTCTATTCTGTAATCCACTTTAATGTAATCTTAATGATAAAACTTCCTTTTCCAGAATGTTCTTTGAAAGACTGAGAACAATGACGGCAGACAGTGAACACTGAAGCTGTAAGATACATTTTAATAATTTGCTTCAAAAAAATTACAAAAGCAGCTCACAGCTTCTTTTTTTTTTTCCTCCACCCCCCATGATCCATGGGAACATTACTTTAATCACTTTGCTCTTTCAGTAACCAACTTACCAGCTCACAGAAACTCAAAAAATAACAGGAAAAGCAAACAGAATGCCAGAAGCTGTCTGTATGTCAACTTGGGAGGAAAACCAGAAGTCCGCAGTAGCACAAAGAAAATTAGAAGAGCAACACTCCCTGGGTCACGTTGCAGCCCAGGAATAGATGAGACACTTGCACATACCAGGGACAACTGTCAGAAACGAGCATCACATCAAGGAGAACACACTGAAAACCAGGGAGCATGGATGAGAAGAACACTGAAGAAGCACAGATGGAAAACTGTGACAGTGCTATTGCACATATATAACGGAAAAGAGAATCACACTGTAACTATCAACATCTTCACGACACAGTCCAAAATAAAAAGGTTAGTGCACAAGCTAATGAGGCAAAAAGGAGCCAGGGAAATTGTTTTGTAGAAGACATTTGGAGGAAGAAAATTATACGCATTCGTGAGGCTTGACAAGTTGCATCTTTCGACACATCTACGCATTTATAGACAGTACACAAAGACATAAACCACACTGGAAACTTATAAACAGAGAGGTTGAATAAAAATGTTATTTTTCATTCCAGTTCTCCTCCCCAAGTTTTAAAAGCCAATGTGAAGGCATAAATAGCAAGAAGGTAACTCCATCATGTCTTCACATTGTCCAGGGAAAAACAGAACACCCTTGTCCGTGACCTCGCTCAGGGCGATGCCCCTCCAGCCTCCACTCTCTGGCACAAGACTTCTCCCCCCTCGGCCTCTGCTTAACCTGCCACAGCACAGATAATTAAAAGGAGAAACAGAAGGGAGAAGATGATGACAGAAACAGTCAGACAAAAAGTCAGACTTAAAAATGGGCAGGACACAAGGAAGAAAAGAGGGGGCTCGGCAAAAGAGAAGATTTTTCATCTTCCATTAAAAAGGAAAAAAAATGATCCATTATAAAATGTTGCTGAAAAGACGGGGGGAGCTCTCAGAACACAGCTGCAGAACACAGTTGCCAACTAATACTAGAAAAAAAACATTAAGAGGAGATAATTTTAGTGGTATATGTGTTTCAGCTTAAAAGTCAAAAATTCAGGTGCTAACTTTTGTTATAATAAGATTTTTTTGGCATCTCATTCTGCTTTCTTTCTTAAGCACATACAGAACAGAGAACATACTGAAGCAGCAGTATCCATCCCATGCTTGCTCTGCGCTATTACTGCGATGTGCACGAGTGGGAACTCTGCGTGCTAATATTTCTATGTTAGCTGTGATGTGGCTACTACATTCAGAAGGAGCAATGATACAAAATATTAACATCTTTAGCAGAAGTTAACACATGGACTATATTTCATTCAAAGCTTTAAACTGTGTCTAGTTTAGAGCCATATGAAATACTGATACAGAAAACACTACATGGAACAGAGCCCACAGAGAGTCAGTAGGAAAATAAGCTTTGTTTTTGATATTTATTTTTCCCAAGTCTTCAGCAAACATCTGCAAACTTTCTCTCGGTTCGCTCTTTGTGCTCTCTTAAAGACCTTTATATATCTCACCCTCAGGCTTCCATAAATTAAAAATCATTCAAAAATAAACAGTTCATATGCCATGTTGCTGCTCTACGTACAAGGAAGTCCTGAATCATACTGAATTTGTAATGAGGGAACAACAGAAAGAATTATTTTGCTAGCGTGGACAGATGAAACGGGTAAGAAGCAGACAGATGTGTGGAGCTTTACTGGTACACAGACAAAGTTTTATCACCGAGACAGTATTTAACTGTACTCCCTAACCAGCAGCGTAAATATCAGGCTCAGAAATTCAGTTCCTTCAAAGCGAACAGTTACAGAACAGAAGACAAACTTTATGTCCTGGCAGCGGTACAATAATTGACTTAACTGACTGACAGGAGGTACAATTTACTCAGAGAAAGTCACATCAGGCACCCTCCGCTTCCTTTCAGCACGGGGCCAACACACACGGCCTTGCTGACTGCAGCATCCCAATGGAGCCAACTGCAGGAACATCGCCAAAATGCAAAGGCCAGTGTGGCTCTATCTTAGCAGATATTTAATCAAGCACTCAGCATGAGATTTGCTGTCATGCTAATAAACATGCTTTCTACATCCACCATCAAGATGAGAATGAAAGCGATGTCTTAATTTAACAATAAACGAGAGACTTCTCTGGCTTATTTTGATTTTAAGTTGAAAAATGAATAGTTTGTCAAATACATACATCACTGATACCTGGAAAGTATCTTTCAAGGCTGAGATAACTACAGGCATAAGTGTCCTTTTTCTAAGCCTCTAAACCTGAAATGTTCGTAAGGCCAAAGCTTCTGTTAAAGACACTTATTTGGTGAATAAAACTTTTACTGATATTTAAAAACCACTGAACCCACACTGCTTGTTGTATGCTCAGTAACTTGATAACATTGCCATCTTCTGTAAAAGTGGCTACAGGAAAAATCAAACTGATAGTTGAATACACAATGTGATCTGTAGTAGCTTATGTACACAAATCTATTAAGGACTTTTGCTATGTCTAAATACTCATTGCTCTTGTTGTCAATCAACAAAAAATCAAATTTGCATCCTGATCCAAATTTATTCTTTTATTTGCAGTGCTTGGTAGAGAAGAACATACTAAGCATCCTTAACAAAGTGGAAGTAATTAAAAAAGAGCAGGAGATAAAAACAACAGTCCTCTACAATTATTAACGCGGCACATAGCCTGCACAACATGTATCATCCATCTCTGTATCATAATTTTGTATGTGGCATCTGGCAATTATGGAGGACTGCCTGTTTGTAAAGAACATTAACTGATAAGGATTTTCCACTCCCACCCCGAGATAAGAGTAATCCCCACCTTACAAATGTAAGAAGTGCCTTTCCAACACTGCAGAGAACTGGAAACAAGCTATGATAATGCCTTATGACAACAGACTGATATATCAAACTGAGCAAAGATGTTCATTAAATTGCTCAAAATGTGTTATAGTGAGTTGTGAACAGAATAGCTCCATTCTGATTATTTCAATAGGACAGCCATGCTCATTTGGTCTAGTTACAGGTTCTACTTTTTGCTGTCACGACAGCTCTGACTGGTGATGAAGGTCAGCCCGTGGGCGATACGCCAGCAAATGAAATACATGGAGCATCAGCACCAAAAGATGGCAATGCCTGTTCCCTTCCCCATCAGACCCCACTCCAGCTGTGAACATCCAGCACGGTCCCTGAAGCACTAAGAATGCAAGGGAGCAAAATACTGGAGAAAGGGAACTGTCAGAGGAGGGAGGAAAAACAAACAAACAAAAATACCAGGGAAGAATTTTGAAAGAAAACCTTTTCTCCAGCCAGGATCCAAGCATCCTCTCTGCAGCTGGCTTTATTTACATCAGCTAATTCAAATTCTAAATGCTTTGAAGTGTTATTACACTTTTTTTCTTTGAAAACAAAAATCACAACAACTGAAACAAAACAGGGAATGAGAAAATCCAAAGACTGAAATAATTACTAATCAAAGGAGAAGCCTGTACATGGGATGGTGAAGTCACTGGCCAGCTCTACCCAGTAATTTCTCTTCGTGTCAGCTCTGATGAGTTTTATATTTCTAACATTTCATCAATTTGAATCACCAAATTCAATTTGCATTCACAGATAAACAGAAAGGGAATAATAAATACTCTCATCTGACCTTGAAGTGTGAGACAGAAAATTGCCCTCCATGATTTCATTTCAATTTGAACCATAATGAATAATGCAGTTGGCCCCATCAGTTACCAATCTATAATCACACACTTGTGGGCTGGATGAACTCGCATCCATGTCTAAATGTGATGAAAAAAATCAAAACTTCTCCACTTTTGGTATAGTCTTTTTATGCTTCTCCCTTACCACACAGATGATGCATCTATAGCTATGCTTCCCCACCAACCCTGCTCACTCCCAAACGTGTCTGAAGGATTTCTATTTGTTGCACTGTCAAAAGTGAGATGAATGCATGGCATAGTTATCTTCTCAACCCAATTCAGTATTATGTGCATTGTAAAAATTCTCCCATAAATGCTCTAAATTCGGTAAGTATTCTCCCTCCCAGCAAGCTGTCAAGTCACAGACCTGACTCTACAGCTCTGGTGTGAAGCACAGCAACACAGCCCAGAGAACTGGTGGCATAAACATCAAGAGTGACTAAGAATATTTCAAATTTGTTATACATTCAAACCAACACTTATCATGAGAGCGGAAAAGTCATCTGGGAATAGGCAGCATGAGAGCTGAGGCACAGTAAAGGATAAAGGAAAAGGATTAATAAAGAGGAGTGAAAAAAGGAAAATTTGCTTGAAGTAGGGAATGAAGTGAGTAGGAGAACGGTTGTGCTGAACCAACTTGTCAGCAAACAAATATGCTGAAATTCTAGGCTCTTGACAGTGAGATAATAGCTTATCTTAATAAAATAACAAGGATCAAAGTGAGAAAAACAAAACACTAAACTCTCCATTGCAATATAACAAGTGAGACCGCACAGACTCATGACTCATTATAGCTTCGTGAAGGTTCTACAGATCCGTTTCAAATGACCTTTTCCAAAGAGACTTCATCTCCAATGCACGCTACTGCACTCCACAGTGAAATGAGCATAGTGTCTTACTGTTCAGACACTTTTTTTTTTTTAAACATATGAATTGTAGAATACCTGAATAAACTTACAGAAGCAAGATTGTCTAAAATATTTTTTGCAGAGCAATTCAGTGATGGACCTCCACCATAAGTCTCAGTAAAATTCAAAGCTACAGCTCAGCATTTCAGCACCAAGCTTTTGTTAGTGAAAACCTGTCCGGGTTATGTGATGAAAACCTGTTTAGGTTTTCACTGAGCACTCACAAGAGAATTCGTAACAGATACGTGTTCACAATAAATAAACCCAAAGAATTAAGCATTACCTCTGGCACTTACACATGGGACATCAGTGCAGATAAAAGTAAAGGAATGGCTGAGAACCACTTAGCTACCTGTAACCACTGCTCCGACAGACCACTGTTCTTGGCCTTTCTTTCTCACCTGCACCAATTTAACTTCACCTCTTATCTGCCTCCCACCCGCTTTGAGACAACTTGTATCAAAGCATGATACAAGCTACATTAAGTATAGCATTGTAAAAAGACCCGCTAATCATTAAATAGAGAGAGTGTATTGGAAGCTTATTGAGACTGCAAAGGTCTTAAAAAATTCATTGACCAAATAACCTGACCTGTAATCACCACTCTTCTAAGTGCCACCATGTCCTTGGGCAGAAACAATGTGACGTGGTCATGTGTGATCTTTTCTACCATGCTCTCACAACAAACCAGGATTCTCTGCTAACTGCATCTGTTTTCTGCAGGATCTCTGCCTCATTTGCTGTAGAATTTGGAAGACTAACGAAGCACAGAAATTGCTTAAAGAGAATGGTCTCACATTAAGGCAACTGAAAGTCTCCCAAAAAAAACTGGTTCCAGTCCTTGCCTACGCCAGAGCTCCTAGCTGATATTATGAACTTTTCAAAGGTAGTCCTTGGTGCTCAGTCATTAGGTTGTTCCTAACACTGAGTTTGAGTGCTGGGCACTGAAAACACTGCTGAAATCAGTAGCAGCTACTCATAACATGAAAGCTTTGGTAATGCTAAGTGTTTTTAAAGGATAAGTTCTAAATATTCCAGAATGGCATCCCCAGAATAAGGCTACAGTTCCTCCTTGGTTTATATCTGGTATAACAGGGCTAGCATAAGAAATTACTAAAAAAAATATTTTTTTATGTAGAAATTCACAAATATCTGCTCATTAAGTCAACAAAATCCACCATCTCTGCCAAGTAAAACAGGAATCCTGCATGGTACATTCACAGGAAGCTAGGCTAAGGATGTGCCAGGTGACTATTGACACTTCCTACCCTCTGAGAGCTTCACCTTGCAACCCTGATGTTGCCTTCCAGGCAGCTATTTTCCACTTACTGATGAAGTCCTGCTAACCTTCTTCCTAAAACATTCTGTGTATGTTTGTTTTCCCTATTACCACCCAGAAATGCAAAGCACTATTTGAATCTTCCACTACACTGTTGACACTGTTAGAACTTATCTGCAGGGCACAGAGACATACTTCCCTCTAATTTCCTTCCCCAAAATTAGCTCAAAGATCCTTTAAACCAATATAAGACAACAGGAATAAAGCTGTCACTGTGGAAAGAAGCCCTGTCAGAACGACTAAATTTAGAGCTCTGTTGCATCAATTCTCCTGCATCAATATTTTTAAATGTTTAATAAAACAATGCTACATGCTATGCAATCTCTTTGCAATGAATACTTTATACCAGTCAGGTGGACAAGTAAATAGTCTTTATGCAGCAGTTTCATGTTTCAAAATCACTAGATGAGCATAAAAGGTCAGATTTGATATTTTGGAGTGAAGCTGTTACAGGGAAATAAATTTAAAGACATGGCAACCAAGTAATTTTGGTTTTGTACCACTCATAAAACAAGTTCTCAATTAACGCACACAAGAGCATCACTTTTGTGACTAGACTGACCTGTCAGATGGGCAGTATAACAGCACACAACCTTACCCGACGCGTTCACAGGTATGTCTTAAAGCTTCAGCGCTAAGTGTGCGCAAGCCACGTGCATCCTGTCACCTCTGCTTGACATACACTTCTTCAGTGGACTACCCTTCTCTAATCTCAGTTGTTAAAATAGCAAACAGAGATCTCTAAGTATTCTGACATGAACAAATTCATCAGAGGCATGCTCTGTTCAAGTAAATTTGGTTTTGACCAGTTAGTATCACAAATCATGCCAGTTCCATTTGCCAACACAACCATGCTGGAGGGAAGAGACGGTAGTCCAGTGTGGATTCAGCAGGTGCAGTGTGAAAAGTTGCTGCCCTCACCAGCACAGCACCTTAATTCATCACAGAAGCACTCAGATGGTGGATACATCTGAGCACGGGTATGGAGCACTCAGTGGGGCTTTCAACCCAGCAGCTTTACCTTGCATTATAACACAGTAGGAGCCCTTACGCAATCAGTCAGCGTGGCAGCCGTAGGGTTTCTAACAGCTCATGCCATCACATCTACATCTGGAGCACTCGGTCCGTATCTTGAAGGCTACAGAACTGTCCTCTTCCATTCCAAGCCAAACATCACCACTGAAGTCACACAATAGCCAACAATTTGACTTGCATGAGAACTGCCTGGGTGCTAAGCTGCCCCAGATTCCTGTGGCATGAGACTTTTTTGGGCACCATGACTGACTCAATGCTCCTCATTTCTCTCTCTCCTGGGATGTGGAGGAAGCAAAGCCTTTCCCCCCCCTCTTCGTAGGAGTCCCTCTGTAGCAAAACCATCACACAATTACAGACATACTTTGTGGGATGCTGCTGCTGCTTGCAAACGTTGCTTGCTATAACGCAAAGCAATGACAAGTGCTGTGTCATTCCCATGGAGTGCTGGCATCTGCCAGAACCTCCACTCACACCAGGATCAGCTCTGCTCCAGCTGCTTGCTCCCCAAGCTCCCAGCCCACAATAATTTGGGCACAAATTTCTAACACTGCAATCACTCTTGTTCCCATTCTTGCCTTTTAATACTCACTTTGCCATACTGGCATCATTTCTCCCCTCTCCACTTAATGAGGAATAATGAAGACCAGCCCTTATAAATCTTTACTGCCCAAACTCATGCCTGTCAGACACTGCTCTGTCCAGTACTCTGCAACTAGAAAAAACTGATTTGATGCAGAAAATCAGATATTTAGCTGTACTATATTCTGTTACAGCTGTCTGAGAAGAATGAAAACAATCATGAGTCTGCAAAATGATGAGTGGCAGGAGGTGAATAAGGAGCTATTGTTCACTGCCTCTTTCAATAGAAGAACTAAACAAATTAATGGAGGGAAATTCATCACGGGCTATTAGCTACAAAAAGACACCACCTTTGGCTCGAGAAATCCTTAAGCTTCGAACTGCAGAAAAATGTGAGAAGTTTTACTCTACATTTGCTCTTTTATTTGACTTTCCCAAAGCTTTTGGCATTGGTTCAGGCTGATCTTTGTTCTAATTGCAAATTTGGGGAAAAGAGGTAGGGGGAGGGCTTGTTTACTTTGAATGCACACCAGCAGATCTCATCTAGCTTAAATTTTACTCTGGTGCACTTTTTTATTGAATTTTCTTGGGTGAGTATGCAGTCATCTCATCTCTTTCATACATGAGTCATATTCAATTTCCAAACTATAAATTGGTAGCTGAAGAAAAGATTTCTTTTCTCACAGATGCAGTTTGCCAGCTCTCGGCTATGGCAGCAAGCAGTCCACCTGATCAGTTTAGGCTGCCACAAGGTTCCCATTAAAAGGAATATTCAAAAATTGCCAAAATCTCCTCATACCAAAGAATTAAGGCTGTATCCGCCTACTGTATTTGCACATACCTGTGTTCAGGCTTTCTCAGCCTTTGGAATGATAGGGCATTTCTGGAGGGAACTGCTTTATTCCCTTTGCACCACGGTGCAGGCCAAGGCTGCCGCACAGCACGGCCACCAGCTCCAGCTAGATCGTGACTTCCCTGTTGAAAAGGCACAGCCCCCGCAGAGGATCGCGAAAAAAGCTCAGGCACCAAAGAGGAGATAAGAAGTGGCCGCAGATCACAGGCGTCCCACAGCCACATATAAAGATAAGGTTGGTGTGCGTCAGCTGCGCCGTTCAACGTTACAAAAAGAGCAGATGCACGCGGCCGGCGGCTGATCTGCACCTCGCCCGGCCCCTCCGATCAGCACTCCTCACAGCGCCTGTTTGCACGTAGTTCTGTTGAACCAGCAGTAGGAATTCAAAGGACCATGAATCAACTTCTCGTGCAAGGAACATGGGAGGAGACATGCTTAGGATCTTCTCTCTGGCTAAGAGACACATTTTCTGAGATCCCAGGTGACAATAACAAGCAGGACTACCGAAGAAAAATTTCAAAGACCCAAATTTTCAGAAGAGCTCTTCTTTTAAAAAAACAAAAATAAAAAATGTACCTAGAGAAACTAAACACAAACTACAAAAAAACCCAAAGGGAATAAAAAATAACACTGTACATGATTTCATATCAAGTGGCCATCTGCATATACAGAAAAACAGAAAATTATTCCTTTTTTAAAGCTATTTGGAAAAGCTATTTGGAAATACACCATCACCACCATTTTCCACAATATGATGGGCAGGCAGAGCATTCCTACATTAATTCATAGCTGTACGAGCCAAAACAAGAAGGTTAAGAACATACAACTGAAAAATAGATACTTGGCAAGGCTGATTTATCTATCGCTTTAAAGAATAGTACTTACTGTGGTTTTTTTGTTGTTTTTTTTCTGTTTGGTGGGGGGGGTTGTGTTTTTGGGGGGAAAGCAAAGCAAAAAAGCTAATGTTGCTCACATGCTTATTTTTGCAAACACCATTACAAAGGAAAGAAGACATTTTTAGGCTCATCCCATTTTTAGGCACGTCTCAGACTGAGCGTGAATGCAGAAGCCAGAAAACCCTCAATGTGCACGTGTACAGTCCAGTGAGATGAATACACAAGGAAAAAGTTGCCATAACCAACACTAAGAACACAACACAGTAGGTAGGATGCACAGCTCGCTCTCTCTGGAGCTACCCAACATCACAATTAGCAGTGCTGGTACCTCCACAGCCTTTGTCTCCCACATTCAATACAGGCACTTTGGCAGCCAATAGATTGTCTATGCTCAGCATGCCCTTCGATTGCCAACTGTCTTCCATTATCATCTCCCCTGCTGCCTTCATTGTACCTGATTAATAAAGCATATTCTTCCTGTTTATTTCCTTATTGATCCACCATGTCCTGCACGCGAAAAAGCATCAGGGCAGTTAAGGGCAAGCACCTGCTTGGAGACTTCACCCTTCAACTACTTTCCGAAAGTGCATTTTATTCTCACTGGATAATAAGATTCTGTGGTTAAAAGAGCTTTTAGGTATTGGCATTGTCATAAAATGTTCTTTGTGTCCTACTTCACTGGAGTTGACAAACTCTCTGCTTGCTGTCAGTGGACTAAGGAGAAAAGAAGCGCTTCTAAAGAGCTTTGGATACTTTTGCATTGCAAAGTGAAAAGGAGAAAGTGAGATATTTCAACAACGTTCCATTTCATTCCAAAGCCCCATAAAGAAGAAAAAAGGGAACGTTTCTGCACAATCACTGTAACAAGCAACCAGCTCACTTATTAATCTCTTCCTCCTCCCCATTCCCTGGCTTGGGGGCTTGGAAAGTTGACACTTGACTTGAAAAATGCCAACTCGAAGCAGTTTATTTCCTCTTGAACTTTAAAAGCTGACTGAAACAGAAATGACCTTTAAAAAGGCAGGGTTAGTTCTTGTATGAATTGATAGAAGGATTCTTTGCTTACATAGCACAGCAAGGTACTAAGCAAATCTCCTATGCAAACACCCCTTTCTCACCAGCAGCAAGAAAAACACCGTGTATCAGTCACAAGATTCACAAGACTAGAGAACCTGGGAGCTGGTGACCTAAATCAAGAGGTGAAGACCAACAATGTTACAGCCATAAACCCATGACCTTACCTATACACAGGACAGACATAATCATAACCTCAAGAAACCTCCTGGAGTTCAGGAGTCCCCAGCGAAGTATGGAGTATCACTTCGCCATCAGCAGCAATGAAATGCTTCCAGTCCATCACAAGCGCAGCAGGCACAATCAAAATTAAGCAGAGCCACTAACTTCTACCTAAATCACACCCCCAGGCAAGACTACAAAACAGCCACACAGGCCTGCTGCCAGCAAGACACGGCAAGGTACCAGGACTCCTATTTTGGGACATCTAGCTGGCTTTTGTGACTTTGCTTACATCAATCTCTGCTGAAGCTGCTGGGAAAGAAACTAATCCCTACACAGCTCATTAACGGTCTTCGATGAATGGCTGTTTGAAAATGCAACAATAGCTGCTAATAATACTTTCTGCCACACTAGTAGCCAGAAATGTAACTGGGCAGAATATTCTTGTCTGAGGTCCACCACGCAATTAATACCACCAGATGTCCAAAGAAAGGCAATTGAAGGATTTTGTGGCAACAGAAGATAACCTAGGAGTTTTGAGAAAGGAAATGCACAAAGCAAGTATGTAGGACACTAACGGGTATGGGAATACACTGCAGACATACAAGTGTACTTTCCCTATATGCTAATAATGACACTATTTTTTCCCCACTCCTATTCTTGATCTTCATCTACCAAACCATGCTGATTCCTAGAAGCAAAGGACCCATGGACTTCAGGAATCTCCATCGAAGTATGAAGTATCACTTTGCCATCAGCAGCAATGAAATGCTTCCAATCTACTATCAGCCCACTTAAGCAGAAGTATACATTCTATAAAGAGAAGCCCAAGGCTATTCTGTGCAGAACTGACTTTTCCTTTTTTCTCTGGAAGGAAAGTACACATCAATCTCACCGAGGCAAACAGAAGTCAAGCCCTATGTAGTCTAGGTTAACTTATTAATAATGAATCACTTTTCTCATTATTCCTCAGGCTGGGTATCAGGCAATATGCCTTGAGAAAAATTAGCAGGGGAGTAGAGATGGTAAGTGATACTTTGCTCTCCAGTGAAACTGGATGCATGACAAGGAGCCACAGCTTTCAGTGGGATACTGAGTGGAAACTCTCAAATGGGAGCTTGGCATCTCACTCACTGCTAGGGAAGACTTGAAAAATTCCTGCACCTGAAATACACACACAGATACACCTATGCAGTATTTATCAATGCGCATTAAAAAAGAATAGTTGTACTGTTTTATCATACATAGCGGTGTGAAAGTAGCAGGTAACAGGACTTATTTTTTACTTTTTTTATTTACTGATATCTCTCATGGGGCTTTTCCTATTCATATAATCACCAGAGGTCTCAGAGAAACCTGTTCATTCCTGCAGTGTGTGAGAGAGACTCCCATTTTCAAAGTTACTGTACAATCACTTCTTTTTAATGGTCAATTTAACATCATTTAGCCTCCAACCATTGCTTTTATGCACAGAACACTACATATACGAATCTGCCTCTTGTGCACAAACAGGTTTCCTAACATCTGTATGGCAATATGAAAATATAAAAATACAAATTTATATGGTAGGAGTATAACTACTGCAAAGCAGCTTTGCTCAACTGCAATAAACATCAAATTCAACATTAAAAAGTGATAAGAAACTGCCATCTTATTTACATGGGATGTGCTCTGAGACTTCTAACTTGTGCCGGAAACTCTTCATTTAAGCAATTCATAACCCAGGGCATTTTTCTTGTAGCAAGTCGTCATCTTCATTCAATTGCTTCAAGGACTTTGATCTCTGTGCTTTGGCACAGCCTAATCACTCCAATGGGAGCAAATGATTACGTGAATGCAGATCAGAAGAATATCTTTGAATGAACCAAGAAAGATGAAGAACTAGATGTGAAGTAGGAAACAATTTTGCACCCTTTATTCAATAGTTTATTGAATTTTTGGAAAGACAACAAAGGGGCAGGGGGAAGGTGCTGGTCTGTAAAACTTGGGACTCAGGAGTTCATCTCTGTTTGCTCAAACACTTCTTACATGTATGTGCCCAGATTTAACTTTCAGGAGTGATTGTGTTACGACATGGGGAATCATTCTATCCTACCAATTTTTGGAAAAAACACAGAGAGAAAAAGAAGTAATCAGGAACCCAGATTTGGCAGCATGCTCTGACATTTACTTCAGTCAGAAGCAGAAGAATTTACACATTACATACACTTTGGTTACTCCAGGTATTTTAGCAGAAATGTACCCAGTGACTCAGAATAAGTCAGATAATTCCCCCAGATTTCACACAACAGTACAGAAAAAAAAACTTACTGAAGAAATGTCAACAATCCTAGGCAAGGCACAATAAATAATCTCCACCTTGCTTGTATTTTGTCTAAGCTAGTTCCTAGCAGTGTAACACAAAGCTAAGCATAGTTTTCACTGAAAACGGGTAATCCATCTTTATCGGCGTGCAATAACACACTGTGGGATCTCAAGACAACAACAACAAACTCAATTACCAAATTAGACAAAGCAGGATGGGTAGAAAGGGGACAACTTCTGTTAAGGCAAGGCTTCTTTTGGATGTGCCCTTCAGTAGTGGCAACTGTCCTGTTCCCAATCTGCAGATACCAGATCCACTGAAGATGCTTGCAGAACAAAATGTGGCACTGGGCATGCCTCTCCTGTAACTCTTGTGCAATATCAGCCTAGGTAGACATGTTAATAGGAAGCAATGCAAAAACAAATATTTAACTGTTGAAATTCTTGTCCCTCTTAGCAAACTCCTTAACACAGTGAGGAAGAGAAAAATCAACAAAATTCACCTTTTTATAAGAATTTGTCAAAGGAATTAAGCAGAATTCTGGTTATTTTATTGCAAATCTACCTTAGCAACTTCACAAGAACCTTGTAAGAATACAGAAAAGAACTAACTCCACAAACAGCGACAAAGTGTCACCCTTCAATGCCAGTATAGTTACTTGGAGATTGACTACTACTCGGTGATGCTTTAAAAAGAGCTAAGGTACCAGGTGCTAGTGATGTTCCAGACTGAACAATATTTGCAGGTACTCCATTATACGCAACCGTCAGCTAGAAACAGCCAGCAAGTGCTTCATAGGCTTTGTAAATTGCTACATAAAGATGAGGTTTTATATAACCGAAAACTTGCAGAGTAACTTCGTATAGCCATCATTCTTGTTAAAATGCAAAACAAAAACATCGCACAATACAACCAACCAAACAAGAAAAAAAAACACACCAAAACCAGACAGAGTACTGAAGTTACGCATAAGATCATCAGAATTTTAAGGTTATTTTGCAAATGTATGCTGCCTGAACTGACAGACAGCTAACCTAGGAAAGATTTTTCTATGATGTTATTGCTGGTTCTAAGTTATTCTCAAATTAAGTAAAAATAGTGAACAGTGAAAAAAACAAACTATAAAAGTTTCCAAAAATGTGTTTTACTATACTGCAAAGTATCACACCTTAATGGCATACATGTCCAAAATAGCAAATATTTTCTCAAAATGAACGTAGAGAAGTCTACTTGGAATCACTTAAATCCATCTAACAAACAATCAATTTCAATTGAATTCATGAATCCATTTAGAGATTATTGATTTCATAGCTCCAACTATTAGTTACTGATAGCATCTAACAACCTGAGAATGATTTAAAAATTCATAAGCCTGTAACTACCTGTTACAAACTTCATACAGGAGTATTTTTACTGCATTAAGTTAATTTAAAAGCCTAACCTACCTGATTTCATCAGTGCTTTTCTGATACTTTTCTCTAAATCTAGATAATGATAATCTATTAATTCCAAGTCTGTTCATACTCTAATTTTCAGGATCTAGGTGTTCCAATATTTGTGTATCCATTAAGGCAGGGGAGTCTAATGAAATTACCATTTTCATGGTTTTATAAAAGGTATGCTAAGTATTTCTATTGATTGTATGTTATTAAATGGTCCTTTTGGCCAAAAAATACAAATTTAACGTTCGTATGTTACCAGTAATGTTTATAGAATAAAGCAGCAGTTTCAGAGGTTCGATTTCCTTAATTAGATTTGTGAAATTATTCATTTCATTCATCTGCGGTCCTGTATACAGGATGAATTTCATTGCATTGAAATTAAAGAGAATGCAGGTACAATCCAACATTTACACCACACTCTACTTTCAAACCGTAACTGTTAACCACAGCACACTGAATTTTGCAAAGCTTACCAGGACCAGCTGACATAATTAAACCAGATGAGAAACTTGTATTTTGTTTTCTGCCACCATCATCAACAGAACAAAGGCTGAGCAAAGAGATTTTGTCTGCTGGCTCCTCACAGTCTTTTATTAAGGCTGAATTAAAGTATTTAACGGAAATAAATGACCATATCTGAAACTAAAAATGTATTCTTTCCCAAGTTAACCATATAACATGCAGGATTCCGGTCACATATAGATAATAACAACTGGGACTGAAGGCATGAAATAACACCTAGCCTTCAGACAGATTGAAAGAGAGAATATTTTGTGAAATACCAGTATTCTGTGAAAAATTTGTACACTGCAAAATTTAAGTAATTTTCCTTTGGTTATCAGCCACCTCACCTCTCCAAACCCAGTTCAGCACACACAAGTACTACTTGCTTGCTTTAGCTGTCAGCGCTTATTTACTCCAAAGCCATAGCACAGCATAACTGCTTTAACCTAAGGCACATAAGAGAAATTGCTTCAGTTTTGCCCAAAAATGAAGATAAAATTTAACCAAGCCTTCAGCATTTATTTTAAATATGGGACACATTTATTTTACAGCTTTTATGGCCCAAGTTGGCACGTTCTCAAGTTCTGTTTTTGTTGTGCTTTTTTTGTTTGTTTGTTTTTTGAAAACGCATTCTATTCCTTAGGAAAAGTGCTGACAATTTGAACAAACATATATAAGCTCCCTGTGAGGTCTTACAAGTTGTTAAACAGAAAATAATGCTTATAGCACTTTGCACGTTTCCGCACACCGTTAAGCGCTGGTGCAGAGCTGGGCAGTGCAGCGAGCGGACATGCAGGCGTCCACTCCGTGAAAAATACTGACAGGGACAGAACAACAATGTGGAGTATTAAAATATTTCCAATATTTTTCCACTTTTCTTTTTTCATAATTCCACTGTTAAAGTATTGTAAGTAATCACATTAAATAGCATCAAATCTATTTATATAAAGCTAATTAAAAATGTCTGTTTTCACCGATATCCCAAGACGAATCTTTCAGCCAGGAGAGAGCCCCGAAGAGAGAAATAAACTGATCCATACGGCTGCCTGAACAATCTTCACTTGCCTTCGTGAGACTCCCTGCTGACTCCTGAAAACCAAGATCAATTTGACATCAACTAACTGCGGTTATTCTCACTGTCCTTCTAAGCGAGTGGTACACCGAACTCCTACATGGCGCACGTTAATGAAGCTGCGTGTGGCAGAGCTCTGACCTCAGCAGGTAAAAATCAGGATTTCTGAGAAGATTACAAGTGCCAGATTTGCAGGCCTGATGGTTTCATTAGAAGAAATTAGTGCATTTTTTGTACTAGATTTAGTGTGTATTGATTAAACAAAAAGATTCTGAAATACTGGAGTGTAATCAACTAAAAGGCTCTGCTGGTAGCTCTGCATTTTTAGAAATCAATCTAAAAATCCAATGCCTCCAAAAAATAAGGTAAAACAGCTAATGATTACATTTAAAAGCATAGCAGTAGATCTAAATGTAAATGCAAGGAAAAGAAGACTACAAATAAATATGAGACTGTAATAGCTGTAAATGTCTTGCCTTTAGGAACACCTAATTTATTTGTAAAGGTAGGTTCTGAGCCTCCTGTTTGCTCTCCTCTGGGTCCCATAAACTGTGACTCTGTTAATATAAAGCTTAGTCTGCTTCTAAAAAACAGCGGAGCAGCTTAGTTTATATTCTGATCTTCAAGCAAAGGTCGTATCTCACATAGGTTTTTTCCACTCTTTTTTGTGTTGCACACAGCAGACGTGCTGGGGGCTTGCCTTTCTTCTGAACAACTCAGATGAAGTTTCGGCCCAAACTGGTACGCAGGAGGCACTGACTTTTCTCATCCAGCCACGTCAATTCTTAAAGCATTTTAAATCTATTAAATTCAGAACTCGTGCTTGGGAGGGTCACCTGACGAACATGTAATCTGTGCCATTTTACACAGCCTGCAGATACGGTTCAGAAACAAGAGTGAAAATTTCCTATTCATTTTGTGTGTTTGCTGTGGATAGTGGCGATAATTAACCAGAGAGATGTAAATTATTTCGTAATGGATAATTTCAGTGGAAACATCCAGCTGTCCTGAAATTGATTTGTGCCTAGAATTGAGACTAGCATTGGGTAGTTTCCACCCTCTGCTCTGAATACTCCCCAAATGCATTCCCCAACCCAGGGATTGCTGGAGGAAAACTACTACAAAACAGAGGGTGTGTGTTGGGAGAGGAGTTTTCAAAACTAGCTGGTTCTCATACACGGCAGCTCCTTACTCCCAACTGTCTCATCACAGTCCATTCCAAAATGAAAAGACAGCTTATTAGATACTTCACATTTTCACAAAAACAGATCTGTCAAACCAGAAAGCACACCCACAAATGGAGGGCTGCTGGCTGACCAAGTGGCTCGGTATTTCCCGTTAGCTCACCCACAATTACGCATCATATTCTCTAATCTGAAGTGTGTGCACACATGTACATATTCACATAAACTTGTATTTCAAAGTGACATTTATGGTTAACACCACAGCTTAGGAAAGCAGAAATCTATATTTTAAATCATATCTTCTCCATAAGCCTGCAATAGCACTTAGTTAAACATCACCTTCCACATACAGAGTCCTGCTGATTGTATTCATCCACGGACGTGTGTGCAAACATCAAAGAAAATAACATAACCATTTTTACTTTGCTCCTATTCAAGATACGTTAAGCCTGAAAAGCAAAGAACAGCAATGCAGTATGCTGAACAGGGAAGACACGTCTAAAACCACCTCTGAACCACAACAGTTAAAAGAATTAGTGACCCTTTGAGTCTCACCAGTGTGAAACTATTAAGATATGGAAAAATTGGCATGAAAGGAGGCAATGTACTTTGTTTTATGTCTATAGTCCTTACTTTTTTCTTGTCTGGCTAGTAGCAAGGCTGCTACTATCATATTTAGAGTCTCCCTGGCTGTGTTTTAGCCCTCCACACATGGTAACCTCTCTCTGAAAATGGACAATGCCTCTCCCAAACAGATAAGTTGGCAGACATGGGATCAGATGATTTGAAGTACATTTCTTACTGAACTGTCTCAAAGCTCTGCACTTCATGACTAAGGGCTTTACCAGACCTGGCAGGAACAGGGCTAATCCCCTGTGTTTCTTCCCCAATCCAGAAAAGTGAAGAGAGAATTTCTAGGAGAAAAGTGCTGTGTGAAGTGCTGCTCTCACATGAGCATCCTGGTACAGCTGTCAGGCAGCCAAGGAAGCCATCACTCAGCTTGCAGGTAAGCAGTTCTGTTGTGGTCTGCAAGTGCCACGATAAGACCATGATACATGACCCAAATTAGTTCCGTCCTCATGTCAAAACTCTCTAAGCTTGGAATAGTTTGCCCCTTTTTTCCTTGGACTCTTTTTTCTTTACATGAAAAAATTTGAAGAGATTGAAATTGAAGTTACAACAAAATCTCAAAACTTTTTTTTTTTAGATCCTTGCCATGCCATATTTAATCTGTGAGAAACAGATGAAAAACAATACTTAGCACTTTAGAAAACAATGTTGATATTTTTCAAATGAACACAGAACCAGGTTTGAAATAAAACTTCACAATACACAGATTCAAGAATTCTCTTTTTACATTTCTAATGGTCGAAACCAGCAGGCAATGAGCCCCACTAAAATGAGACAAAAAGTCATTCCACACTGAAATGCTAAAAGCCTTTCATAATCACAAATTTCCCATCTCATTTTTCAAGGAGAACCTCTTCTTGCAGAAACATTGCAACATTACTTTCTTCCCCTTTCAGCATTGTGAAACAGCACATTATTTCCATGCACGGAAGCTAAGGTGTAAGGGCATTAAAATCCAAATACACTCATAATGACCGACCAGCTAGCAGTCACTTCTGAAAATAACGCAGCTGCAAATCTTACTCCAGACCATGACAACTCTGAAGCTCCCCAGACTGAACAAAGGCTGAAGAATTTCATACTCCATGTAAATAGAAGTAATAACGTACCTAATTCCACTGTAATTTCCTCAAATGGGAAAGAACTGGCAGACAGGTTACGATACTGAGAGAACAGAAATGCTGGACCAAGTTAAATTACTTCTATAGTTTTTATACTACACACAACAGCTGCTAGTAACACTCATTCATATGGGAAAAGGATCTTAGATACTGTATTTCAAGTGATACATCTTTGACGCAAAGGAATTATTTACATAAAGGGGATGAATCACAAACAATTAAGAAGTGTAAGCTTCCAGTGTCACTATCTACTACATAATTTCATTCTGAACTTTTAAAACTCAGTACCAGAACTCCCAACATTACAAAAACATGGTGAAAACTTCTATAGTAGTTTGAAAGCAGACAAACAGGCATTTCACCTGCGCTCCAAGCTAAGCAAAAAGCTACAGAGCAGCTGTTACCAGACTAAATCCGGGAGACTGTGTCCTGCTGAGATGTAAGGTATATTAAGGCATCTCACTGCAACATTGAGATGGTTTCTGGTCATCTTGAAGTATGATGAAAAGTTTATGCATGTCTGCCTAAAAAAAGACCACAGATATATCCACCATTTCTTATCCAAATGTCCCAAATTCCAAACACCAGCCTAGGTGTATTGTTTTAAGTAGTAGCACCCAATGCAGTCCCAGATATCCTCTTTTATGATCCCAAGCCTTCATTTCTGTGATCTTGTCTATATAATGGCATAACACTGTTGAACTTTCTCGCAAAGCAATTTCATTTCCACAGAGGAAACAAAAGACAAAGTAAAATTATTACATCGTTGATCTAGGTAGAAGGAGACAAGCTTTCAAATATCTCAGCCTTTTCACTATATCTGAAGCTTGCCCAATTTTATGAAATTATTAAATGCTCACGTAAAAGACACTAACCCTACATACAAACCTCTTTTACATAGTTCGACCTAAAGCATTGAAGTCATTTAACTCTCCAAAGAGCAAAGCATCATTATCCTCCTAGGTAGTTCTCCCAGTTTACCAGTTTGTTACAAAAAGGCTGCCTTGGCATCCAACAGACTGCACACAGGTCTCGGAGGGGTGACTGCCCTTCCTCTTCCACAGGACTGGAAGTCCAGGAGGCCACAACGCAGCGTGGGAACGCCCATACCTCCATGAGTGCTCGAACCAGGGAACTTCCACACACTTGTATTTAATATCTGATCCACTTTGCTGTTCAGATTATTAGAGCTCTAATGAAAACGCCACTAATGAGTTTCCATTTCCACACTAT
The DNA here is from genome assembly GCA_013399475.1 of Chauna torquata. Taxonomy (NCBI): domain Eukaryota; kingdom Metazoa; phylum Chordata; class Aves; order Anseriformes; family Anhimidae; genus Chauna; species Chauna torquata. The sequence continues at coordinate 55,303 of VXAL01019640.1, read as the reverse complement.
AACGGCTCTACTGCACAAGGCTTGCACTCTCACTGCACTTCTTCCCCTCAAATGACAAATTCTTCCAGCCTCCCTCCTCCGCTCAGACCCTAGTTTTCACAAAACCAGTGAGAACTTTGTATCTTTGACAGCTTGCAACAATTGTTGAAAATTTGGCCAAAGAATTCAAATAAAGTTATTGGACACACTTGAAAAAAACACCATAGGAAATCTGCATGCATCTCCATGAGAAGCCACTTCTTACACACACAAGCACACACACAAACACACACAGACACTGATCTATAGGCTGCCACAGTTAAGCAGTGCCACTGCCTGTTGCACTATGCTTCTGGAGACAAGCAATTAACACCAAAGTTACACGTTGCAAGCAAAGAAAGGTGGTATTCTTTTAAAAATTATTATTTAAAAAGAGAAATACTATAGTGAGAAAATCACTTTGGAAAGCCAACAGTGTTAGCAGGTTAGCCCACTTGAGAAAAACGATCACATCCTTTGACCAAGGAAGAATTCGGTGGATTTAGCAGGGTTGCACAACAGTCACCACGCGAGAGAGGTCTCTGCAAAACGGTCCCCTTCAGCCTTAACAAACCAGAACAGTACACACAAAATCTCCCAGGTGACTGTATGTACGTACACAACTGCAAACAGGGACATCTTCAGCCTGACAACAGACTTAAGACTTAACAGCAATTTATTTTCTACTTCTCATAATACTTTGAAAATATTTATTAGTGGTTGTCTAGTTCTTAAAAGTAAATTCCATCTAAAACTGATGAAACAACTCTTGTGTTTGGATGCTGAAATATTTTGCATTCGTAGATACAATTACAAATTAATTACAGCAACAACACATGCAAGAAGGAAAATTAACAGGCCGGGGCTCTTGTCTGGGATTCTGCAGATCTAAGTTGAAAGCCTCACTGAGCCTCAGGCTTTCCGCTTAACCTCGGGCAATTCATTTAACCTCCCCTGCACCTCTTACTTATTATATACAGTACTGTACAGATAAGAATGTCACAATGCTTCTTATCTAAGAGGTTTATATGACAAACATGCAAAAAATCCTAGCACTAGGGTCTATGTGGTTACCTATGGACACACAAAAGATGCAAAAAAAAAAAAAAAACCACAGATGTTCTCAACAGAACATTCAGGGCTCAAATATCTCCTCTCTGTAAAAGAGGAGAAAACTCACATCTCCCAAAAGCCCAGAAATTGTCATAAAAGAACCGTTAGGAGAAAGACATAGCAAAAGTTTTCTGTCAGTATCAGTAGCCCCAGTGCAAGAGTACCACAAAAAAATAAAAAGAGGTCTCAGATGCAGACAGCCAGCTCAGAGGGAGAAAAATCACCTTAATTTCAGATAACAAAAGAGAAGTGAGATGAGACAAAACCAGTTAGTTCTGCTCCAGTGTTATGGATGGGGAAAGTGGCTATTCCCTGCTGTTACAGAAGGAGCCATGCTAGAGACAACACGCAGTGCCAATGATTTCCAAAAGGGAAACAGAGGAGGCAAGCAGGAGGTGCCGGACAGCGGATGGCATAGCAGTACCTTTAGGAGAAGCACTTTTATTTTCTGCCTGTCCTGGTATGTCGGCACACTTGGCAGATTTCTTTGCAGCGAGAAGTCTGCCACAGGACTCCAGGACACAGAGGGGCAGATGTTGAACAATGAGCACAAAGCCCAAAATAAAAATCAGCAGCTTCCTGAAAACCTTAGCACTTTCAGTAACATGCAGTTAAGAATGACAGGTAGAGACATACAGCATATTTTAATCAGATGAAAGACATTTACCTTATGGGCCTGAGCCATGTATTAGATATTCCAATACACGGGTCTCATTTAACAGTCTAGTGGGGAAGAGGAGGAAATGCAAAGCAAAGAACTACACTTGTGCTTCCTTACAGACCTTCCAGAAAGCAACTTCAGTCCAGAGATAAGGAGGGAAGGCAGCCAAGAACTGATCAAATGAACCAACAGAAGATGTTCAGTCATGTCACTGGAAATAAACCACTTTAAAGAAATGCAGCTCAGTTAAGTAAAGAGAGAAATCTGAACAAGTACGAATGCATTTCAAAAGCAAATACTCATAACAGACTCTCCATGGGCAGTAGCACAAGCAAGTTGGCTGATAAAGCAGATTCAGTTGCTAAAGCAAATGGAATTCACATTCACATTTAGTTAGTGGAAATCTACTAGATACCCGAGGGTGATGAACATTAAACAGTGTGAAATTTTATTGCATTTTTCTGCTCCCCTCCTGGGATTTTTATGATGATAACTATTCTTTGCATATAAACAGTATCAGCTCCAAAAGCTTCATTTTAATCGAAGATGTTCCATGAAATTTTAGCATGTGCAAAGGCTCTGAATGCTACGGTTTCTTCGTGAAGAATGACATATTAATAGAGTTAGTGAATTAAACCCACATTCATGTTGTGAATGGCGAGGTGACTTGGATTCATACCCAGCAGGTTCTGATGTATGGTGAATTTGCTGTGTTGATAATTTGCAATTTATTTGAATATTCCTGATGTACAGAAACTTGCTTAACTGTCTTGTCATGCAGAAGATTGATTTCCTGAACACCCACCTACATTATTATTAACATTTATATACAGCCACACTTTGCAATGAATACATGCATATTCCATTTCTAAAGACTGCCTCTATTCCTCCAAAGCACTACTCACAACAGTCACGCTGGGTCAGACCAAATTTAATCTAGCCCAGCACTCTGTCTTCATTGGCAGCCAAAGCAGACAGATCATTTTGGAAAAGTACAAGAGCAGGACAAAGGCAGAACAAAACTTCAGCAGAGCATTCTCCTAGTCTCCAGCAACTTACAACTCGGACACTTTCTGAATCAAATGTGGTACCTTCACAATAATAACCCCAAATTTTTTATTATTTTTATTCCTGTAATGGTTTCACTCTTTTTGAACTTCTGTAACATCCTACAGCATGTTATCCCAAAGCTTAACCAGTACTCATCATGATTGTGCTTGCTTAAGCCGGCAAATTTCATTTGTTTCCCTCTAGTTCCTGTAAGGCAGACATACACCACATTAGAGAGACTAGTGAGTTATCCTGAATACAAAAAGACAGTAACAAGAAAGAGTGCAAAGGAAGTTGAGACACTAAAGACACACGTCCAGATTGTGAAGGGACAGACAATTCTTCACTAAGCAGATACTCTGCCTAGCTGCAGGAACTACTGCATAGAAACAAACAAAAATTCCCCACATATTAAATTGTTTCAACACTGTTTTCACTGGTAGCACACAGATAACAAATCTCAACAGAAAATCCCAAACCAGATTACAACTAGATTTTTTATAGCCTGAAGTATCAGATAAGTTTTATGAGACAGAAGAAAGAGCAGCTGCACAGAACACCTTTCATTTAAAAGACAGGATAATAAATGAATATAAAACAATGGAAGGAACAAGGAAAATAAACACAGTCTTGTTGTCCTTACTCTATTTATAGCTTAAAAGGCAGGTTGGGGTGCTGCAGCTATAACGTATCCAAAAACTAACCAGGACTTGTATTTAAAGTAAGGAAGACAAAAGACAAAAAGAAGAGACTACCAACAAAAAAAATTGTGTGTGTGTGTAAAAGAAACACATTGTGTGTGTGCATGTGCATGTGTCTGTGTGTGTGTGTGTGCGTGTGCGTGAAAAACAGAAGGGAAGAAGAATCTCAGGAATATGAGAAGCTAAAAGACTTCAGGGCAAATGAAAAGGTGATAATAAAAAGAATCTAGCCACCTGTGAAATATGCATAAAAAAATAAACCAACAATTGCTACTGAAATTTGAGTGCTGGATTAGAAGCAATGCTGCAGTGAAGAAGTTACAGAAGTCCCCTGGACAACAGGAACTCCTGAGGTTGAGCGATGCGCTTTCAGGGCGACCAGAGGAACGAGGCCGAAGCACACCTGCTGCTTCCTGCCTCCTAGAAAGCACTGCCTCAAAGCCGGGGCGAACGGAAGGAAGCGGTACGTGCTTTCTTCTCCGACGTTACAGAGAAGGGAGGACCGGGAACCATACTACAGGGAGTGATTTTGCATTGGCAGTGTGCATTAGCACACCTTAGTGCCGGCTTTACCAGGTGCTTCATTCCTTATATTGAATCCCCAGCACAAAGTGCAGGACACTGAATTTGCAGGACATAGAAAAGAAGAAGCTTAAGAAGCCTTCACCTCAAAAGTGAACACACTCTTCTCCTCTACTCAAGTAAGGATCCAAAGAACGCTCAAAGGAAGGCTACATTCCCACTTGGATGCCTTATTCAGAAGAAGGGGTCTTCTACTGCTTTCCATCTTTGAATTCACAAAAGAAAAAACAAAAACCATTTCTGTCTACTCCAAGTAGACTCGGAACAAAAATTAGAATGATGAGAAGCACCTTTGAGCAGATGGAACCAAAAAGTTTCCATATCAGAACAGGCAGTTTCCTATACTAGAAAAACTCCCCCCATTTTTATTTATTTATTTTTAAGCATTTTAGCTACATCTATTGATTTTCCTCCTCCTCTTTTAGGGAACATTCACAGATGTGCAAAGCCACCTCTAACAGCAACATTAGCTGAAGCAAAAAATGAAATTTACACTTGACTGCCTTCTTCAACAATGTGCAATCACCATTTAATAGGAAAATGGAGCAGAGTGCAAACAGGAAAAGGAAAGGCCTGATTAAAACCCACCAGTCCTAGAGCTGACGATTCCCCCGCCACGGAAACATGGCAAACGTGGCACACAGAGCACCACAACCCAGGCAGGGCTCCCCGGTCCCTGTGTCCCTGCTGCTGACACCAGGCACAGGCTGAGCTCAGAGGAGCAAAGCTCTGCGGTGGTCCTCAGCCCCTCCGGCACCGACAAACGCAGGTGGATTGAAGCAGAAGCACCGAGGGAGGGTATTTTTTGCTGATAGGCAGAGCACTAGCTATCACGATGCATCAGCTTGTTTTCCTTTCGTTAAGGAAAGCAAAGCAAATGCTTGAGCTATGCAGTCATGAATCTTGTTTGGTAGCTAACAAAAGCCAAATCCATTAAGAAAAACCAGGAAGGTGGGGTTTGACCTCTGAATGCTCCTAAGTCCAGCAGAGACACAGCCGCCTTTTCTTCAGACAGATTCTTGCATAGGACGCCTCACTCTTCTCTTCACACAGCAGAGCTCAGCCCAAACCCTCCTGCCCACAAGCAGGAGAGGCCCAGCCAGCTCAGCAGCATGACCCAAAGCAGCTCAAACCCCGCCGCTGGGCTCAGCGCCGCGCGCAGCACGCGGGCAGCACGGGCACGTTTCCGACGGCCCCGCCAGCACACAGCGTGGGCTGGGCTGCAAGCCCTGCTCTGCGTCGGCCACCGGTGATAATCCCACCATGGTGGGGCTTACTTCTGTCGCAAAGCAAGCAACCGAAGAGTCAGTCCCTTGTTTTAGCTTCACTTCAGAAACAGGAAGACGTCCCCTCAAAAAGCCAGGAGCTAGCTCTGAAAGGCTTCACTCCGTGATACGCTCCTCCTGCCATCCGCAGCCCAGCGACCTGCGGGACGGTTTCTCAAGACAGCACTGACTTGGCCCCGCTGCGCAAGCTGGGTTATCCGAGGGTATCTGACCTACGGCACTGCCAAAAGATTCACTTTCACACTCGGACCATACTTGACAGGTTGATTTTTTTTGTTGTTGTTTCAGTGTTTTTCATCATGTATGTTACAGCTCTGTTATTAATGGACTCTCCTTTACACATGTCTGAGGACGAGAAAAATCACCTAATTACCTGCCTGCCCCATGAGTGCAGGAATGGGGGGGCTACCAGTTTGCTTTCCACTCCTTTCTCTTCTTTCTTTTTGTATGTATGAGATTTACCATTCACTGTCATATGTGAGCTGGAAGAATCATTCTCTAATTATCAGGATTTCTCACGCCAACTTTGAATTGCTGGGTTTCTCTTTTTCTCTTAAATTAGGAAAAAAATCCTTTGAAACAATATTTCATTTTCAATGGGCTCTGAGAAAAATCTGAATTTCTGCTCAGCTTTTAATCGATATTCACCATACATTATTAATAACAAAACCAAAAGAACATTGCTAGAGCAAACAAGTAAACAGACCCATTCCAGTAACTTACTGGCAATCAGAATAAAATGATTAGAAAAAGCTTTTTAATTTTTTCCAGCTAGGTAGAACCTTCACCTCTTTATTTTATCAAGTATAGCTTTGTTTGCAATATGACAGAATTTTAAAAAAGCTTTTTTTTGTTAGCTCACTGTCTCGAAAACTTAGATTATATATCTACAAGCAGGATGGTGCTGTGGTGCTACACAGCCAGAAGACATCAAGATCAGTACTGCTGGGGGATGATCGTCTCCAACAACTACCTACTGCTCCAACCAGAGTCTTGTGGAAGTTAACACCAAACATTCCAGTCACGGTGGGATGAGTCATTTGACCCACTGCAGTTACGGAGTACTTCCACAGCACCTGATTTTTATAAACCTGCACGTTCACATGGCTTGGCAGCTCAGCTCCTGCCTCCTTGAGCCACTCTGCCAAGCTGAAGGCAGCTAACCCATGAACTGAACAAATGGGCAGACATTTCATGGGTAAAACCAGCTGTAATTATACATTCTAGCAAAATCAATACATACCACAGGCTCCTTAAGCACCTGTCAGGACAGTCAATTATTAGTAAAAGAAATCTGCAACCAAAATGGGCTTCTAAACAGCACCTCTGTGACAGTGAGAAATTTCCCTGTGCCCAAGCCAGAAAGATGCTAAGAGGCAATGGGCACTGCTAATTTCAGTCTTGCTCCTGTTTGCCCTTGTAAACTGAACATACTGACAACTCGTGCACATGTTAAAGCTGCAGTGCCAGCTGCAGCCTAATCTGGCTAAAGTCAGATCCCTTCTAGACCCCTAGACTGATACCATGCAAGACTAAGTAACCACAACCGACAATCTTTACAGCAAAAGCTTCCCAGAGAAGTATCACAGAGAACAGAGTACACTGCTAACATCTAGAAAACTAAAAGATAAAGATAGGAATTTATCTAACGCAGCTGCCTGGGGCAAAACATCTACACAGATAAGTAACGATCAGAGTTTCACTGCCCGACTACGTGAGAGGCACTATCTGTTATTAAAGTCACTGAAGTTTGATTACAGGAAAGTGGTATTGAAACAAATAGTGATCACCTCCCCACTTTAAGTGACTGGGGGAGAAACAGCACGAAGGGATAACAGAGTCTGAGCGCTCAACAGCATAGTGCCCTAACCCCAGCTCTTCAGCGGCAGACGGTAGCTGTCTGTAAATTATATGGCCAACATGCAACAGCAACAAAACAAATCCTGGAAAGATTCAACATGCCAACGTGCCTCACCTGTTGAAAAAACCTACATTGAAGCACTCCGGAAAAATTAAGGAAGGGCAAAAAAAAAAATAAGACGACATGTAACAAGTCCAGGGTAAATAAACAAGATGTGAGCAGCCAAATGACTACAGGCACAAGGCACAGTCCTAATGAGGCAATGTTATTTCAGGAGGACAGGACAGTCAAAACAGCTAAACTGGAATTCAGAAACATTTCAGCCAGAATTTCTCTGTTGAAACAGCTTTATATAAAATAAATAAATGTATGTCACGAAGAAAGCTCCAGTTATATATTTTATAATCATGCAGTTCTGTTAAGCCAACTGTCTCAGTAAATGACTTTATATTTCTGGGTAAATTCTCAACTTAAAAATGATATTGTTTTATTCTTATGCATCCAATTCCAATGCTCCCAATGCATTTAATATAAAATATGCACGTTCCAAATCTCAGACACCGGATGAATCCAAATCTGGCTGGCTACATGTATCTTTCAAGTCAGACTACAATCAGCAAAAACACACAGCAACCAAGCAGCATGTTTTTTGGTTTTATGAACATCCCAGCTTCAAGGGCATTACAGGAAATTAGATTTCCAGAACTGGGACCCCTCCCTCCCTCATCCCACTCATGGGCACAGGCAGCAGCCACATATCGTAACACTTCGGTGCTTTGCTACCCAAATAGAAAAAGATTTAACCTAATCTGTAAGAAGCGAAGTCAAAACGCCAGCATCCTGTAAGTGAAAAGATTAATCCTGCTTTGAATTAGATCCATGGCAATGATAGAGTGGGCCAGCAAATTTTGCATTAGTGCGTAGAGCATTGAGTAACAGATATAATTTCTCTCCTCTATAACATATTCCACTTGGGTTCTCGCACCTACACTATCACCATGGTACCCAACTATGTTCCATTACAGTAGCAGCATTCCAACTTTGACATATGACACATAGCTCATGTGTTTCTCTCCTTCTTTCCATCCTTAAAGTATGCAGTTTTAATTCACTACCCATGTTTTAAGTTTTTCCAAACAGAATTGGTAGTTATTTTAATTATGGAGGGTAACATTGAAATTACATTGAGCTGAGAAAGTAGGAGATATATGCTGGTTTTACATCCATAAAAAGTTTGTTTCGGTTTTTGAACAGCATGAAGAAAACAGTACCACTTCCAAAAGTGATCCTGAAAAAGTTCTGTTCTACATAGAGCGCCGAGACAGCATTACAAGAACTCCTTTAGGTATCCCAGGCACTAATAATTAGTCAACATAACCATTGAGACCTTAAGTTTTTCAGGGAAGTCACTGCGAAGACTTAACAGCAGATTTGATCTGTGTGCCACAGACCATGCAGATGAGCCTGAAACATTTTGTAATTCCAAAACAGAATCACACTTCAGTAAATTGCTGTATACTCTATCCCAGTCAAGAAATTAGAGGTACACATGAACGAGGACAGGTTGCCAGCCTGCTGGTCACAGTGGAACACAATGCTTACCAAAACAAACCGAGAATTTTGGCTTAACCAAACAGACCAGGAAAATTGCTATAGTTACAGATCAGCCCTGACATTCACAGGAGGCTATACCATAGCTCCTGACTTTTCCACATACTTTACTCTGCAAACCGATGTTATCTCTAGCAACATTAATAATTCACTTTAATACTAGCTGTTAACCCAAGAGTAGCTTTAAGGCAAATATGACGACAGATTGAAAGCAAATGGTGCTGCCATAAGCTAACAGAAGAAGAAAAACAAGCTTAATGAAGACAACCCATTCTCTAAGAGGTTCAATCCAAGATTAAATAGTGAAAGACAGTATTTCAGTTCATTCAAACAGATATTTTTGTCTATAGCTGTTCTGATCTGTAGATATCAGCTAATCACAAGGTGTCACAACAGGATAATAGTGTTTAGCATTTCCAAAATTCTATTAAAAAAACACAAATACTCTCAAAATACAAGAATTATACTTGTTTAAACTGGACTCCCTGCCACAAAGAGAATCGAGGCTTTAATAAACCTTATAATATAAGACAAATAAAAAAAAGCCCCAAGGTCTTCCATCTATGAGTTATACAAGAACAAATTAAACTGTACAGGAAGAATAGAAAGGAATTTTCTCCTTTCTTTTCTCATATGTCTGTGAATCTTCACTTTATAAAACTTCCATGGGTGACTGACAATATGGTAAGCCCTCAGTCATGCAGACAAAAAATTTCTACTTCTACGACAGAAAAAATAAATCTGACAGCAAGTTAGACATGTTACTAGCAATCTGAAAAGACCAGGCAACGCCTCTGCAGAATGAGCTTCAGCATGCAACAAGGACCTCCGTACAGCATTCTAAGGGAGCTTCCCTTAGTTTCCTCTTTAGGATCTATGTGCATTTGAAGTGCTCTGATTTGAATTCTCTCCAATTCAGATCCTGGCTAAGAAGCCAGCTGTCCTCCACACACCTGTGGAATATGAGCCAGAGCTCTTGATCTGACACCAAAAGTCATTTACTAGAAACACAGCAATCAATTACAGGTACTGGTGTGACATTGTATGATAATAAAATCTGATATGAACCTGAAGAGACGGTTACATTTTGCTCCTAAAGCCCTCTTGATCTGTACTAGGATCCATCTAAGACTGAATCTTTCACCTTAAGTAGTATTACGATCTACAGAACACAAGGATGTGAGTAGGTAAACTAATGAGTTTTCTAGGAAAAGCTATGGAAATTTTTGATTATGCATCTTTTTTTTTTTTTAATGCAACTGACTAAAAGCAGACTCTCTCTAAATATAGTTTCATTTCTTCACTCATAGGAGCAGCGTACCAACTTATCTACTACAATCAACTGGCATCTACCTCCAGCCCTCTCTCCTTGATCACTAGCTGCAATGTTACACTCTGTCCTGCTTAAAACATCCAGCAATCATTCACCCTCCTGGCAGCCTATTGTCCAGAATGATTGTTCTGAAAAACAAGGTGTTGCAGTGAATCTTTATGAAGCAAAAGCATCCATTTGTTTGCTGTTCTTTTATATATATATACACACACATATATTTATATAAACACTATTATTATATTAAATAAGCATTATATGTTTACACAATAGTGTATTATTTTGCATATGTAAAAGTTTGCACATACATACACACATTTACATCATGAACTCCACATCCACATCTTGATCTCACAAGACTGAGATGTGCAGTGAAGTAACATTTATGTATTGAGGAACTCTACAACACACGCATGGCATGAACACGCAAGAGAATTCTGAGCTGACAAAAGTCAAACACAAACACCTACGAAGTTTTCTTTTGATCTGACATTAACGTAGACAATAAAACCAAGACTATCAAACTGAGACCCAGGCTACAGTTTCTTTAACCATATCGCCAAATCAAGCATGTTTGGGGATTTTTTTGTTGTTGTTGTTTTTATACCATGGCTGGAAATTTTAACAGAAATGTTATTGTACATTTGAAAACAGAACAAACTTGAGGGATTATATCAAATCAATTCCACTGGGATTTGTGTCCGCTCTAATCCCCTATTCAGTCTCAATCTCATTAACATACCAGGCTTAATTGGCATTTCATCCCTGCATTGTGTCTCCAAAATGAACAAGGTGTAATTATGTTAAAAAGAGCACTTCAACGGTTTTAGTTTAATTCATGTCATTCATCCGCGTCAGAATGAACGCAGATGTTCTATTGCGGGATACAGCAAGAGATGAGCAGCTTTGAAACCATACTTTTTAGTTGAAAACTTTATGTTAAAAAAGTTATTTAAGTGAAACGTAAAACACAGTATTTTCTTCCTTTGTTTCAGTTGCTATACAACATTAACTTTCAAAAGCTGGTTCTGCTTAATTTGATTTTTCATTTTCAAATGAACAGCTGTGTTTAAGTCTAAAAGCCCTTTGTTTAAGCATACAGAGCCCCAGAAAAGGTTTGAACAAAGCATCTTTCTGTAAACACTTGATTACCAGGAAAGGCCTGTCTTTCAAAGTAATCTAGGGGTGTTTTTGCTCTAGGTTCTCTTTTAAAGGAAAAAAAAAATTGCATCACTTCTCAGATGTCAAACAACAAAAGCAACAAATGTTTTACTAATTGCATGGGCTTCTTGTATTCAAGGTAAATACAGGAAGACAGAAGAGGGTTTTCCAAATGGCCACTTTCAAACAATTTTCCCCCACTTCCCCAGTTACAGGCACAAACCCATATTAATGAAAACCACAACTAATAGGCATGGTATTTCAGTTGTCAGCAAATCAACCGTTCTTAAATTTTGTGGTCATATGGGTCCTCTCTAATACTGGTAGTTCCTGGACAAACTGAATATTCATCTAAACACGCTATTTTAATTAATATTTAGGTTCAACAAAGCTACAGAAAACAAAGATGTGAGCTGAGAGTCATTGAATAAGGATTCTTTAACTGTTACTGTGCATTAAGAAAAAGGCTTAGCAAGGAGGCCAAAGTATCTGTCCAAATTTTCAGTTTTAACATTAGTTTTGACAGTGCTTTATTCCCCATTTAATGGTTCTTGTGAGGAAGTAAATGCACAAGTGCAATTCACATCATTAAAATCAGGTAAGTGACTACTGGTGAAAATGTTTTAGTAATTTTAATATATCTACTAAGCCATTCCCTGTTATATTTTCCCAGCTAAAAAAAGATTAAAAAAACAAAATCTATTGTATAAAGTCTGTAATTCCCTAATTACATCGCACTGGATAAACACAGGAGAATTTAGAGAAGCAGGTAAATGTGTAATTAGGGAATTAAGACATATTATTCAGAATGCATAACAATGATAACTGATTCAAAGGCGCATCCAATCAAAGAAGCAAGCAAAGTACCTCTATAAAATCACCCGTACAGTAGGCCTGTAATTCATTACAGGTGACTGGAGTATAGTATCCACATACACCCTGAGTGGTTCATTCACAAACTGATTAAAAGGATCATGTAAAAGGTTCTAGTCAAAGCCAGAATGACAAAAAAACCTTTAATAAAAGCATAGACAAAGCATTCATAAAAATAATGTTGGTGTCTTTTTAACATAGAAATAACTAGTGAAGGATTCTTTATCAAAATATGACACGGATTACGAAATCACATCACAAATTCCTCCAGGCTTGTACATATACAGAACACTGTGGGGTTGCTGGTTTTTTTTTTTTTTTAAATCATCTTCAGAAAAGAAGAGAATGTTTAATGTTACAGTACCACTTTATATGCAAAGGATATACATTCTAAACTATTCTAGTTTAGAATACATAAATATACAAAAAAAGTAACTCCATGTTTCTATTTTTTCATCATTATTATTTAAAAGCAAGTTAGACAATCATTGTATCCATCTTTTTCTTCCCTATAATACCTGCTTGCCAACTTCATCTACATAAGATACACAGTAGACATCTCAAGGATAATTCTCTTCCTACACGTTCTGTAAAAATAAGCAGCTGGTGACGGGAGAACTGAGAATTCACAAATTCACCCTGAATTCTTTAGTCCATAGTCTAATCTTTAGTGCTGAATACAGGTACTCACATGCTGCTATCCAAAATACTCTGTAGGAAAGGAGCAACAGGGGAGAAAACCATGGTGGTTTTCCAGGCTAATGAAGAATCAACAGAATAATTAAGCACAATTCAGGTTTTAAAAAAAAAAAACCACTAATTAACCAAGATGGAGAAACCCATAGGAAACTGCTTTTCCTTTTTCACTGCTCATGAAACTACTCATTTGGTCCTTCAGACATGAGCTAAAGGTCCATTCAATATTTGACATACTTAACCCTAAAAAGGACTTTTTAGGTCACTGGGAAATCTCTGGGCCCAAGTTTAGAAACGTTTAAGCATATGCTCATTCATCTTAGCCAGTTTAAAACCAAACAAGCCGTCCAATTCTTCTCTGAATTGAGAAGCACACTACCTGGAGACAGTATTACACATCTCTTGTCCTCCTTCCTCTACTGAAGATACACAGGAAAACCATAAAAGCAGCGGAAGCTGATCAAGGAGAAGCTCAGTGCAGGTTTATTTTCAAGTAAGTCAGGTTTAATACGAAACAAAATGTATTCATTGATTGCCAATAATAAAAGCCTGTTTATTTCATGCTACTGTAACTTGGGAGCTAGAACTTACCTCCAGCTATGCCATTATGTTTAATATTCAAAACTTATAAACAACATATGACCCCCTGGGCTTGGAAACAAGTCAAAAATCTTATGTGTTTTTACTTCAATATTGCATTTATGACCATACACTGCAGTTAGAATATAAACAGTTTTAAAACCACCTGCTTTGGAAAAAATTATTTTCCATAATTAAACATTTTCATATCAAAGTTCTCCAGGTTATCTAAGAACATTTGTTTTCCTTTCAAACATATAAATCAAAACCAGAATACAGTATTAAATAAAACCATAACTATAAACACAGACAAAATAAGTGTCTGGAAAAAAAAATCACTAAAATACAATTATAGCAAATATCAAACATCAGAAAAAGCAAGACCTTAACTTGCTTCAGGGATTGTCTTCAGGGATTTGAATTCATCTCTGATTTGAATGAAACACCATAAAACTCCAAATTATCCTCAATCCCAGTTGCGTATTTCCGTATCTTCAATTGACTGTGCTTTTGACAGGGTCTAGCATTTGTCCTGTTAAACCCACATCTCAAGTCTTTTCTTCCCTGATCAACATTAGCAATGGTGCTTACGTTGCATTGCACAACATCTTGGCAAGAACAAGCCTCTGCAACCTTTTACAAAGCACCCGAAGGTAATAAACATCTGTCATGTCTGCTCAGGAGATGGGAACCATCTACATCTAGACACACAGTGGACAGATGTCCAAACCTCTACAGAACACAGCCCTCATGGTGCAGCCAAAAGGTAGCCGTGACTCAGCAGCATCCGCCATGACAAGTGCCCACGCACACAGCCATCACGCAAGAGAATATGGGTCCAACACGTGACAGTCACAAGCCTTTGTGAAGGAGGGGAAAAAGCTGCAGGGAGTGGACTACTGAAAGTATTCACGCTGCTTGCAACTCATCCCTGCCCTTGTTTGAAACTTCATCACGAAGCAAAAAGGATCATCCAAGCTGTTCCTAAATGCCACATCTAGATCACAAGTGCCAAGCGAGCCATCCATTTTAATAAGTAGATTTCCATGAAAATAAAAGCCATGCATTTTAGGTGCCAAAGAATTAATGAACTTGCAACAAATAAGACTTAGGTAAGAGACTACACAAGTCATACCATCAAAGAAGGTGCACAGAGAATTCCTAAAAGAAGGTACGTAAGAGAAGTCACGCAAATATGGACTTCAAATAAGAATTTTAAGCTTGCTCCTTAAATCTCTAATTATTAAAAGACAACTTATCTGGGATTTATGGTAAAGCAAATATAAGTGCATGAAAAGTTTTTAATATACAGTTGAGGAGGTTACAAATCAAGCCTCTTTCCTATAAAATCAAACATGCTAAAATGGCACAACAAATCGATGAAGCTAGGTAGGGAGGTAAAGAACAGTACAAGAAAGCTTGCTTAATACAAAGAAAATGGAAACGCAGAGGACTGGCAACATTAGCAAGTGTAGCCAAGAAAGAAAAAAAAGAAGATAAAAGATACAATCAACAGCTATCTTCAGAAAACTTGAAAGCATACAGCATACAGAGACAAGATAAAAGAAACATTTGTGTATGCAATGATAATTGCACCAGGGATGAGAAAAATGCTTCTTTCTACAGGTACAGAGTGCTCTGTGTGTATATGAGGAAGATAAACTAGAATACCACCTATGCGAGCAATCAATTTACCAGCAACATCAGGAGGTGAAGCTGGGTATTGAATAGGTATCAGAAAAAATTAGGAAAAGTCAGGTGTACTGAAAGCAAACAGAGAACCACATTTAGATAATTTTCAACCACTGCTATTAAAAGCACTCTAAGTCCCTTTCGCAGAACAGAAGCTGTAACAAGTATTTCCTAAGAGCTCCAATATCCTGAAGACATTTGTCTTTCAGCTCAGTTCCAGGTACAGAATCACAGAATATGAGAAGACAAAAAAGGGAAGACATCATTAAATTATAAAGCAAAATATTTAGCACCAGTTATTTTTAGCTGGATCAGCAGAAGACAACATTGAGGTAAGTCAGGAGTTGGAGAAGTGAGAGAAAATTCTACAACTAAACAGAATTCATGTTAATACTGCCTGGGATAAAAATTCAAGCACCTGGCAGAGGCTACCCCATTAGTCAGATCTTGGCTACAGCACTATGTATCTGACTTCTAAATATTTTAACTGAAGCTTTCATTATAGGCAATCGAATTAAATCAACATAGAAGAACAGCTCTACTCCAGAAAAAAAGTACCTATAGTAACTTGGGGATATATCAAACATTAAATGTTATAGATTGTGACACAACCATATTTGACTTTCATAGAATCATAGACAGAATCATAGAATCACTTAGGTGGGACAACACCTCTAAGATAATCCAGTCCAACTGTTAACCTAGCTCTGCCAAGTCCACCGCTAAACCATGTCCCTAAGCACCACATCTACACGTCTTTGAAGACCTCCAGGGATGGTGACTCAACTACTTCCCTGGGCAGCCTGTTCTAATGCTTCACAACCCTTTCAGTGAACACATTTTTCCCCAATATCCAACCTAAATCTCCCCTGGCACAACTTGAGGCCATTTCCTCTTGTCTTATCGCTTGTTGCGTGGGAGAAGAGACTGACCCCCACCTCGCTACAGCCTCCTTTAAGGCAGCTGTATAGAGTGATAAGGTCTCCCCTGAGCCTCCTTTTCTCCAGGCTAAACAACCCCAGCTCCCTCAGCTGCTCCTCATAAGACTTGTTCTGCAAGCCCTTCACCAGCTTCGTTGCCTTTCTTTGGGCATGCTCCAGCACCTCGATGTCCTTCTTGCAGTGAGGGGCCCAAAACCGAACACAGTATTCGAGGTGCAAATAGCTTTCCCCCAGATACAGATCAGAGGATGAAACAGAATTCAAAAATCCAAGAAATCTATTAAAAGGATATGACATGATACCTACGAATCTGAAGTCTGGTCTAGAATCCAAGAGGTTCTTTCCAGGTCCTTCATTTCCATGGCACTGTCATGACCAAGCCACAAGCTGCTGAGCAGCACCTGCCTGCACACAGCGTGCTCTGCAAAACACCCAGTTACAAAAAGGAAGAATATTCTCCCAGAAAATGGAAAGTACAGATGTGCAAAGACTTACTGCAACCTGTATGATAACCACTCTGGGTGCTTGGTCAGGCTTGCCTGCTGGTCTCTTGACCAGTCCCTGCTAAGAAGAGCAGCAGTCTGGTGATTTACGAAGCTCTGTTGTTTGGGGATTTTTTTTTTTTTCCTGGTGGTTTTGTTTGATTTTTACACTACATGTACTATGTCAAAAAAAAAAATCCAAGGAATCTTTTCTAGAAATATCAAAGAGAATTTCATACATTTTTCTTTAAATTTTAACAAAACATCAAAATCTTTTAGTTTTTTTTCCCCCCTGTATGGAAATCACATTACATTGTTGGGAAGCATGCTTTCATGGTAGTTCTATTATTAAACCATCATGAAAGATGTATCAAAGACAGTTCAACAAAACTAGTATTTGTTTTCTCAAAAGTGAAAATACAAAACCAATCCTTCAGCAAAAAAAATGCAAAAACACAATCTAACAGAGCATTAACAAAAACGATCCAAACTGTCAACTTTTTTTCTGTTTCTACAGTATTTCCAAACTTCGAAACACACATTCTCTTAACATCGAAACCTGCACATGTCCAGCCCAGCTGTTACAACCAGCCACTGACTTTCTGCCTGGCCATCTTCAAGGCAACACCAGAGGTACACGAGGTACAAGTGAATCTCAGTGTGAACTCATCCTCCACATTCCCCATCCCTATTTAAGTAGTCCCTTGGGAGAAGTTAAAACTGCCCAGACAAATCACACATCATCCCATGCCTCCAACAATGGAACTGGAGCCAAATGAGGTCTCCTGACAGCAATAAACTGTTCCCAAGGAGCAGCCATTTCTGACACGCGCTGCTGCAGCTTCATGTACCAGCATCAAAACATGCGTCGAGAAGAAACCACGAGACGCCACAATTCCTCCAGCTCCCCGCCTGTGTCTGAAACAGCACTTTGCGGAAAAGTGACAGGAAGGCTGAGGCTGCTGTCAGCAGCAGCCGGCTCCCAGAGGCCCATTAGCTACGGATAGACAAGTCAAGGCATGTGTTGTGTAGCACATCTGGGTAATTTTGATGCTTGTGGGAAATGTCAGATCCTCAGCGCACATGTTGCACCACTGAAAAAAGCACACTGTAAATCGGACATGGGACATCACCATGTCAGTAGACCCATGGTACAGGAATAGGACCACAGCAAATCATCTTTGCGAGCTCCCACACTGGGCTTTGAGGAGCTGCAGTTATACAGTTTTTGTTTTTTTCCCCCCTCCAGAGACAGCTCCCACACTCTCCCACATATAGTTTATTAATAAATCAAGGAAACTTATTTACAGAATATACTGACCACACAATAGCTCCTGGATCTCCAGACAGCCTCTGGCTAACTACAGCTTTTATACTTGGCATGTTATAGATACCACATCTTAAAAATTAAGAAGGAGCCCTTGAAAATCTTAATGTGTTAGGAAAAAAAGGTTCCAAGAACACACCATCAAGTTCTAGCTTTCTTGATGCTGCTAGGATAACATTTCTCATTCCCTTTAGTTTTTTCATTTTTTCCCATTAGTGTTTCTGCCTCCCTCCCTTTGCCTGTGACAAAGCATCAAACAGGATTTCTCAGCACAGCACACACCCATTCCCCAGCTTGGCTGTTCTCCTTTGCCATGAGCAACCTATAATCAAGAAGAAATAATAATCATAATACAAACAGCTGGATTCATATTCCCCTCCACAGACTGCATACCCACATATTTTCTGCACAAAGAGGTGAACTCTAAACTTCTTCTGGCTAAATGGTGTTTGTGTAAAGGAGGACTGCTTCACGCTGGGATGATGGTTTCACTTTTGGAGGGTTGTATTTTGTAGTAACTCTTCTCTTACCAAGCTACCTTGTCTCCTCTAGCTGGGGAGGGGAAAGCACAATAGCAAGGTAAAATGGGAAACACTAATGCTTTCAGGCTCTTAGAGTTAAGGGTTAAATACAACAGCTATTTATTCTTGTGAGGTTAGAAAGTGCTGGCTTGCTACAATCACCCTTCCAGTTTGTATTAACAGACACTGAGGATTTCTAATAAAGTCATGACTTTGCCTCCTGAAATATTCATCAATCCTGTATCGTAGCCTCAGTTTGCAAATGACGTTTGCTTTTTAATTCTCAAAGCTCTATAAGCAGTGACTCCTCACTATTTTTCCCAATAATGAGCAGTGACTTTGAAACAAACAGCATACCAAACTACAGCAGCTTGCAGTCATCAGCGCTCATTTCCTCAGTCAGAGGGAACACAGTGAGTCAGGCCACACCACTAAATCCCTCCACAAATCCTTAAAAAAGTCTGCAGCCACAGGGAGTTTAGATAAACTCTATGTGAATGATTTATTCTTATTCTGAAAGCAAGTTGTTTCTTGATTTCAAAACGAGAGGTGGTACACAAAAAGCCTTCGTTCACAACCCAACTCATGCACCAAACAAATTCATTTCATATACTGTCCAAGTTTTGATATTTTCTCTTCCTCCCTACTCCTTATCCCAATTAGCCTTTTCAGTTGTCAGCTTCATGGGTGGCAAACAGAAAACTCTGAATACTAACGCATTATCCAAACCAGCCAAAGTAGCTGGCTGTCTGAAAAAGCAAGCTGCTGGTAGGCAAAATTAGCAGTCTTTGCAACTCCGAAAAAGACAACAGGACCTACATGTCCCTAAGCTCTTCAAATAAACTTGAGCTGGTAACTCAGTGACAAGGAATTAAGGAATTCATAGCACAATGAAATATTCGAGAAGAGCAGATAAACGAGTGCATAAACATATTTCTCAGGACGAACAAACAGCATTACTTTAACTTTTTTTTTTTTAAACACCTCAACAACTAAAATACGCAACTATCAAAGAAATCCATGACTTACCAGCTCACTTTTCCTAGTCTATTTACAAGCACTGAAATATTCATGCTGTATAAGGGCATACAGAGGAACAGATCTGTGTATGTAGAAAAACAGGATCTCAACTCCTAATCATCAGAGCCTTTTCTTAGCAAGCTATTAGAGCCGGTCCTGAAACGTTTAATTATCACTGAATTCCTGTAGAACTAAGGTCTCTAAATTACTTTGATACTGAAAAATTTTCCTTATGTTCACAATCTGCTCTAATGCAACTCACACATTCCTCCAGGCTACAGCTCAATTTTAATTTTTTTCTAGCGAAGAACCCTTATTGGCAGTAAAGCCTAAAAGAATGGAACTTGGCCTAAGAAGATTGTTCACAGGCTTTTTCCTACAGGAAAAGCAACTACCTCATCTACAGGCATTTAACCTCAGGTGTATTCTGACCACGAGTGCTCCACAAGGAGGTTTCACTCGTGCCAGCAGCAGATTATCACCATGTTACCATGTTACTGTATGTGTATATTTTATTGTACATGAGTTTAGCAGGCTTGGATGTCAAGAACTGATACCAATGGAAAGAGCCAGAGATCGTTTGCTTTTCATCATGCAGCTCTGATAACGCTTTGCAACACTAACCCTATGCTACACTTGGGCAGCAACTGCACCAAAGAGATTCAAGACAGCCAGCAGAATCCTCTCAGGATAGCGCTGGGAGCCTCTTCATCAAGTGCCAAGGACTGTATTTGCTGGTTTGGGATGGTTTTCTTTGGTTGGGGGGG